>CM021700.1:37847194-37857853 GCA_011074415.1 Stictonetta naevosa
GTGTCCCATGCTCCGTATAGTTGAATATTTACAGTCCACAGCAATTTTCTTTTGTCCTTTCAAGTTCCCATTTGTCTGTAGTCCTCTGCATGCACATCCTGTCACTAAAGCTACTTTTACTGGCAGTAAAGTTATCAATTTCAAATCTGTATCACAGTCTAAAATTTGGGTACAATTCCACCAAGGGACCCTTTTCACCATTTCCTGATTACTAACCTCTGGTCGGGTTACCGTATAAGTCTGGCCCATCTGATTTGTATTTTCCTTTTTACCAGTCCATCTTATACACCAAGGGGTATCTCCCCCGTATTGGAATCTTTGTAAAATACTCATTGTCCATGTGCTGTCCCATCCCTCTAGTTCCTTTAGTTCACTTGTTTCTTCACATTCCCACCTAATTCTTTCCTGTGGTACCGTACGTTGTCCATCATACACACCATCCAAGCTTTCCACTAATTGCATCTAGGTTTGTAAATTGGTAATTCCTCTTCCTTTCACATTGCGAATGGTAAAGAACCACCCTTTCCCAAGCCTCTCTCTATTGCCTTTCCTTTTCCTTTCCATCCATCCCATAATTTTCTTTGTCCTTTCTCATTGTCATAAATTACCTCAGGATCTTGCAGAGGGCCTCGAATCCTTTCCCACACAATCCAAGCCTTAGACAAATTTACTGGAGCATCATTTGCGACCTTGCAAAACAGAGTAGCATTGTTACCAAAATATTCTGTTATACTTCCTTGCTTTTGGGGTATCTTTAAAAATGTAGCACTTATTTAGTTGTTACGCAATGGTACCCAAAATAATGTGAAAACCTTATGCCAAAATCTAGCCATTCATATACTTTGTATCCTTAGTTTAGTAGGACCTATCGGGTGAGCTTCCCAAAGTCTCGGTACCCGTTTCACTCGAGTGTAGTGTATCCAGGCATCCACTCCTTCTACCTTGATAGCAGTAAAGGTTGTCAGTAAGACCTGATAGGGTCGGCCCACCGTTCCTTTAAAGGTTCTTCATTCCAATTCTTAATATACACTGTATCCCCTGGTTGGACATCATGCACAGGATTTTCCAGAGACAAAGGTCGGTTCCACACCAGGACGCTGTGTAGTCGAGCTAAGGTTTTGCCAAGAGATAAAACATAATTATAAACATCTTGTTTACCACCAATATGCATACTTGGATTTGGCTCAGGGGACTCATAAGGTTTTCCATACATAATCTCAAAAGGGCTTACGGACATTCCACTTCTGGGTTTTATTCTGATTCGTAATAAAGCTGTCGGCAAGGCCTGTGGCCATTATATCTTAGCTTCCTGACAGATCTTGCTTATTTGCCCTTTTAAGGTCTGATTCATTCACTCTACTTGACCACTGGACTGGGGTCTCCACGGGGTATGTAAATTCCAGGAGATTCCCAATAATCTACTAACATCTTTAACCACAGTTGCAATGAAATGTGGTCCCCTGTCTGAAGAGATACCTAATGGTACACCAAACCTAGGGATAATCTCCTGTAGCAACCACTTCACTGTTTCCCTTGCTTGATTGGTGCGACAGGGAAGGGCCTCCGGCCATCCAGAAAAGGTATCTACCCCCACTAATAGATACTTATATCCCCTTGTTCTTGGTAATTCTATAAAATCAATTTGCCAGTAATCACCTGGTTCCATGCCTGTTCGAATTCGTCCCATTTCAGCATGTTTCCTTGCCACTGGGTTATTCTTTAAGCAAATTTCACACTTGGACATCACTGCCTTTGCCATTGTTAACATATGTACTGAGACAATACTATGTTTTAAATAAGTTACCATTGCTTCTACACCCCAGTGACATTCGTTGTGTTTTGTTTGTAATATTTCTCGCATTACCAAGGAGGGTATCACCACCTGTCCGGTAGCAGTCACATACCATCCGTCAGAATTCTTTTGAGCCTTCATCAGTTTTGCCAGCTTCTCATCCTCCTGGGAGTACCTTGGGAACTTTGGGAAGTTAAAACGAGAGAGACCTACCTTCGACGGAATCAAGGCCATCAGCTTCCATACCTCTCGTGCAACTCGTCGAGCTGTCTGGTTTGCCAGCCTATTTCCTTCTGCAATTCCTGATGTTCCTCCTTGATGGGCCTTACAGTGCATTATGGCCACTTGTCGGGGTTTTTGCACAGCCGTTATTAATTTCATTATTTCCTCTTGATGCTTTATGTTAGCTCCTTGCGAAAACAGCAGTCCTCTCTCCTTCCATAACGCTCCATGCACATGAACTACTCCAAAGGCATATTTTGAGTCTGTCCATATATTCACTTCCTTTCCTTCACTCAGCTCTAGTGCTCGCATAAGGGCTATTTTTCTGCCCGCTGCGCTGAGGTCCCGTGGGTTAGAGAATTCGCTTCGATTATGGTTCTCGAAGTCGTTACCGCGTATCCTGCATATCGGGTCACATCTTCCACAAAACTACTACCATCAGTAAAAAAAAGTTCCCAATCATACCTTTCTAGGGGTGTGTCCTTCAAGTCCGCCCTGCTTGCATATGTATATTCGATGACTTCCATACAATTATGGTTCAGACTCCCTTCTTCCGGCGATGTTCCTAGAAAAACTGCTGGGTTCAACAGATTAGTTGTGTTTAGGGTCATGTCATCCTGTTCAGTTAGTATAGCCTGGTACTTCATCATTCTGCTAGGTGATAACCAATGACCCCCCTTTTGTTCCTTTCCCCAGACAAGCGCATGGGCCTTCTGAGCTTCATAGAGAGGTGTAGCTATGAGCCCATAGTCCATTACCCATAGCCAACCAGTCATACCCAAGAAGGCCCTCAGTTCATGTAAATTTTCAGGTTCGGGAATATCGCAGATGGCCTGTATTCGATTGACTCCTAATCTTCTTTGTCCTTGTGAAATTTCGCATCCTAAATATATTACTGTTAAGCATGCAATCTGTACCTTTTCTTTTGAGACCTTATATCCATTCATTCCTAA
Source organism: Stictonetta naevosa (assembly GCA_011074415.1). NCBI lineage: Eukaryota > Metazoa > Chordata > Aves > Anseriformes > Anatidae > Stictonetta > Stictonetta naevosa. The sequence goes on from CM021700.1 coordinate 37,850,162, forward strand.
TTGATTTAAGATTTCAATAGTTACCTGGATACACTGTGATTCCTCCTCGGTAGCTATTAATATATCATCCACATATTGTAGTAACAAATATTGGTCCCTTGGTATCTGGATACATCCTCGCTTAGTCCAGTCTTCTATTTCCTTGGCCAATTGACTACCGAAGAGAGTTGGACTATTCTTGAATCCTTGCGGGAGCCTTGTCCAAGTTAACTGCATCTTCCGTCCGTTGTGCGGATTTTCCCACTCGAAGGCAAAAAGTTTCCTGCTATCCTTGTCAATGGGTATGCAGAAGAAAGCATCTTTCAAATCTATTACTGTGAACCATTTATATTTCTCCTTCACAGATGTTAACAATGTGTAAGGATTAGCCACCACCAGATGGATGTCTTTTGTTATTTCATTTATTGCCCTAAGGTCCTGTACCAGCCTATATTCCCCATTGGGTTTCTTTACTGGGAAGACTGGGGTATTATATTCTGATTTGCATTCCTCCAAAATATGGTAATTAAGAAATTTGTCTATTATCTTCACTATTCCCAACCTTGTTTCCAGTTTTAATGGGTACTGCCTGATCCGAACTGGCCTAACCCCCTCCTTTAACTCTATCTTCACAAGTTGTGCTCTCTTTGATTTTCCAGGTACGTCTGTCTCCCAAACTGTAGGTATGACTGCATCCTCTACCTCTTTTGGTATCTGTGGGACAACCTTCTCTGTAATCATCAAAATCTGTCCCACTTTTGATTCCGGAATTTTCATAATTAACTCCCCATCCTCGAAGACCAGAGTGGCATTCAATTTTGTTAACAGGTCCCGTCCCAAAAGAGGGACTGGGCACTCTGGCATAGACAAGAATTCATGGGTTATCTCTTTACCCCCAAACCGTAAATCGAGGGGTTGAAGGAATGGCCGTACCTCCTCCTTCCCGGTGGCACCTACAATTGTAATCTTTTTATTCCCCACCTTCCCATCTAATTCATTAAGTACTGAATATGTAGCTCCTGTATCAATAAGAAACTTTACCTCCTTATTCCCTATTTGAATTTTCACAAAAGGTTCCTTGAATTCTGTTACCCTATTATCTAGTCAGCTACTGTATTCTCCCAGCACCATGGCTTTTGCTATTTCTTGATTCTGAAAGAGGTTCTTGGTGCTGGAAAACTGTTGCTCCCTAAAGGGGCACTCATTTTTCCGGTGACCTTCCCTCCTGCAGAATGCACACTGATTCAAACCTAGTCTGTCTACCCTGTTCCTACCGGGACCTGCATATCCTTTCCCTATCCCTGCTCCTCGGCTATTAAGATTTCCTCTTCCCTTACCCCTTAGTCCCAAACCACCTTGTCCCTGAATTACAGCCAGCAAACCCTGTTGCTGTCTCTTGCTTGTTTCCTTCTCCCTATTATTATATACCTTCCAGGCTACCTCTAATAACTTATCCATGTTCCTCAAGTCCACACCTTCCAGTTTCTGTAGCTTTTTCCGAATATCTTCCTGTGACTGTCCTAAGAAAATAAGGGCTAGTTGTGCTTTTGCCTGGTCCGTTTCTATGTCCAAATCAGTGTTTTTTTTTGTTTGTTTTTTGTTTTTTAGCAGTTTCTTCAATCTTTCCAGAAACACGGAAGGTGATTCTGCCTTTTCTTGCCTCGCATTATATAATTTTGACCAGTTTATGTTCCGTGGCATAGCATTTTGTACACCAATTTGTACCCAATCCTGATACCTCTTCAGCCTCCTCATTCCTTATCCTGACTTGGTGTTTCTGGGGCAGACGGTGCGATATCCAGATCTATATTTCCACTGTCTGCCCTACAGCAATTATTTTTCATAGCTTGGTGTTTCATACAATGCCTGTCCCTGGTACAGGCTTGACATTGTTCATTAGCAGATATTTCTAGTACCATTATTCCACAAGCACGCTGCCACTCGGATTTTCTACGCAAATAGAAAAATAACTCTACATACGGGAGTTCATCCAGTTTTCCTTCCCGCTTACAAAACAACACCAACTGTAAAATGGTATTATATTGTAAAGTTCCGTTTTCAGGCCATTTTTCCTGATCCTCCAATTCGTACTGGGGCCACCAAGTATTACAATAATCAATTAATTTCACTTTTCGCATTTCTTGCCCAAAATTTCCCTCTCTCCAATGGGCTAACAAACATCCCAATGATGACGATTGTGGGATAGACGCACCCTTTCCCAAAATCTCTTTTAACGTATCCATTACCAATATAACTTTACAAAGTAACCAAAAGCCAGGTGCCGCTTCTGCAGCACTTACCACACAAGAGTTAAATCCTAGAGTGCTGTTGCCAGAGCAACGCTTACCAGACCAGACGCTGATCCCGCAGCGTATACCAGACCACTCATGCCAAACGCAAGAGTTAAATCCTAGAGTGCTGTTGTCGCAGCAACTCTTACCAGACCATTACCAGACCAGACGCTGATCCTGCAGCGTATACCAGACCACCAATGCCGAACCTGCAGAGCTTTCGCTACTGTCTAACGGACGGCGCCTAGGCTTACCCCGGGAGCTCCCTGCCCAACCGAGCGTGGCTTTCGCCGCGTCTGACCGGCAGGCTTTCCAGACCAGATCGGTACCGAAAACCAGAAAGCACCTTTGCTTACCTATCCCGTGGTACGTTGTGAGCAGCGGAGGTCGGTCGTGGTCGATGGCTCCCCGAGAAACTCCTCGGTGCCGGCTGGAGCATAACCGAGACACGATCCGCCTCAGCAGTGCCCACGCCGTCCCATCTGGGTCGCCAAAATGTTAGCGTAGCAGACACATAACCACAAGGTGATTATATGAAGGTGCTTTATTCAGCGCTGGAAACCAGGGGCAGGCGCCCAAATCTGGCTTCAAGTCCTGTTACATCCCGATCGCTATTAATATCCTAAAAGTTACATATTCATTAGTATTCATTAATATTTACAATATCAGCCTCGCTTCGTATGTTAATTATTTCTCCTCCCATTCACACATGCGTGGTGCTCTCTGGTGGTCGTCCTGGGGGTCGTCCAGATGAAGTAAGGAGTCATCCTCAGGGTTAAACTTTTCACCTTTTCTCTTTGACACATGCTCCTTTTCAGTTCTTGACTTTAATTAGTTCTTGGCTTCAGTCCTAACCCCCCTTATCCAACTTATCTTTTTTTAAACAAGGCTCAAGTTGTTCATGTTTCACTTCTCAAGGCCTGTCTTGTCTTCTCCCTCCTCCTATCATTATTTATGCCTTTCTTCATTATATACACGATAATATTTGGCTATGAATCTCTCATCCCATTACCAAGAAATGTTTCTTAACCCTAACAGTGTTTTCTAGAATGATAATAAACATTGCAATAAAAATATTTCCTCAGCATTCTGGAGGTATTGAAATTAGCAGGACAGATCTAATAAAAAATTCTCCTCCTATTTTGTTTAATATTTTGCCAATTAAATGTAATTTCAGTTCTGGTGCTCTAAGGCTGTGTATGCATTCCCAGAGCACTCTTTAAAGTATATATTTACCTAGTAAATATTACTAAGTTTTGAGAGCAGTTTATAATTCACATCATGGACTGGATACACATTGGTTCTTAGCAAAGGTTTTGAAGTAAGATTTTAAGCATATATTGTTAATGATTTTGCTCTCTGGCCAAGTACAAGTAAAAGTGCAAATGCTTCCAGCAGGGCATCCAAGGAGACATCTCTGGTGGGTTGTGCAAATATTTGGCAAAAATCCATCTGAGGCCTCTTTAGATTAACCTTTTACATGGCACAGCATAAAAAGCCTCTTTGGACTCCCTTTGGATTCATAAGATGCTGATAGGAAGAGAGAAGGAAATTCTTCTTGATGTACACTGATAGCCTATGATTTTGCCATAATGGCCACTATCCAGCAAGTTTGGTCTTTGCTTTCTTGCTAGGACATACACCCACACATTGAACACGGTTCCAAAGGTGCTAGCACAAGTTTGCTCACCTCATCAGTCCTTACACCCTTGCCACCAGCATGCAGCCCAAGGTACATAAGAGTTCTTGTGAAGGAAAGTATGGTGGATCTGCAGTACTTGAAAGATTAAATCATACCAGTTCCTAAGTTTGCAAAATTGATCTTTGATTCATATATGATGAAGTAATCCCAACTACTATACTTTTTTCCTCTGGGCTGCATTAGATAAATCTATTACAAGAACTAACTGTTCAGTCTGGATGTTGCTTTTAGATATTTTGTTCATAAACACTCAGAAACTGTAGCACTGAAAAAAAAAATAAAAAATCTTTCAAGGCTAAACAGAAATTATTTGATCTGAGACAGTAATTTAAAACAATGCTGATTTTTGTCATTGGAAAAAAAAAATCTCTCCCTTGAAAACGAAAGTTTACATAAAAGTAAGATAAATAACTTTTGCTCTTACATATTTGTGTAGAACTAATCGACATCTTAAAGCCAAACATTAATATTTTATTTTAAATCCCTCAGGTCTAATCTCAATGAAATTTTTTATTATTTAATTTTAGAGCTATACCATCTGACAAGTTTTCCTTTTGCCTATGAATAGAATTCCCTAACCATTACTATTTTTGTTATGCTCTTCATCATGTCAACCAACTTAGGACTTGACTGGAAAGTTGGCATGCTCATCTGAATAAATAAATAAATAAATAAATATCTAATTAATTACAGTGTTTTAAGAGAGTTCTAGAAATTGGCTAATGAAAATTTAGCTTCAAAATTCTTCATTAAATATATATATATTTTTAAATTATTATTATTTTATATTATTACTAAATTTACAATTTGAATCCAAAAATTGCTGAGCACCCTGTCAGCTCAGAAGAACACTTATTTAAAAATATAGTCTGGCTAATGAAAGTAGGATTGTATAGTTCTTCATTTCCAGCTATATTTTCCATTAAAATGTTAAGAGACATTATTGAAATCTTTATGACCAACAAGACAGTTATAATCTCTCCCCCACAGAAATAGGCCCTTTTGCTTTTTTTCCTCCCCAGCCCGATTTCTCTCAAGATCTTTCTTTCTTTATGGATCAAGCATTATTCTGTATATTTTTGTCATATTTTGTCAATATTTTTCTTTGAATTTTGCATATCACAGTCTTTATCTTCCACCTTTCTTGAAAGGTTCCTGGTCTTTCTGTCCTCTCCTCTAGGCTTTTTGTTTGTTTCATACATTTTTAATTTCTTGTTTAATTTACTACCATTCCCCTTTTCCTTTCCAACATTTTTTTTCCTTATGCTCTTTTCCCATATATGTCTTCCTGAAGCTCTCCTTCCTTATTACCATGTAGCTTTATATTGTAGCTATTACTGAAGTGGAAAGTTGTTGCCGAAAGCTAAATTTAACAGAAAACTAGACTTAATTGCTCTTTGGAAAATTTCTAAGGGAGCTAAGATAACCATAGGCAGTTCTTTGCCTTACTAATTTTTCATCTTCATGGGAGGACACAACTAAAGCATGCAGGCAGGGGACACTGGCCTGAGGTTTACTGAACAGAAAATGAGAAACTATTGAGCAGAAATTGCTGGATGTAACAAAGAATAAAATGAGTATCTGACAAAAGTTACAGATACTATGAGAAATATTACAGTACTGAGAGAAATGACAAGCTTTCACACACATAGATATCTTTATAGATAATTATAGGGGAGTACTGAAGGTCTTTTAGGGAGTATAGCCTTGTGTTGCCAGCAGTACCCAGGTAAGTGTATCAGCAATACCAATCAGGATAATCAAGATAACCATACAAGTACTACTGGTAATTAGTACAATGCAAGACCTTGAGAAGATGACCAGAAGTACCAAATTTTGATACAAATGTAGCAAAACCCACTGGGAAAAAACAGTAATTACACTTTTTTTTTTTCTTTTTTTTTAATTGGGGCTTGCTGAAAGTATCTTGGGGAAAAAGAAGAATTGGAAAATGGAGAAAAGGAAGGACAAAAGGTCCTGGTTCAGTATGTTCCTTCATAAGTATGCCTTTGTAATTAAGTGTATAATGCACTCTACAATTGTGCATGTACTTATACTGTGTAAACATAAAGTTAACCTACCTCTTAACTTTGAAGTCATGCGAGTTAGTTTGGCAACAGAAGAAGATGATTTAAAGTCTCATGGAGGAAGCACATTCTATGAAGTCTTGGGAAGGCAAAACTGGTTTGTATTTTATAGGTCTGATAGAATGTCACCTTATAACAAGGCCTGTGGGACAGACAGTGATTTATAAATAGGATAATTAGAAACGCAGGTTTATTGACATCTATGGGTTTAGCCTGCATAGGTAGCTGATGTTAGTCACCATGTCCTGGAGATAAGTTTCATATACGTTCAAGTTTTACTAATGTAACTTACATATTGTATAAAATATGTATGTCCTATTAGATAGACATGTGTATCCTACTGTAAGTAGATATAAGATAAGTATATCCTACTGATGGAAGAAGTGTTGGTTTTGCATACTTATGTTGAGTTTTGTTGTTTTTTTTTTTCCCTCTCAAACACAAGTACCTTATAGAAAGTTTTAATTTCTATGATATTAACTTTCTGATAGTCTTAAAACTTATTTCTTTAAGGACTACCTAAATTTAAATCTGTTATTGTCATGGGAACTTGTAAGATGCAAAATAGTTTCAAAGGGATTGGAAAATATTTAAAAAATTGTGACATACACATGATTATTGATATCAAAGAGAGAGAGCAAATTTTATATTTATATATATATATGTATATATTACTCTATGGCATTATTTAACTTGCATAAGTTGATTCCTGTCATCTTGAAAACCTTAATGTTTGGAAGCAAGACTGTTCACTAAAATATCAGGAAATTTGAATCAGGTCTCAATACAGGTTAATCAAAATTCTCATTATATATAATGAATCCATCAATTTGTTAGAATTTAAGATTCTTGGATAATGAAATTACAGTTCCAGATTCTAATTCATTCCATCTGGAATACAGTGAAAAGGCTGAAGGCTTGGTTACTATTTGATAATTGGGGAATCCGTGTCAGCTGCATTCACAGATTAAGCTTGATAAAAAACAGATAGGCTTCTCTTTTTCTCTTTTATAATTTATTCATTGTTGTTAATTAACTCCTCTTTACTCATAAAGTTTGTTACTGCCCTCTCAAACTGTGGTTTTATATATATATATATTTTTTTTTTGAATGATAATCATGTTTTGATAATCATGAATGATAATCAAAAAATTATGCTAGAAAATTTTTAATGAAAATAGCAAAATATTTTGTTTAAGAAAATGATTCCAATGAAACATTTTCAAAATGTCAGTTTATATTTCATAGTAATATTTTGCTTTGAATTTTCGTATAAAATATCAAAACATTTAGATGAAAAGTACATTCTTAACATTAAAAAACAATTTATGGATAGCAACATATTTTTGCCAGAAAAAATGATGAGGTTAAAAAATTTTGAATAACTATAGAGAAGTATCTGTACCCTGGAAAACTCCGAGAGCATTACTGTATTCAGTGGAAGATATGATTTCTCTAAATGCTTTACTCTCATCTCTCAGAGCCAAGTAAATGGTATGTTATGTTGATACAGGCTGCGACAATCAAATTGTGTGAATAGCATGTGCTGGAGGTTTATGCATATTAATAACCATGGTCTACATGTGCTGCTATTCTACAATGCATAGTAACACCAAGTTTTTTGAAAAAAAAA
>CM021700.1:37857863-37911349 GCA_011074415.1 Stictonetta naevosa
CTCTAGTGTGGCTGTACAGGCAAGTCTTAAAATACATGTAAATGAAATATTAAAAAATCATCTAAATGTAAGGGAGAAGACTGCTTTGTGATGACTTGAAAGATTTGTTCAGTGGAAAAAATATATATATATATAATTTACTTATTTATTGAATGATGAAAATGAAGTGCTACTGGTGGACATTCATAGCCTGTAAACTGAGATGCCATCCCAACAGCATCATCTGATAGTCTTCTGGTTTGGGGAACCTCACTTGAAGACCAAGGCCTGTCTCAAGTAGAATTGTGTTTTTAAGAAACAAACACATCAGTAAAAATTTCTCCCAAATCAAATACAAAGCAGGAGACATACCACGAGTTTGAAATACATGATATTTCAGGAAAATTAATATTAAAAGTAATAATGGTTAGAAGCCTACAAAAGTCAGTGTCATCTTCTATCTATGGGAATTTGGAATTACTTTTTTTTTTTTTTTTTTTTTTTTAAGGAATAATTAGCAATAGGGATGAAAAAAAATCATTAAGAAATAATATTCATTATTATAGATCTTTGAAATGTTTCCATTACTTTTGTTTAATATCAGATAATTAAAATTATCCTGATGTACTTGATGAATAATTTACAATTTATGTTGTTGCTTAGTTTATTAAGGTATTTAAGACAGTTAAACTTACACAATCCTCTTCCTCTGAAAATGTCACATGCAAAAACCTTCTTCAATATGTGTGTTTATTTTCCTTATGCCAGAAAGATGTCCCTTAACGTAGGTAGCCATGTTTTGTTTTTGTCTTGCTAGAACGATTTGATTTTTCTAGATCTTAGGGGGAGCTATTGAAAGCTGTAAACTCAGAAACTGAGTTTAAAACCATAAACAGTATAGAGGATTTTCTTACAGGACAGAATCCTACTTCCTCTTTGAAGAACATGGGAATGTTTTGTATTTGGTTGGTTTTGGTTTTGTTTGCTTAGGATTTTAGAGAGGTTCATACCCATCAATGCTCTAACCATCTCTCACAAGGTAGGGCCCTTTGTCATATTTTCTTTGATTGCACACACTCTAGAAGAAAAAAACAGACTTTTATAACCGTACCAAAAAGTCTGCAAGTGATGCATACTGAAAAAGGGCAATTAAAGTATCATGTGCTATCAACATTCACGTTAGAGCATGATTAGGTGAATGCATGTAAGAACACTCATGAATTCTCTCAAGTTATTATTTACAAGTGAAATACTGATATTTCAGCTAATTAAATCTGTAATAGCTTATTTAAAGTAGCCACTTATTTTATTTTCACCTGATATTCTTATCACCTTTAACAATGAAAAATCATTTTGAGTATCTACCATAAACTTGAAAAATACTCAGTAGTACTTTATTTTTTTTTATTAATTAAAATATTTATTTTTCAACTAATCAAATGTTAACTTGTTGTTCCTTAAAAGCACACAATCTGAACTGGTGTTTAACATAAATATTTATTATTTTAAAGTAAAATGGTATTTCAGTACTCTATTACAATTATTATTGGAACAGGTTAAACTTTATTGTGTGCTATAAAAAGACTCATTATTGATGTGGAGATAATGTACATTTGTCTTAACTCTCCTAGAGAAGAAATAACCAGCATTCTCAAAGGCATCACTTGTACTTAAACCTTTCCACAGGGAGACACATGAAAGAGATTATTGCTGAAACAACCACCTGGGCTGTGTGACTTGGGATTTTTTTATTTTATTTTTTTTTGTTAATGAAATACTCATACCTAAGACTAGTAAGTATTTTTCATGCCCTTAATTTTCACGATCCTCAAGATATTGTTAAAATAATTTACATGTGATCTTGTTGTGCTGTGCTGCATCCCTAAATTGTCACCAACCACAACAGTGATGAAGACAATAATTGAAATTGGGACTATAATTTTTCAATACTATAAAATTTTAGTAGCTTTTGGATGATGTTTCTTGCACTTTGTCCCTCAGAATATTCCTGTCTTCCTCATAGGTCCTATACTAATTATATATTTACCACTGTACTTCCAGAAATCAAAGCCAGGCATTGTGTGGCAAGAGTAAGCTCCTGTTTTAGGCACCCATTAGGAAATGTAAAATTCAGGGCTCTAAGGAGAGTGATTGTTATGTCTGTACTTCAAAATGCAGATCACTTTCCATTTATTCATCCTAAGTATTAAATTTGTGTATTATATTTCCATAGATGGTCTTAATTTGCCCCAAATTCTACCAACCAACATTTTGATGCTTAGTCTGAAGGAGAAGTACCTGTACAGTCAATGAAAATTGAAATTGAAATTGTTCTTAGAGAGTTATTCAACTGATCCCAAAATCTAGCATCTAAAATACCTGCTATCTTTGATTAGTTCAGAAAAATTTTACTAAAATATAACTAGGTGACACAAATCCATCTTATATCCCCAGTAAGAATCGCTGTGACATTCGTATCAAACATTTACTTTGGTCTGGATTGTGAAGTGAGATATTAAAATGCATGAGCAACTTCACATACATAAGATACCTTTATTTTTTATATTCACATTTCAAACTTTGAGTTTTCATTCAAAATAGCATAGCTGTTTGGAGGGGAATGAGTTATAGTGATGCTCCTTAAGAATTAAAGGTGCCCATTGGCATAGATTTTAAGATTTATTATGCTACTATTTGCCAACAATGGAAAATTTCAGCCAGCTTTTTAGTCCAGATGTTCATGAGCAAAAACTGGACAGCTGATACACAAATCAAGTCTTCACCATCATTTTTTTTTTAAATCTTACTTAAGCCATTATATATGCACACTTCTTGAAAACAAAATAAAATGCAAATTTTAAATTAATTGGGAAATTGTATGAATTTGCAGTTATTATAGAACAGTTAAAACTGTATTAATGAGTTGCAAATGATTTTGCCGTTCATTGGGGAACTATTTTTTTCTGAATGTTTTGGCTTTCATTTTCCTAGCTCTGTTTTTGACTACCTGATGTTAATGCATGTCTATAACTTTCCTTTAAAGCTAAAAATACATCTGTGATATGATAGATGATATATTAGTGCTTACAGATAAATGAACTTTGTACAAGATCAGCCAAAACCATACTAAACAAACAAAACATGACACCTGAGAATTGTTTAACAAGGGTCAGAATTCTTAACCACATTTTCTTACGTTTTATCAATATGGTGCAAAATTAGATAAATCAGCAGCACAATCTGATCTTAGGTAATCCTTTCAAATACTAGGAACTCTGTTGCTGATATACACATATATCTATGTATATTTTTATATATTTAAATATAGTGTTATACAGAAAATTCTTGGTTATGCTTAGGTTGCTGTCCAATTTTTCCAGAATACATGGATTATTCTATTCCATGAATTTCTTTATCCAAGACAAAATGTAATGCATTCATAATAATATGAAAAGATTTGAATATGGAATACTAATTTATTAACAAAGAAAAATATGAAAGTTTTCAAAACAAAATAAATTGATATGTATGGCATGTTGGGTGATTTTTTTTGTCCAATTCCATCCAGCTTTTTTTTTTTTTTTTTTCTTTTTGCATAATACTCTATGGAATCCTACTTTAAGTTAATGAAATAGGGGGATGATAGAAAAAAAATATATCACAGTATATATAAATAAGAGGTTTACTAAAATTAAATGTCATTAAAAAGTAGTAAAGTTAAAAAAGGTACACATTTCTGTAGTCAGTCGTTTCATAGCACTTGTCTATTCTATTGCAAAAGGGGTATAAACCATGCTGATAGAATTGATGTACAACAGTGAACTCGGCAAGCTTTGCTGCAAGTACTAGGCTGTACTCTTGAGGAATGAATCAGAGGAGATGAAGAAGAAATGATTCTGGACAAAAAATGCTCAAGAAGGCATTCTCAGTATTATCTGCCTCACCAACTGTTGCCTGAAGTCCAGAGAGAGAAAAATGTAATAGTTCACTTAGTAAACTGGTGAGCTTGGATGGCTGGCAGGTAGCTAGGTAGCTTTATCTTTTTTATGAAGACTAAACAAAGTCCAGATGAGGAATCAGCAACTGCTGTACTACTGCTCATGAGCAGATTTTTTTTTTTTTTTTTTTTCTGATGGTATGCATTAGGATCTGTGCAACGCAAAAACCCAAGAGCCTCAATGTCTTGAAAAGTACATCTGTGACAGAAAAAAAATCCTATTGATTTCCAAATATAGCAATAGTTTTCTGCCTCAAATTGCCACTTACTGACAGCAATTGATTAATGGCAGCTTGTCACTCTGGGAGGCTGTATCTCCCAGCTACTCCAAGTTTTGTTTTGCATGGTTCATCTTTAACATGAGAAAGAAAAAAAAATAAAACTCAGTAAACCACTCTTCAGACCTGACTTGGATGTGATGTGGCTCATTGGTTAAAGAGATATCAATGGGGCGTGAATGAAAAAAAGCTCTCTGAAGGCTGGCAGCTGAAAGCCAGAAGAGAAGGTATCATTCCATTTGACTGTAGGAGTAAATCCATCCTTCATCTTAAAAGTTTGCATCTTTTGACCTGTGACTGTTAAATGACTATATAAAAGTAATAAAATGGTCCTTAAGAATCTGTGTTTGGTCAGAAGTTTGCAATCTTTTCTCTCAGAAGTAGCCTTTGACACTGTCCGTTAACATCCATCTCTTAAGGAACAGGATTACATTAATGTAAATTTATTGCAGAAAGTTCTGACACATTTATTTTGATCCCAAATCACAATAAAGTTCATTTTTTTTTCAGAACTTTTTTTTGTTTTTTAGGTTTTAATTAAGAAATGTCCAAGAATTTTAGTTTCAAGGTTATCATTGGTTTTAAAGAAGCATATAAACTTTCCCATGACTAAGATGTTTCATCATAGCTTAATAAAATGACCAAACTACTTTGTTTTGGGTCAGGCCAATATTAAATTGTATTTCATAAATGCAACTCCTTTTCCCACGAAGTTGTAGTACAGAAGCCTCATGTCACATTTCTCTCATTAAACTAGGCAGCTGCTATCATAACTAAATGTTCCAGTGATGGGCTTAATCAACACTAAAGCCACACTGCTGAATGGGTACATAGTTTAAGAGGCTGCACTCCCCCCACTTTTTACTCCCCCCCCCTTTTTTTTTTTTTCTTTTTGAAAAATGTTTCTGGATTGCAAGGTTTGATTTGAATTAATCTGATCTGTTGGTTTGTCACGTTCGTATCAGCTGTTCCTCATACTACTCTCCCTAGTGAAATTTCGCTGTACTACTTGTCTCCAGTGAAATCAGTGAAATCTTTCCATTAATCCTCCTCAAGCACTGCACTTCTTTTCCAGGCTTTACTCCTACCTCTGTAATTTCTTGAGATTTTTTTTTTCTTTTTTTTTTTTTTTTTTAATGAAACACATTTGAAATTCATACATGTCATTGTAGAGCTATGTTCACGTAAAATATCTGTGAGGCTAGTTCCATCACCATGGACTCCAGATAGCTTTGGAGTGCAAAGAAACACAGTTCACCAATGAGCAAATAAAAACCAGTTAGGACTATGAAAGTTCTGGTTGTCACGGAACTCTGGTTAGAAAGCTGAGGGGAAAAGAAGTAAAGCTGTCCACGCTGTCATTTCCTGCTAATGTAACCTCAGAGATTAAAGGTAACATAAAGAATTTGAGAACCCAAATAGAGGCCATATTGGAGAAGATGGGCCTACATGCTCCGGAAGACATGGAACTTCCAAAACCCTGGAACACATTGGGAAAAACTAATGCTTCTCACTTCTGACCTTCTTACTTTCAACTTGCTCAAACATATGAACCTCTTCCTGTGTCCTGTCTTTCCTTCGATTACCTGTTTTCATTCTTTCTTTTGAACTCATTCCTTCTTCATTTGCAAACATTCTACCTTGATCTTACTCTTTATATTTACTAGACAGAGCCAAGTCTGGGTAATTGAGAAAAAAGTCAGCATCTGGATTTTTATTTTATTTTATTTTATTTTAGTAATTATGGCACCCCTGGTATCTGAATTCAAAGTTTATGATCAAGGGCTTTTGGGCCAGCCTTCCTATGTAACATGGATAAAATGGTCTGAACCTTCTTGAACTTAAGACACTGGGATCAATCTTAAGTGTCTGATAGATTATCTGAATATGATCTGTAATTCCTATGGATATGAGTAACTCCTTAAAGGCACATGGCAAATATAACCAAAAGGAACACGACAGCCTATTTAATGTTTTAAACACATAGTGCTAAGATGACTACAGTATCACTGAACTAGCATCTGATATTATCATTAAAATACCATCTAAAAATTCTGTGCCCAAAATAAACAGATACTTTTGAATACTCTCTCAGTGTCTCATCTGTTTTCATATGGTGTTTTGATTATAAAATTCATAATATTTTTGAGTGACATTACAAAATCTCTGAAGAAATGGATAGTTCTGTCTGTGGAGTCTGTAGCACAGATGTGTATAAATAACTTATGTAGCATAAGGTGAGTACTTGGAGTCTGAGAAAAAATAAGAAAATTCCTATTAATTTAACATTACCTAGCTTATACATTGCAGTGTGTATTTCCATGGAAAAAAAAATAATGCAATTGATGATTTGAATATTGTACCACGCACAAGAATATCAAATTAAAGCTGCATGGTTAATGCTCTGGGAATTATATTCAAATTAACAATATAAGTGTATTACATGAATATAATTTTCTTCCAAGACAACTTTTTGGGTGAATAGTGAAATTTGAAAAGTGTATGCATACAAACATATGGAAAGTAAGGGTCTTCATTTTTCCTTTTTTTATATACAGTCTTCATTAACGAAGCAGTGGTTCTGGCAGCTGCTGTGGTGGCTGGCTGCTAGAGGGATGGGGAATTTTGGACAGGAGGTAAAGCAGCTCCCCCTGCCCCAGGTGGGCAGAAATACCCACCCAGGGGGCCACCACCATGTCTGGTGCCACTCTGTTTCTAGGGCCTTGGTACAGAATATCTGATGGAGACATTCACAGAATCATAGAAACACAAGGTTGGAAAGGACCTAAAAAATCATCTAGTCCAACCATCCTCCTATCACCAGTACTACCCACCAAGCTACTAAATCATATCTCGTAGCACCTTGTACAAGTGCTTCTTGAACACTGCAAGGGATGGTGACTCCACCACCTCCCTGGGCAATCTGTTGCAATGCCTGACCACTCTGAGAGCAAGTTTTTCCTGATGTCTCATCTAAATTTCCCCAGGTGCAACTTGTGGCCATTTCCTCAAGTCCAAGTTATCTAAAAGAAGAGGCTGACCCCCTTCTCATCACAAGCTCCCTTCAGGAAGTTGTAGAGTACAACGAGGTCTCTCCTGAGCCTCCTCTTGTCCAGACTAAACAATCCCAGCTTCCTCAGGCACTCTTCACAAGACTTGCATTCCAGACCCCTCACCAGTTTTGTTTCCCTTCTCTGGGCATGCTCCCGGGCCTCGATGTCCTTCTTGTAGTGAGGGGCCCAAAACTGAACACAGTACTCAAGGTGCGGCCTCACCAGAGCTGAGTACAGGGGAACGATCACCTCCCTTGTCCTGCTGGCTACACTATTTCTAATGCAGGCCAGAATGTCATTGGCCTTCTTGGCCACCTGGGCACACTGCTGGCTCACGTGCAGCTGAGCATCATTCAACACTCCCAGGTCCCTTTCCTCTTCACAGTCTTCTAGCCACTCTGTCCCAAGCCTATACCACTGTGTGGGGTTATTGTGGCCAAAGTGCAGGACCCAGCACTTGGCCTTCTTGAATGTCATCCCATTCGCCTCAGCCCAGCCAGGGGACGTGTAATCCCCACCACACACCCGCACGTAGGGCGCGCCGCCCGACACCAACAACCACAACCCCCGCCAAAATGGCGCCAGCGAACTCCCTCCAACACGTGGCTCTGCGAGCGGGACTAGAACTACATCTCCCAGGAGCCACCGCGCCCAGAGGGCGATGCGATTGGCCGGGGCCCGAGCCCAATCAGCGGCGGGGAGGTGGGCAGCGGTGCCGCAGGTGCTCTGCCCGGCGGAGGCCAGCGGCTGGGGGGAAGATGGCGCCGGGCGCCCGGCGGTGGCGGCGGCTGTCAGTGCCGGTGCCGCACCCGCCGGCCGGGAGCTGCCTCCTCTTGCTGCTGCTCCTCCTCCTCCTCCTCTGCGGCCAGCTCGGGGGAGGACAGAAAAAGAAGGAGGTAGAGATGTTCGCTTCTTTCGCCCTCCCCCTGCGCCCTCCTCCTTGCCCCGACGGCTCCGCTCCTTCCCCGGCCCCGAGGGGAGGGTGCCTGCGGGGCGGGGGGCGCCGGGCAGCCCCGGGCCGTGCCCCGGCGGAGCGGCTGCTGCGGCCCCTGCCCGGCCCCGTGGTCTCCCACCCGTGGGCCCGGGCCCGTGGGGCCCCCACCCGCAGCGTGGCGGGGGAGCTGAGCCCTGGCGAGCGAGTAGCAGGAGGGAATTAAGGAAAAATTAAAGAGAAGTTAAAGAGAAATTAAAGGTGCCGGCTCGGACCCAGAGAGTCCTGGCGGGTGTGACCGTGTGCTGCTGCAGGTGCACAGTCTGCTCGAGGCATCCTGGGGGTGAGGGGGGCACGGAGGAAGGGGCAGCTCGCATTCGGTTTCGGTAGAAGCCCTTCAGCAGTAGGGAAATGTGCAAAAAGTGTTTTTTAACACATAGCGTTTATGTTTGCCTTATTCAGGTTTTGATGCTACTGCAGATTACTACACTTCATCCTGTCTTGCACTCAGTTTCAAGCCAGGTTCTCGCATGCCCATCACTAGGCCAGACAGCAGAATGTCCTTACGCTTTGTCTGTAACTTAAGGGGGAAAGTAACTTTTCACTGACCAATGAATAACCACAGACTGCTACTGAGCTGTAGAGCTTTATAATTTAATTAATTTATTTGCATCCCATCTTTTCTGTTAGTGTTACCGGACTTGTACTTGGTGGTGGAAAAGGAGAGGGAAAGTTATGCTAAAAAATCATCTCCTTCAACTATATAATCCGGCAGAGAGAGCAGTCAAAAATGTTGGTTTTGATTTTCTTTAATTATGTAGGTTATTAAGGTTTATAAGTCAGGAAAGTAAAAGCTCTAATGTAGTCTGTAAAATCCTGATTTAAATACAAAAGTAGTGGTCTGACTTTGTGGACTTACCAAGTTAAATAACAGTCTTGGAAATCAAGATAAATCATTTGGGTGTCAAGGTAGGAAATTAACACCTGAACTCTACATGTTCCCTTTTTTTCTGCTTGCTTTTTTGTTTGTTTTGTTTTGGACAATTTTCTGCAACTGGAAAGAGTGAGCAGTCTTCTGCTATAATTAACTTTTTTTTTTTTTTTTAATAAAATGTATTTGATGTTTACCACTATTGATTCTCCCATGCTGTGATGTACTGGCTTTGGAACTTTTGTTGACACTTCCCTGTGGAGTGGCAGCTGTGTTACCAAGATAGCTGAAATAACTTTTATTTCTTTTTAAATGGAATCCTTTCCTGACAGTAAATAATGGCAAATTAAAATGGCCATCTACAAATGCTTTCTATAAAGTTTACCAGTTTTACTGAAGAGATAGTAGATAACAGGATTGAAACAGATAGGTTTTGCCTAGCTGTGTGGTAGTACCGTTCAAGGTGGTGTTTCTCCTCTGAAAAGCTTGTTGCTTGATTTTTCTTCTTTAACCTACTTAATTGATGAACTAATGCTTAGCCTTCTGCATAGTTTTACCTCCACTTTTCAGTCCTGTTTAATACTTCTGCTCATATAGACAGAACACTTACTGGTGTTATGTAAACATACTGTATCTACAGCTACATCTTTACAGAAACCAATGCAACATTGTAAACACTTTCCTCACCCTAAATGCAAATTTAAAGCATAACATAGTGATTTTCACGGTTTAATTAATTGAATAAATAATGTCTCTTTGTATGTTTCTGTGTAATATACGTTACAGCTAAAGCCAGGCTTCTTTTCTTGACTTGCTAACTACGTGTAGAAAACTGCCCAATATATGGGGGAAAGTGGGGGGTATATCTGTATGAGAAATACAAAACTTGAACTTTCTCACAATAAGCAGTTTGGAAATAACATGTACGAAATATTGTCAGGATAATTGTCTAAATTGAAAGAGCACAGAAACTTGTGGTATGGGAGGTTGGGGTTCCTGGTTTGCAACACTGTCTGGAAGCGTAGTTGCAAAAGGCAAAGGTGATGGAAGTTAAGTGAGTAAAATGAGCCTGTTTTTCCACACAAAGACTGACAAGATTGACGTAGCTTTTGCAGAAGTTGGAAAAATAGTTGAACGTACAGTGAATTCTTGAGAAGTGAACTTTCAAGAGGGAAGTTAATGTAGTAGGGTTAAAATGCCTATCTTGGGAGATAAAAAGGTGTCACATCTCAGATTCCTTTTTCTTCCTTGCTTTGTGTGTGCATTTCTTGGGGGTGATTGTATGGAAGGAGAGGTTAAGGACTAGAGAAAGGAAATGTCTTTCCCAATCAACTTTTTTGAAAACCTTGAGTGCTTGAAAAAGTACTTCAGAATGAAATACTTGAGAAGAACTCGAGGTGTTGATATTGGATCATAAGCAAAGAAAGGAACCTTGGTGAAGGCAATGATTTATATTTTTTTTTATTTTAAAGTGTCAGCTATGTAGAAAATTATGTATAAACTGTTGTATTGATTGTTTGAGTGTGTAAGATGGAAATAATGACTGCTGAAAAAAAGAGGACTGAGTTAAGCTATTAAATGTTGTTGAAGGACTTACTGCTAGCAAGGAAAGACAATTAGAGGAAACTAGAGAAAACTGGCATAACTTTGTGTAACAGATTCATTGTATTGATTGGTAAATACTGTATCTGTGTTTAGAGTGGAAAATACTAGGTCTTAAACTGCTGAAATACATTGTCCTATGCAGCAAAATATTCTGAATGATAATTACTGAAAGCTGCTGAGTTTCGTCTTCAAAAAAAAAAAAAAAAAGGAATGGTTTTGAATTAGTTCATAATTAGTTCTGTGGTGTCACAGAAGTTATAAAATAGCAGCATGAATCCATAACCCTATAAACAGCCTTTTTGCTTCTCTTCAATCCTGCTATTCACTCTTCTGTGTTGTGGACATCCAAGACAGCTTCCGCCACTGAAGAAATATGTAGAAACCATTTGACTCTTTTAACATGCCCAAAGGTAAAATATTTTAACTTGGAACTTAGATGAAGACCAACATAGTATCTTTCTCACCAGTCTCACACCTAAAAGCAGTCTTTACAAATTTAACTAGCTCTACAATTTTAATTCTGGTGCAGAGCAGTACCTTTGAGAAAAGTGAAGCTAAATAAATAAATAAAGTTTCTGATTGTGGAAATAGCAGCAAGTGACTGAGGAAGTGATTTTTCTTTTGGCAACTATATTTGTAACTTGAGAAAATAACTGTTTCCACAGTATCTGAGGTAATATAATTGTATTTTAATAAAAGCATGTTTCACTAACGCATATTCTTTCCAATCCTTTTATGTTCTTTAGGTGCCTTTTACCTACTTAAAATTTGTGTGACTATTAAAAACTGAAAGAAATCAAAAAATGAGAATGAGACTATTAAAACTTGAAATATACCACTTGGGTTTTTATTATAAATTTGCATAGGTAACTTACATTTAATGTTGCTTTAATATCATTCATTGTTTTATGTCCAAATGGATACATTCTTTTTGGACTGAAGCACATAAAAGTAAGATGTTGGTTTTGCAATATTATAAACTTTGTATACAAAATGCTTATTTTTGAGCTTTCAGATGGATGATTCAGAAGCTTAATTAAACCACTGATACGCAATTGGAGTAGTTGTTTTTCTGTAGGTAAGTTTGTCATTACTGCTAATTCAGACATGGGGAAGCTGTTTTTTTATAGCATATCAGCTTCATTTGGGTTGAAGTATTTTCTTAAGCTAAAATCTACTGAAAAAGATGCTGTTGAGGTGTAATGATGTTATAATCACTCTTCTGTACTGTAAGCTTTTGTAATATTTCCTTTGTCTGAGTGTTTTTGAAGTGTTTAAAGACAGGTATACTTACCATTATTCCATACTTTTTCCTTCTTACTTCCCTCACCCCTTTCCCAAGTGTATATACAAATTATGACAGTTGTGACAAATTGTAGAAAATATTTTGGAAGGACGTTCTGCTTCACCCTGTATTCCAAAACTCAGCTACACTTATATTGTTTCTGACAAACACCTTATGTGCCCTCAGAAGTCTTCAGTTGTGGTGATTCTAGAACTTTGGTAGCCTTTTACAGCATCTTGCTGTTATAAAAATCCTTTTTTTTTTTTTTGTGAAGTTCTAATCAAAACTTCTGTGTTTAGTCTCCGTGTTTTTGAGTCAGTTACTTCTTGTCCTCATGATGACCATAAAGAACAGATAATTCTTTAATAGTCTTCTCCATTTAGACAGAGACTAAAAGTAGCATTTGACAGTTCTTCTGGGATATATTTTCTTTAAGGCTGTGAGTTCTAAATATGGTGGTTTTCCTGCGAGAATCTTCAGTCCTGAGTGTACTTTGTTCTGTGTGAAATTAACTGGGATAGATTGGCAAGATCCTCTTGCTGCTTTGCCATGTGTTCCTGATCTCCTTTGGATTTGCAGTGAGCCCATCTCTCGTATTCCAGGTTCTTGATGATTATTAGTGTGTTCCTTCCATTGCAGCCAGGATAGTACATCTGTTTGAAAATGCCTTTCTTAGTCCAATTTATTGTGATTGTCTTTTGTTGTAAAAGTAGTGAAAGTCACCCTTGCAGGGCCTGCCCAACATGCTGCAAAGCCTGCTGCCTTCGGTTGCCATTGTTCCAACAATGCTTAGTTCCTTCCTCTTGTCTCCTAACGCTGTTCTTAGCGTAGTATTAAGTCTTCTGATCAGCATTCTGCTTGCCTGTTTAATTTAAAGAAAGAAATTATGAGAAACATGTAGTGGAGAAGGAAAGAAGCATTCATTAGAAGAATAGTCTTCTTCTGAAGTAATACTGATGCTACCTACCTTGGGCATTCTGTTACTTCAACGCTGAACAGTTGGTGTTGGAAGAAAACAGAAAAAAGGTGTATGAAGAATTAGAAATATTTAGTATGTTCAATGGCATGTGCGGTATAAAGGAAAGATTCTTGACCTCTGATACTTTTATTATTAAAAACAAAATAGCAATAATTAAAACTAATGTTTCATCTCTCTCTCTTGAAATTTTATTTAACATTAAGCTTGAATATAAAAGATTTCTCGGTATTCTAATCATTAAAATGTAATGTTTGGTCTCCAGGCTGTGGAACACTGCATGTTTTTGCTTTTGAAACTGCATGCAGGAAAATATTTGGCATTTATACCAAGTCACAGGCTCCTCTTTAAAAGCTTTATTAAAAATTAAGATCTGGCAAAGGTTGAATCTTTGGAGGGAAATGCAGTCCAGGTTATAGATTGAGCTTTAAGTAATCTTAAAGCTGTATATAAAGTGGAAGGTCTATATCCATTTGGGTAATTTGGCATTTTATCTTTTTTGCAGTAGGGAGAGAAGAAGCTTTTCCAATTAATACTTAGAGCATTAAAGTAACTGTCCTGGTTTTGAAGTGAAATAAAAGCAGTAAGTACTACCTCAAATGTAAAATTCTTTGAATACAATTCTAAATGTTGTTTCTTGAATCTGTCCTAAAAGGAAAAGGAGGGGAGTGGGAGCATTTGCAAGAATTCTTTGTTTTATACTGACTTTTTTTCAAGCCACAAAAACTTTGTATCGCTTCCATTTCTGTTCCTAATTAACTGAGGTTTTGGAGAAAATGTGCAAAATTAACTAGCAGTTCTAAATTTAACAAATGTGCTTAGAGAAACTTAATGTCTTTTGTGATTGCATACAATAAGTGAAATAAAGGATGCTTACAACAGCCTGGTAGTGTTTTTGTAATTGGATTACTGAAACTTTTTTTCTGCCCAGTTGTCTCCATTTGGCATCCTTGCCGTCATAAGGCAGATCAGTGGCTTAATTGATCTTTTTCCCTGTTCTGTTCTGTAACCATTTATACAGCACATCCTGTGCAGCCACATGGAAAATACAGTTAGCACTTAGAACTCAAGCAGATACTCAGGATAAATCAGTCAGTATAATTAGAGAGGGAAAGGGGGGGAAAGCATGGTGTGGTTTGTTTTTTTTTTGAGTATTATTATATTGGATCTTCAGATTTATTTTCATTTCTGAAAGTGTATTGAAGGTCACATTTTGTTGGCTAAGCTAGTGATCAGAACTTAAAAAAGAAAACCACAACTTTATCTGGTATGATTTAGGCCTCTTCCTCTTGATTTAATAAATATGAAAGTGAGCATAATAAAAAGTATTCTTTTCATATAATGCTGTTAGATATAATATACATAGGTATTATAGTGCCTTCTTTAATATTTGATATGTATGTAGAATTTAATAACTATTTTTCGTCAAAAATTTATATAAGAAATGATTACCATTAAATAAATTGAAAGGTATTCCTAATCATCCATGCTGTATTTCAGGTAGACTTATTTTCTATGCTATTATTACAATGTAGAAAGTTCTTTGCATTCAGAGAAAGATAAGTGAACTTATACTTCAATTGAATGGATTGCTTGTTTTACAAAAGAATTTAAAAATAATTTACAACATTTTGGTTTGAGATGAAAAAGATTTGTACCTGTGGCAGTGCAGTCTTCTTCATGGCAGTACTCTGTGATTGCTAAAGTGGCAGGACTTTTTTCTAGGGGGCGACTGTATTCCCATCGAATAGGATTTACTAGTAAGATTTTATTTTAATCTGATAATTCACTGTAGAATATCCTCAGTTCTCCATATTCTATTTAAGCAGTTGCAGTTCTTATACTAATTATGCCATTCCATTACTTTTTCTTGCTCTTTTCTGTGGAATCCAAAGCAACTTGCTTCTGAATTTAATACATACTGGACATCAAGCTTAGCAAAGCTTGACTGTATTACATCCAACATTTGTATATCAAGCTCATAACATAAGTGGTAACTAGTGTGCGGTGTATTTGTGGAACGACATCTTGAGCTTGTAGAGTCATATATAGCCTATAATATCCACTGCTCTATGGATAAAAGCTATTTTCTGCTCTGCTTTTAGGTTTAGAAATTTGTTTCAGTAATTTCCTATCACCATTGCTATCAGCTGTACTATTACGAGATTAGAACCTTTGGTTACTTTCCTCATCCAGTTGCCATACCGAGGCCAGCTAAGACAGGTTCTAGTCCTGAATCTTGAGTATTTCCATTTTTGATTAACTTTTGTAGATCTTGGTATGTATATCTTCATGCCTGAGCTACTGTAAATGTCTCTTCAAAGATTTTTGAGCTACTAGAGTAAAAGTATGGCTAATATGGTGAAAGTCCATCAAGTATAAGTTAATTTTTGTGAACTTAATTGTTTTGTGAAGTCTTTTGATACTTAAACTGTTTTCATGACTTATAAAATAAATGACAGTTCAGCTAAATAACTAGCTAATTCCCTTAATACTGCATATTACCAGATTCTACATATTTAGGTTTTCAACACATATTTTCTCTCTTAGAGCTTGTTAGTGGCAGAGGTACATTCATAAAGTTAAGCCTTCAATTCAGAACTGCACTGTCCTCTTAAGTGCCTGTTCATTTATAAGTATAAAAGTGGAAGTATAAAAGTATTACTACTTTTATATGACTGTGCTTTTTCTTCACTATGCTGAAGAATATGATTATGTTAGCATTTAAGTAAGAGAAGTATTTTTTGGTCGCTGCTACTTGAACTTGCCTTGATAATTATAGATTCTTTGTCTTCATTGTTGACTCCAGTGGTACAAATTATTACTTAAAACATTTTTGTTCTTTTTTCCTTCTCGTAGCACCAACTCTGTGTTACCTTCCTCTATCTTTAGTAGTAAACTAGAATGAAATCTAGGTTGAATCCATGATTAGTAAATCCATTGGGGTACTGATATTACTAAGAACATTAAATCTTTTTTTTTAACTTTTAAACCTGTTTCAATATCTTAGGTGAGCCTTCGACTTTCTGTAATAGACATAACTGGAGACTCAGATTCTGCAAAGGAGATTAATGTGCTTTTTTAAATATGGCTCCTTTCTATGCTCTGCTTTATCAAGGTTATCTAGTACTATAACGAAGGTATTTGAATACATCTAGAAATGTCTTAACTGAAGGAAGTGTTTAACTTTTAGGTACCCTGGAAGATGTTGGGCTAGATAAAGAAATAAGTTAACTGTACTGGCATGTGGTTAGGTGGCTTTCTAAAGAGAGAAATTCAAACTACAATGAAGTGAGGCAATTCAAGAGAAACTTAGTAAAAGAAGGAGTTAGGACACATCAGTGTGTAATACCTGCACACTGTATAATCATTGATCTTGAACTAGGGAATAAGAAATGCTAAGCAGGAGGGTGTTTCTGAAATCTTGGCCTTCTCTAGAGTTTGGATATTGAACTCAGAACTGTAAGGCTATGATGTCCAGAATTTGGTATCGTTAGCACTGGTTATGTCCTGGTAAAGTGTTGCAGACTTCAGCTACAGGAGGAGGTGATAGTAGCAATGACTGTACACTAATTATTCAATGACGACTATGTACATAGTCCTTAAAAATAATATCAATAAAAGAGTAATGTGTGAATGTAATCATTAAGTTAGAGTATTGTGATTTTTTTTTCTCCATGCAGTGACGTAATTATGGTTAAGGTTGTATCTACTTCAGTTTCTGTTCAGGTTGTATGAAGTGGTGAAAGCACATATATTGATTGTGATTTGTAAGATATTTCAGGGATTTCTGCTGAGATGTGGGACTTGAATTCTTTCAGGTTAATGAAAATCAGGCTCAATCCGTATCTCCTCACTTAGCCAAACACTCTTGAATTGAAGGGTACACAAATGCACACAGCAATAAATGTGTTTTGCTTTCAAGCATCTCTTTAAATCTTTGACTCCTTTTAGTGAGATGATTCTGGGTATCAATTAGATTTTTTTCAGATTATGCCTGAGATCAGGTGCTTAGAAAAGATAACACCCATGCTACTTGCTTTTATCCATCTTCTTAATGGGGCCATAGAGGTGAGCTCAGTGCAACATTTGGAAAAGTGTAGGACATGTTCAGAGGCCCAGAGAGCACTGAAAATTGTTCCTTTTAATATAAAATCATGAAGAGCTAAACACTTTTATTTTCTCTTATGTTTGTACTTTTCTGACCTAATTAAAAAAAAAAAAGCTTTAGATTTTCATCAAGCCCTAATGTTGCTGTAACACTGGAAGGAGGTTTTCAGGTTATGTATGACTCTAACCATAGTGTAGTGCAAAAATCACTTGAAGGTGGATCAGTATTTGTGGTGATGGATGACAGAAGCTGATAAGATTCCTTCTTATCAGCTACCCGCCGTATGTTTTAAATGGAGTTGCTGTTAATGGCATGTAAAATTGTCGTTAGGAGACAGTTTCCTCTTTCAAGTTCTCTCGGCAAGTCCTAGATTCTTCTAACTTATCTTATGCTGCAATGTGACCTGCTTAACAGATGGCCTGATCAGGTTGGAGTGTTGGATCTGATCAGCTTTTTTATGGGTAGCTGATCTGATTTTGAGGCAGAATGCCTGTGAAGTATGACAAGCCAAAAAATTGCATGTAAACATATTAAGAAGCCCACAGTAAGATGCATGCAATTCCAAAAAAGACAAGTTTTGATCATCTAATCAAAGACTGCTTTGATGGAGCACAAACATCTTGGTCATGCTGCTTAGATCTGTCCTTTTATTGCAGTTTAGCAGCAAATGTTCTCACCAAATCCAGATGACAGTATTTTGTAATTTGCCTTAACACATGGTAAATAATGCTTACCAGGTAAAATACTGAGATTTATGAGAAGCCAGGTTCAGTGATCAAACATATTCGGAAGTGAGAGTTCTTAAAACATACTGAAATCTGATAGAGGAGAGTACTGCTAAATTGTTTGAACTATGTTATTTTTGCATCACACTTTAGTCACTGTTTGTACTCTTGCTAACCACGTGATGGTTCAGCTTTAATGCATTTCACTGGAAGTGTTTTAATCTTTTAGTTCCATGCCTGATTTCTGTGAAATCTTCCAGCCTAGTGGAAAGTGAGGGGCAGGAATTGCACTGGAATTTCAAGGAGGATGGCAGTCCTAGAAAACGTAATCTAAGATAAAAATGTGAGAATATTATGCCTCTCTGCTGTCCACAGCAGATGGGTTCACTTACTGAGAATGTGACAATGATTTAAATGGAAGCACTGACTTCTTTAGTGACAATTTGTTTAGAAACTAAGATAAAACATTATTAATATCCGCTGGAGAGGCTCCAGATACTATCATTGCTTTTCATTTCCTTTATGCTTCTTTGGTTTTGGTCATTTCTGATCATTTGCCCCTTAAAATGCGTGGTAGGCTTTCTCATTTTTCGGTTTGTCTAAGCTGGATAAATTAGACAATACCGATAGCAAAAAAATACATAGTGGTTTGCCCTGGCCTTTGTGAAATAACATTTGCCTTTGTGTTGACAGCTATGAGTTTGTCTTCCTATAACTCTAAATCCAGGTCCTATACATGATCAAAGTACTTAAACCAAACTTCATGTAGAATGTAGTGTCTGGAGTCCAAAACTTTCATCTACAAAGTTCTTGTGTAACTGCATATTAGTTCTGCAGGTTGCTAACATAACTAAATTAGTTCAAGGGTAATAGGCACGTGCAGTTCTGCTTTTGTGTGTATGGAGGACAATCCTTGTCTGATTTGGTAGCTTGTATTTCAGCCCATTCTGTGTACAGAAACTTGACATTCTTAAACTTGTCATTGTTTGCTGTGAACTTGTGTAACATTCACCGATAGGATTTAATTTGTCAGCGGAATGTGACATCTTGTCCCTTCATATAGTAGCCTTATGGTTAGAGCACGTCTGGGAAATTGAAATAGTGAGAGCAGTTGGTACCATTTCCCAGAAATCAAACGATTATCCTGGTTCACATAAAGTGCCCTAAATGCTTTGCTGTCTGCTGTTCTGGGCGCCTGGATCCTCTTAAGGTAGTCTGTGTTACTAATTTTATGAGCAGGCTCTGAAGTGAACCAGCTGTCTTCTACCTGCAATTCATTGTTTGCATTTTGGAATGGACTCTGAGTGTGCAAATGGGATTCTATTACTGAAGTTAAACTGAAGCACGAAACATTACAGAAGTGCAGGTAATGCACTCCAAGTGCTAATTGGCATTCTGTCCTTGGAACTGGTTGAGAATTATTTTGAAGTAAAATTCTCAAAATGTGCAGGGTGTGGCTATTAGGATTGCAACACCAGATGTTTTGTTCTACAAATCCATTCTTCAGCATTGCACTACTTGCTAATACAGATCTAGTCCAGCTGTCCTCTTGCACAGGCACAGAGCTTCAGAAAAGGTTGAAGCATTCACTGGGTTGGAGAGGAACATCAATAGGGAAGGTAATTTTGTAGCTGAATGACAATCATTCAGAAAAGGGATGTCCCGAGTTCCCAGAACTATTTATACATTTAATCCAATAACTGTTTAATGTAAAATATTGCAATACAATCTGTTCAAGTAGGTTTACTTGTCCACCATCTGGAGATGAGTGCTGCCTGCCAAACTTATTAGTTGGGGAGCACACAGAGGACAGCGGAAGAAATCAAGGTTACTTTTGAGTAGTGAGAGTTCTTCAGGATAACCCCTACACACTGACTTTCTCCATCTAAGCTGCTGTCACATTTTCAGTTTTAACTTCCTTGATCAGTGGAGGTGGCTGAAGGAAGGAAGTTCAGAGTGCACTGTTCCCAAAGTGCCAGCCCCCAAACATCTAGATGTAATGGGGGTCTTGCAGGGAACACAAAGGTGCTCTAATCTGCACTTTTTTTTAAAAAAAAAAACCAAACAAACAACAACACACACACACACAAAAAAAAAACCTTCTAGGCTTATTTGTGTATTACAGGTCTGTGGAGGAGAAGGAGAATACACAACATTTGTGCTATAAGTACAGAAGAGAAACAGGAGAAGCTTCTTCAAACCTGGAATTGCTAGCTTTGGTCTCACCCTGTGGTTGCTGTAGGTCACAGTCCTCTAGTTAATGGCTTCTGTGTGGCTTAAGCTAAGTACTATATGGCTTAAACGAAGTACTATATACCAGGTGAGGTAAAGTATAGCATGAAATTGCAGTGGTGTTTGACTTAGTTTATAGGTAGTCAAATATTTGACTCTGTTTTTAAATGAATACAAGATGGGGTGAGGGGAGATAAAAGCTGGTAAGTTTCTTTTAGTGCAGGATGTTGCATAAAATATTAGTAATTGGGCTACGCTGGAAAACAATGAGACCTGAATTCATCACAACTGAAGCTTTTAGTTTAGATATTTTTACTGGAGGTTTAGCAACCTGTATTGTCATCTGTGGTAGAGGAGAGTATGGTTCCACCCACATAAGATTTTGATATTTCGGTCCTCAGCATCTTCATTTAAAAAAAAAGATGAACATGCTGGTATCTTAGTGTTCATTTTACTAACTTTTTCAAGTGAGGCGAATTGGAGAGATTGTAAGTACCAAGTATATGTTGCACACTCAGATGAAATACAGTTTTGTATTTGTACAACTTTTATCTTTAATTGCATTTTTCTTGTCCCACCATGTTCAAGTAATATAATTACAATTGTATTAATACACTAGTTTACTGGCATGTATCTTAAGTGGCTCAAAAATCTAGCTGAAGTTGTTCAGTTATAGCATCATTTTTTTTTTTTTGAGCAGAGAATGCATTGTGCTCTGATGCAGAACTTGTGCTCACTTGGCTGAGAGAGGAAATTACAAGTTCATTAGCTGATACAGCAGCTTTGTTTTCCAAAGTAATTTGAAGTCTGCACTTCTCCCAGGAAGTCAAAATAGAACTTTTCCTAAATTTAAGGAACTGTTTGATAGTAAAAAATATTCTTTAGGAAACGCATTTTTACTCAAGTCTGTACAGTAAACTGAACCTACAATGAGTTAATACAATTTGTTTTTAAAATGAGCTTATAAACAGACACTTTCAACTGTTTTTGGTCATTAGATCTATACTCACTTTTTATAAGAATAACATAAATAGGCCTTTAGAAATTTAATTTCAGTTAAATTTTAGAAATTCTTTGCAGAAGGTAAAAATTTAAACTTCATATGTTCATGCTGCTGTTTCCTAACATATTTAAAGTGTAAGGTTTTCTGTTAAAGCATTATGACCACTTTGTACAGTCTTGATTTGACATTCCTCAACAAACTTCTGCTTTAATCTTATCCATGGCACTTTTTTTTTTTTAACTTCTAAATTATGTGATGATATCTATGCATAGTCTTTCCTTAAACTGCTCAGAAATAGATTTGGAACTACTAATTATGTTGAAAGGATTAAGGGCTTTATCCATCACATGTGATTATCTGCTTCCTGTTGAACTTCAGAGGCCATTCATTAATATTAGCACCATGCTATGTTCTTTGTCTTGTAATGAATGACTTACCAGCGAAGGTGGGTGGCATTCCAATGAGAAGAACTCCTGCTCCAGGAATGCTTCGTACTGATCTCTGTTAGTGCATGGGTAATTGCAGGTAAGCAAGAACTTCATCCAGATGGCTGACAGAGGAGAAAGTTTTGTATAAGCTTTTGTTGTTAGAAAATGTGGAAGTAATAGTCACAGAGAAGAAGAATGCTAAATCCAGTGGCTCTGTTGTATTTTTATTGTTTTCCTCATGAGAGATGGAAGTTGCTAAGAAGCTCTTAAAATAAAGTGACCAATAAAAGGATGACACAATAGAATAAAACTATGCAGAATAAATGTCAGACATAGTGAAGAATGTATGAGTATTAGTAATAAAATGACACTGAAATAATGTAAGTGAGGATAGATGAAGATTTTTCTCATAATGAGAACATTAGTCATGATCAAAAGTAGTTTCAAAAAAGGTATTAGGAGGCATACAACTCTGAAATATGCATTAACGTAGAGATAATGGATACAATATACAAATAGCCTGATTTTTTGAAAAGTGGAGATTACACTTCATTAATTTTGATGCTTTCAAAACTTTCTTCACAGCCTACTATTTCTAACTTGGTCTTAATTGCTTGTGGGATCTTTTTATGGAAAGGTTTTACCAAAAGAAAAAAAAGAGGGTTGTTTTCTGCATGATGGAAGAAGGGAAAGAAGAATCAGTCTGAACATGAATCCAAACTTTTGAGAAAGTTTTTTATGAAGTCTTAGTCTGTACGTTATAATTTCCTCTGCTTACATGAAATTTCATATATTTGGACTTGTACATTCAGGGGAGCATGTGG
Source organism: Stictonetta naevosa (assembly GCA_011074415.1). Classification (NCBI taxonomy): domain Eukaryota; kingdom Metazoa; phylum Chordata; class Aves; order Anseriformes; family Anatidae; genus Stictonetta; species Stictonetta naevosa. Next base: position 37,880,222 of record CM021700.1, read on the forward strand.
TCAAATAAATACAACTTCCCCTTCTGTCTTGGAGAGATTTTTAGTTTCTACAACAGTAGCAGATTGGAAAGCCTGAAGATTTTTTCCCCATATAATACTGTCCATTATCTTTGACTCTTTTATCAGAGAACTTTTCTATTGTGCCATTTTAATAAGTATCTTCCAAGGAAGTGTAAGGAACAAGAATGCATCCACACTGTTGGCTGCTCTATTAGTGAATGTGCAATACTATGTACATGCTCTAATAGCAGTTGCTTTGAACTACTTAAAACCAAAGTCTAATGAATAAGTGATTTTTGGCATCATTTCTGTATAGCACTTGATTGTGAAGAAATGTGTATGTGAAGTGATAAATAGAGGGAAATTTTGAACTTCTCTATAACCAGTTTGCAGAATGCCAAGGACCTGCTGGTAGTTATATATATGCTATAGTTATATTCTGGAATTCTTTTAATAGAGGTAGATTTATGACAGTGTTCTGTCCTCTATCCTAACATCTCTCTGAAGATTATAGGCTTTCCATTAATGACATAAGGACCTGGGTTAAATTACTGCAGATTACATGTATGAAAAAGAGAAAATAAGAGTTCTGAGCTTTTTTTTTTTCTTCATGCCACTTACAACTCTTCACTGTGTATATTCAGCAAGCCAAACAGATGTTACAGTTACACACTTTTGCCTTCTGAGGTAAGCTTTAGTATGGTTAACTTTAATGCATTTAAAACTGAAATTACAGGATGATTAAATAAAATGTTTGAGACAGATCTTGCTTCCATATTTATAGCTTTGTTCATGTTTTTTTTTCTTGCTCATCTGTTTGAAGTGGAAAAAAATAATGTGCAGAATGTAAACTTTGACAATATCAGAATCTTTCATACTTTCTTAAAAATGTATTGATGCAAAAACGTTTGTGGATTTTTTTTATTCCTACCCAACTCTAGCCATAGTGCTTACTATGTTTTATAGCGTTATTTGCGTATGGTCTAAGCTCCTTACTGGAATCTCTTTGGGCTACATAGAATTATAGTATATAATCTCTTCGCTAACCAAAGTGACTTATATGGAGTCAATTATGTGGAGTAGATTACAGCTTTTTTTCACCATAATGGAGAATTCATGTGTAAAGATAAGCTCAGTGAATTTTGATTATGTATCTGCCATAGGTCAAATACCGATATCTTCCTGATAAGCATGTGGAGGAAGGAGGAGGAGGGAAATACTGTTTTTTTTTTTCTCCACCAGCTATCTGTCTTGTCTAGAGGACTGCTGCCACAGTTGTAAACAAAAAAATTAAAATGCGAAAGTAGGAAGCTATATATTTTCCAAATTAAAAATAAATAAAATAAAAATGCTGATGTAGGACTGAAGACTGATTGTCTGTGCAAATCTTACCCCTATCTCATACTGCCTTTCAAAGTGACCAAACTGATTTGCCACCTCCTTTCTGCCCACTGTTATTTCTCAGAGCTAGGAATAGCATCCAGGCTTCCTGACTATAAATATTCTGCTGTTGATAGCAAAGAGGACGGAAAAAAGTAACTTAAAAGAAGTATTTCATTTCCTACAGGAGTTAGACTATACAGAAGCATCTAATTGCAACTTATGTTGTTCCATAACGTCTAAGATGTTAGGTCTTTTTTTTTTTTGATCAGGGCATTCATACTGAGGTCAAGACCTTCCAGTTTTCTCAGTTACAGAGTTATAATTGTGATTTGGTCATGTGGAATTTACTTAGTGCAAAGTAAAAGAATATTTTTTCATCACATGATTTTTGGAACAGTTCCTTGGTTGATGCTCGTAATACATCGTAATAGTATAGAGTATACAACACATTTCAAGATTAGAACTGTTGTATCAACATGAAGCTGTAAGATGAGAGCTTTTAGTTGTGGTTATTATTTTAAAATTAGTAATGGACAACTGTAACGTATGCATAAATATCAACATAGAATGTTTTTCCCCTTCTTTACATACACTAATATCAGTGGAAAGCATACCATGCTTGTTCAAGGCTAAGGCAGACCTTTGCTGTTGCAGTTGCTGCAGTGTTTACCTGATTTCCAGATATACTTGAGCAGAATTTTGGAAAATGAAGGTATAATAACACTCAAACTCATGTCCAGTTGACTAGTGCAATCATGTTGTCTAATTGTGAGAGTTTAATTTTTCTGTAAATAATTTCACACAGTGAGATTAATAGTGGTATTACTATATATCGTATTTAGAATGCAAACATAATAATAGCATGTCTCAGTGTTCTTCAACAGGTTGATGTAATTCAAAACCAGGAATAATTTTTTTCTTTAATTCCTCAGCAGGTGTAGATTTTTAGATATTGCTTCTGCAGGTAGAAATCTTGCTACACTCCAGTATTATATTTAAATGAATAACAGTATTTTTTGTTTATTTATATTCACAAGAGGATGTTATGTTTACCCAGGCTCTTATGAGAATAGAAATAAGATGAGCAGAAAGGTATGTGTGCTTTCTTCCAATTCCATATTGCCTGTATTTTTCCTTGTTTCTATTATTTTCAGCTTGGGGATAGATCTCATGTCTTGTGTCAGTACAGATAACTGCTGTGTATACTGTGCCTCCAGAAGTAAAAAGGCAGGTGAGTGAGCACTTGTAAGCAATAGCAAAAATCCTTCTGACCTGCAAGCTGTGTTATAAACAGCTTAGAGAAGGTTGCTGCACTTTGCGTATTTTTGGGAATTAATCTACTGCAGTCTTGGCCCAAAAACTACAGTTGGAGGGTGGATAGCCATGAGTTAGTATTATACAAAAATTTTCAGGAAGATGCTCAGTGCACCCCCTCTTAAACAAAAGAAAAACCTCAGAAGTTACATTGTTAGAAGGTATGTGCTAGACTGTTTAAAATTTCAAATATGTTTTGAGTTGGCTTAGAATTTCAGCCAACTGATTCTGAAGTGATTAGATGAAAAAATCTTCAAAAGTCACAATGTTCAGTTAATGCTATGATCTGTTCTACAGTTGTCTCAAGTCTTGGGCCATTGTTGATTTATTTACATTTGCATTTCCAATATCTTTCTAATTAGATTTTTTGATACTTTCCAAATGCTTTTTTTAAAGTTACTTCTATGCATTTCCTTCCTTTACTGCTGTGCATACATGCTGAGCAGCTAGCTGTGTGTGTGTCTTGCAGCTGCCCTTGCTAAGAGACAGGCAGCCAGCTTGTGCACTACTACAGTGGAAATAATTCCTCCCCTAAATTTTTTGTCAATCAGAATGCTGAGCAAACTCTACGTATTTTTAAAGACACTTCAGATAACGCATGCACCAAGATTGGAGGATTATTTCTTTCAGGTTCAACTGTTTGAACTGATAAGGATATTGGACTATGGATATTCAAACCTGAAAGGTTTGATATGGATATCATATATAGATATATATGTATAATATATGGATATTCAAACCTAAGCTCGTAGGATGATCTGTTTGGGAGCAACCTTAAAGCACATCCAGTTCCAACCCCCTGCCATAAGCAGGGACAACTCCCATTAGACCAGGTAGCCCAAAGCCCCGTGCAACCTGTTTTGAATGCTGCAAGGGATGGGGCATCCAGAACATTTCTGGGCAAAAAAAAAAAAAAAAAAAAAAAGGATTAAAATCTCAATTTTACTTACAAACTGATGGGAAGATGTGCAAATTATTGTTGTAGCAGTATGAGGAATATAAACTGTTTTTATCCTTAAAACAATCTCTTATGCATTGTATTTTAAAACATAATGAATGTTTAAATACTATACAGAATTTTTTAAAATTTCAGTCTAATCAGCATATTAATTTCAATTTCTTGTATAAAAGAACATCTAAAAATATTTTTCACTTAAACATGCTATAAGTAGACAAAAGTCCAATGGCTATAATCCATCCTTGATTTTGCAAACCAATAGTTAAGATTCCAACAATGTCTTAGTGTTAACTATTGTAACTATTTTATTAATTAATTGTAAATTAATTGTCTTGTGTATGATGATAATACCTATTTTGTATAGGTGCAGTAGATAAATACCTCAATATTTCCTTAATAGTGAATGACAAAACTAGCATGCAAAATGTTTAAATGTAAAGGTTTAGGCTTTAGAAAAAATCCTATTAAAGAAAATTAAACTTGTGATTCAGTTTTGGGCTTCTGATAACTACTGTCTAAATTAAAAGAAATATTCTTTATGGTATTCCCAGCTTGATATCTCCCAGAATGCCCACTGTCTTAGGTGTTGTCAGCTAGATTACACCTAGTATTTTTCACAAAGACCTGTTCCAGAATGGATCCAAAATGGAAATGAACAATTTACAATCTCTTCCTTACCTTTCAGCTCAGCTTCTTTCATGCTTGGTGTATCCCTGTCCTTTCCTTGACTTAGTCTGTCTAGTCACCTTTTTATCCTGTTAAAGCTGTTGTATAAATCTTTTAATTTCTTAAGCATCGTCTTATTTTTTTTCTTCAAAAAGGAAGAGTAGTTCACTTAGAGTTTCAGAGTTTCTCCTTTTTTCTTTTTGAATTTTATGGGAATGGGGAAATTTAGATGACTAAGAGTATTGCTCAGTACTAACATGTCTGTCCCTCTTCCAGAGAGGGATGGCTTAACAGTGACCCACATAATGCTACGTGTTTGACAGGACTAGAATACCTGCCTTATTTTTAGGTACCATAGCACCATACAAAACAGAGAGCAAAGAACAACATTTTTGTAATGAAGAATCCCAAGGAAGCCAGAATAAAATGTATATATTTTCTTTTTTATCTGAGTTATCTTTTACTTGCTGTGCACTCATGCATAGCCTCAGTTCTTGAATGCTTAATTTTAACAAACAAATTAAGGAGTAGTTGTATCAGTAGATTATTCCTGTGGTAACTAAATTATCTTGATTTAATTGGGACAGGAAGTACGTAATGTGCCTGAATTAAATATGTTTCTGTGATACAGAATGGCATTTCAAAGTTCATGTTACTTTGTTCTGTGGATACTATTTAGATCTTTTAACAAATTTGCTGTCTTGGCCTGTAGTCTTGTGTTCTGTTAGTCATCCTGACCTATCATTTCTCTTTGAAGTTTCTTTATATATATGAAATAAATTATTTCCCACATGTGTGGTAGGGAATGCAGTTATCCTGTAATATCTGTTGCTTCTAGCATTAGCTTTATATGGCTTTAGATCAGAAAAAGTATTTATCTTTTCATTATTCAGACTGTTTTCATTGGCTATCTTTCTTTGTTTTTGTTATCCCTTTCTATGTAATTCTCTTGTGGAGCAGCTTGATATCAATGTTATTTTTGGATATTTGTCTATAAAACTTGTAAATAAAGAAATGGCATAATAATAGGTCAGTTTCTTAAAACCTCATTTTTTTCCTCTGATAGGGATTTTGCATTTTTTTTAACATTTCTAGGAATGACTTTTAATTTTCCTGTTAGTCATTTGTTATATTTTTCCTGCCTTTTCTTTTTTAAGATAGAATTCTGCTTGTCTGTCAGAGCCTCTGAGCTTTTATGAAACAGAGTCACCCGCTACATTTGCAAGTCATCACACATGGAGTTATGTTTTTTGCTACCTGTGACTGCATTCTTATTCTGCTTAACCAAAATGTGTACTTATTTCCTTTCTGTGTTCTAATTTTTCTTTCATTTGTCTAGATCACTTCCTTTATTCTTCTTTCTGTTAATTCTTGCTATTTTCTTAGCTTTTTTGCTTTCTCAGAAATTAAATATTCATGTATGTGATGGACATTTGATGCCTGCTCAATATTGAGAGCAAACTCCATCTTGGAATGTTTGTTGCTGCCCTGGGGAAAGCTACTGATACATTTTCTGCCAAAAAATTGTTCTCTAGGTCTCTTCAAAGTCAGATTTCAAACTGTCACCGTTCACTTCCTGCATTATATTACATGTCCCTTCCCTTTAATGTTAGAATATAGTATTTTTCTTCCATTCTGTTTCTTCATGTTGTATCTCCAATTGCTTCTACATTTTTCTTCGTGTTATGTTTTTCCTTTGTACGTTTTTATTTATCATACCTCTTGCTTAGTGTCACACACTTTTGTGATTATCTAGGTATTTTTCCTTGTAGCCATTGGTTTCATCATTTGTGTGCTTTTCAACATTTTTTCCAAGGATTTTGATCCTTTTTCTTGTCAATGTACTGCTTAGTACATACAGATAAATTTAAAAAGACGACCCCATGATCTATGTGTTATATCTCTTGTTCTTAGATAATAATTATGTTCAGCTCTACTTTAAGAACTAATGAAAATAACAAAGTAAGATAATTCAGATTTTGATGTACTTGTATTGGAAGAAATTTCTTGTTTGGACTTCCTTTTTTTTTTTTCTTCCTCGAAAATCTGAGTGTCATGCCTCTAGATTTGTTTGGCATAGGGAAGAAAGGCATGTCTATAATCATGTGTCCTGGTCTTGGCTAGGATAGAGTTAATTTTCCTCCTAGTAGCTGGTATGGTGCTGTGTTTGGGATTTAGGATGAGGAGAGTGCTGATAACATGCTGATGTTTTAATTGCTGCAGAGCAGTGCTTACACCAAGCCAAGGACTTTTCAGCTTCTCGCTCTGTCCTGCCAGCGGGCAGGCTGGGGGTGCAGCAGGAGCTGGGAGGGGACAGACCCAGGACAGCTGACCCAAACTGGCCAAAGGGGTATTCCATACCATCTGACATCATGATGACCAAATAATATGGGGGGCTGGCCAAGGTGAGGGGTCCGGCTGCTCGGGGATAGGCTGGGCATTGGTCAGCAGGTGGTGAGTAATTGCATTGTGCATCACATGTTTGTACACGTTATTATTAGTAATACTATTAGTTGTACTATTATTATTATTTTCCTTTCTTTCCTGTCCTAATAAACTGTCTTTATCTCAACCCACAGGTTTTCATTTATTTCTAATTCTCTTGCCTTGTACCAGAGGGGGAGGTGGGAGGATGAGCACGTGGCTGTTTGGTGCTTAGCTGCCGGCTGGGTTAAACCATAACATCATGGTAACTCTAGATAAGTGTACAAAGCTACCAAGGGCTTCTTTTATTTATTTATGAATTAAATTATCTCTATCTCACTCTGTTTGTATGTTCTATCATAAAATCAAAGACCATGTGCACATTAATGTTGAGGTGCATGCAAATACTCCTCCTGTCTGTCAGGACCAGAATAGGTTCAGTTTACAGCAGGCAAGAAAGAGCAACTCACGTTGTCATTCTTCCTACTGGTTTCTGTCAGCAGATGTCTGTCACTATTTTGAATTCCTCCTCATTGCTGAGTTGAGTGTTCAATGTTGCATTGCTTATTATTTTGGTTATTTGTTTCTGCCTCACATCACTTTTCCTTCAAAGTCCATATCCCTTGTAAGTGAAGACAGAAATACTCAGGATTATTTATTTATGGGCTTTTAAGGAGTCAGCTTTCCCTAAAACCGTAACATCTGTTTACTTCTAAGTTGATCAAATCATCTAGAAAACTATCCTGTGGCTTCCATTCCAGAAAGAAATACTCAGAATTTGCTTTCCAGATGCTGTCTGGTTTGATCCAGGTTTTCTCTGAGAGAATTCATACCAATGCTGATATGATTGTTTTCATATACTTAGGCATCTTGTGCTCTCCTAACACTGCAAAATAAGAGCAAGGATAAATCCTTGAAGTAAATGTTATTACCATTTCTAACTTTAAGATACTAAAGGACTTTTAGCCTTAGAGCTAAAATACTTGACATATTGTTAATCTGAAAGGTAAAAGGTTTTGTTAGCTCTGCTGGAGCTGTCTTTTCTAATTATGACATAAAGTTATTGGATTCAGCATGATTCTGTTTCTAGGTGACCAATATCCTTTGGTCTTAAGAGATTTATTACATTCCTCGTTTTTGACTCAAGGGGTCTTTGTTGTAACTCATAGGTCTTGAGTTTATATTTCTTCTCTGAAAATTCAAAACAGGCAGTGTGAATTAACTGAAGAAACTCTCCTCCTTTGCTTTACTTGGAGAAGAAAAATAACTGGGATGATATGGTGTGAAATACTATCAAATGTGATCTCTGTTAGATACCTTTCTTTGTCCCTCTCTGCTTGTTGCAGTTCCTTGATAGGTACAAGGCTGGTAATGGATTCTGGCCTTGTCATGATCACTCTCTGCACTAATCTATAAAAGGGATGATTCTCACTCATTAAACTCTAATCGTTGCCTCTCATATTATCCATCTATTGACAGAAGATCTCACAGAAGGATTTTTGTTCTGTTGCCGTGTTGTATTGAGTGAAAATGGTTCAGATGATATCTCTTTACAGAGCAGCTAACTGCATGCCATATTGTGGTAATCAGAAGAAATCTTTTTCTCTCCCCTGAAAAACTACTTTGTGTATTCATTATTTTATAACTTGAGATCATCTAGGATCTCCATATGAGGTGGGTAAGAATGACTTAACTCAGTCTGATGGAGTTCACCTAGTCCCAATATTCTTCCTGAAACAACATCTGCAAATGCATGCATAGGAAGGAGTAGTAACAGGAAAAGTATTACTGCATTACTAACCTGTAATCTCCCACCCTTCCACTGTTTTCAGCTCAGATTTTCTTGAGTCTGATGTTTTCCACTAGTGGAGCTCTCTGCGGAATGAACTGTCATGATTAATTCAACAGTCCTAGATCTTGTACCTTTCTTTCTATGCTTTACTTGATATATAGCTCATACAGAATCTAGGTCTGTGGTTATATGTATTATATACGCGGAGAGGATTGCAAATTAAGAGTATTTAATCAGATGTAAATTTTGCTGTTGTATGTCTTCTGTTGCAGGAATGTTGCACTAAGAAGGTACCAAAATATTGTCCTCTCTGTTTAAGATTCAGGAGAGCTCACTTCCTTCAGCAGGGAAATATTTCTTTCAGGATAATTGGGCTGATATTTGGACCTTTTATTGATGAAGTTCTTCTACAGAAAGTCTTCCAGCTTTCTGTGACTGAGATGGCCAAAGAGATAAGAACAGTGCATTGGATCTGCCTATGCTCAGTGTGTATACCTGATATTCCTGGTTGTATATAGTAGTTCTGAAAAGTCGAGAAATGTAAATGTGGAAATTCTTGACTTTACTTGGACATTTTTTAGGGGGGGGGAGGGGGTGGTTACAGTTGTCTCTTGTATGGTAACCACTAGCTATCAGTTCTGAAGCTTTGAAGCTTTATACGAGAAGAAAAACACACCTTCTTGAACAAGCAGCATGCTCTTTGTTTTGCTTGCATTTATGACATACCAAAGCATGTGGGTTTTGGAGACTTGTTTACTGGTGATGAGGATGGCTGGTGTGAGGGCATAATATCATACTTTTAGTGGCAGTCCCTTGAATTTGGAATGAATTTGTGATGGAGATCAACCCAGTAAAAAATGTGACTGCTTTCAAAATACATTAGCAATCAGTCTTTCTTGAAATATTGAACTAACCATGATCGTATAACCAGTAATTTATACTAACAACAACACAAAATAAGGTTTTATGTTTTGAATGGAAGAACCTTGTCTTAACTCTTAAATCACAATTTAATTCTGAACCTGCCATTTTACCTGAAATGAACTTTCATTATTTTGAAGAAGTAGCACTCTCAATTGTATTTTTATTAAAGACAACAGCTTAGAATAAAGAGAAAGGAAGGTATAGGTCTTATGCCTCCAGAGGAAAGATGCTGTTTGAAGCAAAGAATGTGCACCATTGTTCCCTATGTAAAACATCATGACAACAGACTGAATGAAACAAAGAATAGTACAAAGGTCCAACTTAGTTTGTGGCATTTCTTAGCTAAAATTGTGAAGCTGTCAAGAACTTAAACATACAGAGATGACAGGTGAGGAGGTGTTCTCACTGTGAAACACTAAGCATGACTAAATTTTCAGTCAAAGGATACTGATTTTAAGACTCTTGTATTGTCTTGTTACTGTATACTGTAGTATTCTACTCCAGAATTAGTGTTTCTTTGGGGAATTGTTTTTGAATACCTAATGATTAGAGAAGCATAAAATACATAAGATTTCTGAAAAGCATTTTAATTGAATCTGTATTAAATCTTGCCGAAAGAGATACTGCTGTGTTCTACTACTGTTGTGAAGAGAATGGAGGAAGTATTTATCTGATCAAATGATTTCATATGCACATTGTATTGGCATGGACAAAGCAATTGGTAGGTTGTTATAGCCAGTTCTGATATCCATGCTGAAGAAAATGTTTGACAAATATTGAAGTATTTAGGAGAGAATTGCAACAAATATCTGTTGATCTGTCTGGAAGGTAAAGGCTTGAATTCAATCCTTGGATAAAGTTGAGCATTAAGGATGGCTTTGACCACAATCTAAACCTACCTATATAAAAAATTATATCTGTTAAGTAAGGTCTGTCTCATCTATCAAAAATTGTTTGGTTTGACAGTTGAAGCTTAGGCAAAGTGAGAGATCAGGTGCAAATTTTGTAATGTAAGATACTTCATTAACTTCAGTTTAATATACCTGAGGATTTAATTTATTTTGTCTTTTTGTTGGTTAGGTTAAATGATTTGTAATGCTGCTTCTTGTCTTAAGCTGTGAAAATTACCCATCACCAGCATAATTTCCCTGATTTTTGTTTTGCGTTTCATTTTGTATGCTGTGTATTCTTTCCATACGCCACGTATTTGTATCAACAAAGCATAACTGCATTGCAGAGTGACAAACTAGATATACTGCTCTCTTGTTAATCATTGGCTTTCTCGTATTTGAGAGTCAGTTGGATAGTTTGTTAGAATGTTAGCTGAATGTTTCTATCAGAGTATTCAGCACTGAAAATAACAGTGCTGACTCTCTAAATGTCATTTGTAGATCTCAGTCAGACCAGATGAATAATGCAAGTCATGCTTTCATAGCTGTTGAATTTTCTACAACTCGAGGAAATCAGCAGTGCACTGATGTCTAATAAATCAATTCATTTATATGTTTTTCATCACAAGTGTCAACTGGAATCAAGGTGTTTTGTCTTTTCTAATATAATTTCTCCCCCCAAAAAGTGTAGCTGTCCACTTCTTTTTTAAAAGTATGTAAAATTTAAATTGTAAAAATTTAAAATGTAAAAATTGTCTTCTCTGCTCCTCCTTTCTCCTTTGTTCCCTGGACATCTTGAATATGCTAGTATTGTGTGAAAGTAGCATTTGCTGTTGCATATATGCAACCATCAGTATTCAGTTCACTGATTTGGGCTATCTGTCTTAACATCTTTGTTTGCCAAAAGAGGTCTAACAAGTTACCTGAAGTAAATGTACTGGATTAAGTAGTTTTAGAAATTTCAGTTATACTATCGCAAGTCTGAACGTGAGATCTTATATCTGAGTGGTGGTAACACCACTTGAATGTCATTGCTAACTTCCGTGATGATCTTACAGACTACTTTGTACGCTAGCACCTGAGCAAGAAGATGAAAACAAAACCATCCGCTTGGTGAGGATGGGTAGATTTCACACTTAATTTCACACAATGATTAGAACAACATTATTTTAATCAATTACCTGACGAAGTGATCAGCTGTGGTTTAGGCTGATATTAAGCTTTGGGGATGATACCAAGTCCTGGAGACTATATCCAGAATCCAGACAGTATTCAGTAGTAAGGTCCCTGTCATGACAGCTAACAGATGGAATTATTAAAAGAAAATAATTTGGCAGGTAAACTGAAATCAATTTTTTCCATACCATTAATTTGGGGATAAATGCTTTAGGGCTTGCAGAAATTTAATAAATATGCATAAGGTGATATTTTGTGTTCCACATCCTTTACATTTATACTGGCTTATTAAAGATTTAATTAAGTTTTCTAAAAAGGGAGAGGATGCAGTCTTGCAAAAAATGTAGATGACAGTGTGGGTTCACAATAATTAGGGCTTCAGGGATAAAATAAAGGGTCTCTACAGTTAATGAATATTAAAGCAGTGCCTGTTCTGAAAACTTACAAAAATGACAGCATTTTACTTACCCCATCTGCCTTCTGTTTGTATTCCAGCCCTGGTCCTTCAATATTTGTGACAAATGACATACCATTTACTTCTGCAACCATTGGTAGTAAACAAACGCTTCAGAACATATTTCATTTTACTGTTCTGTGCACAAGCAGATATTTTTGCCAACTTCCTAGTCTTCATTATCCTGCAGTGTCTTTGTTGTCCATCTGTTTAACTTAAAAAAAAAATCCAAGACTTTATGAATATCTTCGTACTGAAGCAGCGTCTCAGAAAGCAATTTAAAGACTCCTGTTCTTTAAAACATTGTAAAAACTCATGTTCTTTCCCTCCTAAAGATGCATCTGTTTTTTCTGTCATATTTCCAAAACCTTAACAGTGATTAGACAATAGATATGGTGAAACAACGGTAGATCACATTCACCTTTATTTTCACTGATCTCCTGTATCTTGTGCACAGACACATGTAAACGAGCAAAGGAGGTCTGTTGCATCTTCCTTCCTTCATGGCTTCTACATTGTTAGAACTAAAGCTGTCTTTGTTCTGTGCTCGTCTGTTACCTTCTGCAATTGTTTTCTGCTCCTTGACTAAGTTTTTATAGACCTCTCAGTTATTTTGTGCAAGGAATTATTTCAATGTTGTTGTTATTGATAATATTCAGCATAAGATAAAAACTACAATACTATGCCTGTGCTTTGAACAACCTAAGTCTATAAAGTCTTTATCATTTCAATACTATAAAAAAAGTGCATTGTTCTACAGTTTGAAATGTGTGTTTAGTAGTGAGTTGAATACATGGATTCAGCTATGGATTTTTGGGGAGAAGTGTAAGATCTTGAACGTAGCTGCTTGTTTCTTTAAGCTTTACAGCACAGATTTAAATATACTCTTCATCCATGTACTGTGAGCATGGCAGAAGCTTGTATCCTTTGTGCTTATAGTTTCTTGGCTGTTTTCCCAATCTGCTTCTCTCCTTCCTCCATTATCATAGATACCATGTTATTTTCAGAATATCATCTGAAAATCTTCTGGATCTCCTCTTCCTAGAAAAATAAATCCCATGGTTTTCTGAAACTCTTGACTGTTCTCTGTGCTCCATTGGCAATTCCAGTAACCACCTCTGCTGGCAGTAAGCTGAAAGACAGTCCTTTTGTCTGCTCATTCATTTCCACGGGAGAGGGGGATAATTTAATGTCTGTGTGTAACGGAAAAAAGGACCTGTTAAATCTAGTATGGACTGTGAGGTAATATAACAGGTATCTGAGCTTGCTCAAAATGGTTGTTACAATTGAGCTGGGCTCTCTCCAGCACAACCTTCAGATTTTGTAAAAGCATTGGCTTGCCTCTGATATGTATCTTTTGGTGGGAATGTTTTTGGAAATGTACCTTTTCTTGAAATCTCTCATATTGGTTGAAACTTAAAATTTTAATTGTCTAAAGGTTGCCTTATGTGCATCTTTTTCTTCCCCCTGACAGTCTGTTTAAATGCCATTTACAAGTAGCAGAAAGGTAAATTTACCACTTGTGTTAACTGTATTTTTTAAGTGGAAACATTATGATGTGCTCAAACAGGGTGTTTGTTTTTGTATACATAAGAAGCTTTATTTTAGCATTACAGATCTTGATAATTTATCCTGAAGGCAGAGCTGTGTATTTGCAAAGTGACTTAGTCACAGTACAGATTACTTTTTTTTTTAAGAACTGGTAAAAAAAAAAAAAGCTATATAGCCCACCTGCCCTATGTGTTGTATTTTATGGGATGTTCAAATATGTGGACTTCTGTACACTTGCTTGTTGTTTGAACCATATGTTTGCATAATTTCTGGCAAAAGTATTTTCAGACAAATATTAAATGTCTCTTCTTACTTTGTACCACAAAATCTTACATTATTGGATATTTGGCCAAACCCAATGGGCCAAGCTAACAGTGTCTCAGCTGAGCAGTCAGATGATTTCAGTCTAGTCAGTATTACTTAGATTGTGTGTATAAAAAAACTCTGTATTAGTCATTTTTGTATAAATGACTAATATCCTACGGTTTCAGTCTGCATATGTAACTGTGTATATATAATGCAGAATGTTAATTTTTATATTTATTGTTTGCTATATACATTTTATGCATTATAAAAATGATTTCCTTATTGGAACTATATTGTTCTGCAGAGCAAATTCAATTCAGCTGAACTAAATTCTTGGAGTGGGAGATAAGTACTTATGTATCAGGATAGTAAATTGGAAAATAATGCCTCTCATGCTTATTTTTAAATGTGATTCAGACCTAAAAGTTTACAAAAAATCATGTGGTGTTCTTGTTAAAGGATACTATTCTGTCAAATTGAGATAAAGTATGTTCTTAGTCTTTACGTCTATAGGGATTAGGACAGTAATTGCATCTAATATTTTGTAATGCTTTTCTCCTCCCTGTGGTCACTGATGTATGGGTTCAGTGAAAACGTAGGAAGGAGTTGAAGTTTCTGTTGTGAATTTCTTAAGCAACAGGATTTACATTCAGATTTGTTTCATCTCTAGGCTTGTTAGAGCAAAGCGGTCTCCCTCACCCCGAATTGTTACCTTTTGTTTAAGTATAGCGTAAGAAAAAGTATATTTGTAATGTATTTGTAAGTTATGGTATAATTTTGCAAATTTTTTTTAGGGATGTGCACATACATAATGCTGTTACTCATTTTTTTCGTTTTCCCCCTCATACTAAAAGTAAGGAGGAAAGTTTTCATAGTTCGTTTCGTAGAAGAGAGATTTGTTAGCATCCAGGTCATGAAATGTGAAACCTTGATGCCCTTGAATAGCATAGGATATAAATTGTGCCATGTTAGAATTGGAAGGAGCTAGTCAGTGTTATCTTTCCTTTTTCTTTGACATATTTTTAATGCTATAACAAGTTTCAGCTGCTTCCAATGATGATAATCTCCCTAACTGATTATGTTCAAAGGTATATAACCAATTTGAAATGAATGTTCCTGACTGGCATTTTTCCTTGTATTGAGGTGATTTGTTTGATGTTCTCATGTAATCAATGAATATTCACCAGTTTTTGTGCTAAACATATGGATGAGTTTTGTACTTATCTCAGATCTTACCTTTGTTTTTAGGACTCTATGACCTTCCTCTCAATAGCAATTATTGTTAATCTGTCAAAAGCATTGCCCTCTCACACTCCTCCTGTTCCCTAAACTAGAGAAAGTTTATGAAAGCTTTTTCCACACCTGGTCTTTGACTATTTAGTTAACTTTCCTTTTAGGTCCTTTTTGTAAAGGAGTTCGTAACGTTGAATTGGCAAATGAAGAGCTCAGAATTCTGTTCTCTAGTTATCGGCAGTCAGTTGCTTCCCCAGGTTTTATGGTTTATCCTTCCAACAGGAAGGTGCGAGTGTTCTAGCTTAGACCTTTGTGCTATCATAAAAATGATAGCAACATCTCTTCTGTTATAACTGTAAATTGATGTATTTTCACTTACTTTTTGGAGCTGTTGGTGTAGCTAACTTTGCTGTTTCCTTATCATGGCAAATGGCATAGCATTTGTTGGGGAAGGTGGTACAGTGCCTTTCTGTAGGATCACATGGGAGAAGTGCAGTGCTTTATACCTTCTCAGTCATAAAGGCTAACCTTTTGCATGGAAGCTGTTTTTGCAGGTTCCTGAGGATTCCTTGTTTTATAAAACAAGGTTTTTGAGGTGCCCTTTTTTTGCTACACTGATGGATGGGAATTGAAAGGTGAATGGGTGCTGGAAGGTAGAGTGGTGAACGAGTGTGTTAATATTGACCTTACAGAATGCAGATTGCAAAAGAACATTTAAATCTAAGTTGAGTTAGCTGCAGTGTATCTTATCTCTTAGCTGCTAACCAAGAAGAGACGAGAAGCTGCATAAATTTTATTTGTATATGTATAGATGCGTTTTTTGAAGATAATGCAGTATTCAGCTTCACTAATTTTCATTGTTTATCCTTGTGGAGTTATCATAAATACAAAGATAGTATTTTCTATTTCCATATGTCCCTGAGGTACTGAATATGTAGTAGGATAGATAACATGTTTGCTCACTTCCTGCAGTGTTTTGTAGGTGTCTGCAGTTGGATGGGGACTAGGCTGATGCTTAGCATGGCCTGGTGCAACCTCTGTTATATCCTTAGAGGACTTGAGAGTGGATCAGGGTGCCTGCAGATAATCAGGGGCAGAAATGGCTGTTCTACAGCTAGAAAAAAAAATAGTGAAAGTGCTTCACAAAATTATCCTTCTGACTGTTCTGAAGGCTAATTTCTAGGACAGGTCTGTGGCACATAAAGCTTTTACAGCCATGCCTCTTCTCTACTTTATTTTTTTTCATTTTTTTAATCAATGAATTCCTTAAATTCCACCACTAAAAATAAACTGCCAAATACTTTATTTTCCTTACTTCTCTATCATTAAGCAACCCACACTCCAAAAACACAAGGGTTGTTGTGTTTTCCTCAAATTCAGAAGCAGAATAACCAGCAGTCTATGGAGTCAGTTCTGGAACTGAAGCTTGGTGTTTCTTGACTTGCTTAGGTCTTGAAATAGGAATTTTCCTCTTTCACAAAAAAGTTTCTAGTGTCTGGGTGAGGTAGGGGGATAAGCAGTTATTTTTAGCCCCGATAACTCTAGACTTAACAGATTTCATTTCAGATATCATTTCTTGTGAAGTGAGAGGAAGTTTGCTTTTATAAGTAATATTTATTTCTTTCCATGGGAGGTACACTGGAGGTGTTTAATCCTATGGGTATATAAGTTTATGGGTAAAACATGAAGCTATAGAGAACAGATAATATTAGTAAGAACTTACATGTTTCTTTAAACACAAATTCAAATTGGATATGCAGTCATATGTTTCAAAACAAATTTTGTCCTGGATTTTAAGAACAAAACAATCTCTGCAAGTTTATCTGCTCTCTTTTTAAGCCTCCATACTTGGACAATTTCAACTCCAGCATTAATAAATACCTGAGAATGTTTGAGCAAACAGATGTTGTATTTCCATTGCAAGAAAAATCTGTGACTGATGTTGGTATCTTATTCATGTGTTCTGAAACCCTCTATACCATAAGCATCTTTTTCTGTCTGAATTTGAAAAGCAAATTATGGTTACAGTGCATATATTAATTAGGGTACCAACATCTAATGGCTTTAGAAGTGTATATATATAAATAACATCACAGTAGTTCACAGAAAACATTTATTTCTGCTTTTAATAACCAAAGTTCTTATTTCCAAAACAACACTGTGTTACTGTATTATCAGGTACTTAAGTGTATAATTTTGGAGATGGCACTGTCTAAAAATAAGTCAATTACAGACTTAAAGTCGTTAGTTTATACAGTGATTCAATTCCCAAGTGATGTGCCATCATTTTCATTAAGTTTCTTCCCAGGTCATCCATGTTTAAAAGTACATTCAAAATATCTGCAGAGCAACAGGAATTACTAAAGTTAGTAGATTTAATAGCTTTGAAATAGAAAGTATATCCTTAAAATTTTTCCGTTCAGTTATAGGCGTGTGTGTATGTAAATCTGTATTGCAGGTTAGCAGAAGTGGAGTCTAAACTGAAAATATCTTGTTTTGGCTTTTGAAATACCAGACAGCGTAGAAATTTCCAATGCAGCAGATACTGTCCCAGGGCTTATACCAGGAGTTTTGCTAGCGCAGTATCCTACCCTGACAAGCAGCCACTAGAAATGCTCAGAAAGAGATGGTAAGAAAAAGACACGTATAGAATGTATTTCATTAGAGATAACCTCTTTCTTACAGAAAGAAGTGTGTAGCTTCTAGGTTTTCTGAGCCTGAGGTTGTGTCACATCTTTGCTTACTTATCAATAGTAGAAGAATGCAAATAAGATGGCATTCAATTTGTGATTAGACAAACTTGCTAGGAAAGTTTTAGAATTTGCCTAGAAATCAGGCTCTAAACAATATTATATTACAAATATATTCCAAGTAATTCTACTAATTTTTAGTAACTTCGGATAATTGTGGTGCTGTAACAAAAGATAATGGGCAAAAATCCAAATACATAATACTAGATTCCTTAGAGAATGAAAAAGTCACCAAAGCCAAAAATAAGCCATTTGGTCATATGCCAATGTACTGAAGCCTTTGTCAAACTGTGTTTTGGTAGACAATATTCTAACATATTCCCATTTTAGTGATCTAAGTACCTGACTAGTTATGCTAGCTGTGCAATTTGGACTTCTATAATTTATGACACTACTCAAATTGAGAAACGTTCATGTTCTTTTGATGTTTTTGACATCTAGAATTTTAAAGAAGAAACTCAGTTTGGTATCGGTGGTAGGTATTTAGAAGGTGTTTCATTGTCTTTAGTAATTATGCTAATCTAAAGATTGATAACAAGATTGATTGCATTTTTTTGATTAATAGCTTTGACACATTGTACATAGACTAGTTTTTGCATAGCTAGATATCCTACTTCAGAAAGTGTCTAATGTGCTTGTCACAAGATAGAAATTGTTTATTGCTTATCACTACATCTTTGCTCTGCAATTAGTCTTTTAATTCACTTACTATTCACAGTGTGTTGTGAAGAAGCAGACGAGAGATTTAACTCTATTGCTTACTTTCCCTGTGTGCTAATCAGCAAGGTAACCTTTTTTTTTTTTTGGGGGGGCCGCCCCGTAATTGTAAACATGCCACTAGAAAATAGGTACTTGAGACTCTTTTTGGTAAAAACCAAAAAGGCAAACCTGTGACCGCTCTCTGTTCTAAGTCGGGGGAGGTGAGAGGTATCCAGATTTTGCTCATACCCAGAATGTTTTTCAATCAGATACTGTATGTGGCCTCTAGATCAACTTAAGTGGTCTTCCTGTGCTTGTGTGGAATAACTTCTTTGTAAGAACCCTGATGTATTGATTTAGTTAAAGGTCACTTAGCCTCATCTAAATGTCTTTTATGTTATTTAATATTCTATATCCTCATTTTAACTGCCCGTTATATAATAACAAAATAATGTAATGTACTGTTATGCTCCTTGATGGAGCAATTGGAAAAAAATAAAATCTTAGATTCATTATTCTTAAGGGGATTCTGTCAACATTATTACAGCATGTTTGATTGAGCTGTCATTGTTTTCTTGTTCAAGCAGTTATATTTCTGATTACTAAGCAGTGCTTAAGTGCTCTTACAACAATTTCATTTCTGCCCTTTCATTCCTTTTTATTCTAGTATGTTTACGCTCATTTATGGAACCAAGGCATCTTTGATTTGTATTGTATTCACTTGGCATTTAAAATTTGAAGTGATTGTTGAAGTTACATTAATTTGCATCCTTTCTTTTAATAGGATGTGCTCCTGTCCCTTAGCATTTTTCTTTTAGAATCTAGTTTGCTATAAAGTCCTAGTGCTTTTCCCATAGCTATCTGTTTATAGTAAGCTTCTTATTAAAGTAAAACTTATTATCATTGCATCAGTTGTTCATAATCTTTTCTGTACATCTAGTGATTGAAAATAGAACCTACAGCATCTGCATTTTAACCTGATGTTTGAAATAACTTAGAAAATTGATGAGAAAGAAACTCCCTTTTTAATACTTACCCAAGGTTTTATTATCTGGGTTTATTACTGGGTAGCACGGTACTTCACAGCTTTGAGCGTCTAGTCTCTATGTGGTTATTCCACAGTGAATAGAGCTCAGCTATGAATGGCTTTGTAAAATGTCTCTCTAGTATTCCTAGATAGAAAAGATGCGGCTGCAATTTAAGTTCTTTAATTTTTCAGAGAGAAAATAAGTTACGCTTCATATATACTGTTCTCTAAGATTGAGTCTTAAGGCATATTCCCATATGGGCATATGTATTTTCTTTTCTCTTCAGTGTGTTGACCGAGTTGTCCAAGCTAATTCTCTTCCGTGTGTCCTAGCATCCAGTAATACCCTGAACTCTTGTTGCTTTTTCAGTTTTTGTCCCCTTTCAAATGGTGATTTACTGCAGACATTTCACCAAATGAAAAGCAACCTTAATTTTCTGAAATAGTTTACCTGTGTGTTATTGCCATCGTCGTCACTGAGGGGAAGAAAAGAGAAATGGCTCGTATCTAGTTTCTATACTATTGAGACTTTGCTTTTAGTGCACAAATGCCATTTCTTTAAATGATCTGGATAGTTTAAATAAGGTGCTGATTACAGCAAATGTTGAAAAAAAAAAGTGAAGGGAAAAGAGTGGGATCAAAAGTTGCTTTTTTTAAAAAAAAAAAGTATAGTGAGTCAGAGAAGTTAATATTTCTAGCAAGAGAGGTACACATGTAACAGTTGTTGAATGCCTTCCAGTTGTTACTTCACAATTCTCTACTGTACATTCAGCCAGGCTGCTGAATGCTATAAGTATTACAGCAAACTGAACTTCATAAAAGGTTTTGGATGTGTGGAAGAATTCCATAAATTGAGAATGCAAATACTAATAGAAACTAGCTTAAAGGATTGTCTTAGCTAAGTATGCAGTCTTAGCTAAAAATCAAAGTATTCAGAAATGACTGAAAGAGTGTATTAATGCCACAGCATGTCTTGGTGATCTGTAGCTGTGAGGTGTATTCCTGGGCAAACAAAGTTTTTATTTGTGAAATAATAGCTGGGCATAGAACTGATTTAAAAGTATCTGCTTAAAAATAAGTTTACCAATCAAAAGTTATGATTATATCCAGTTATCAGGAATCTGAAGAGTCTGTGATTCTAAATACTGAAAAAGCATAGTCATTGATAAAATGCTTAACCTGCTAACTGTAACTCTGCACAGATATTTCAATTTTGACCCAAGGGAATGGCATGAAGCTGCGATAGAAGAGGTTGAGGCTGGATGTTAGGAAAAGGTTCTTCACTGCAATGATGGTTGAGCACTGGAACAGGCTCCCCAGGACAGTGGTCATGGCACCGAGCCTGCTGGACTTCAAGAAGTGTTTGGACAATGCTCTTAGACATGTGGTCTGATTTTTGGGTGATCCTGTGTTGAGCCAGGAGTTGGACTCAGTGATCCTTCTAGGTCCAACTCAAAATATTCTATGATTTGCTCCTTATTCAATAATGTTAGTTTTTAACTTTTTGTATCATTTTAATATTGTGCAAAGGCTTTTTTTCCCACCTTAAAATTAAAAGTTTTGCAATATTTTTGCTAGGTCACCCTGAAATGTTTACCAGTGAGAATAAATTGAGCTTCTTAAGTCTTCCTATATAACATGTAGTCTTGGAATCTTCCTGGTTGTCTTATATTAAGTTTTCCCAAGAGTAATATCTTTTAAGTGTAAAAGTGACCTAAACAAAATATACTTAGAGGTTTAGCAGAGTTTTTCCTTCTAGTATTTTTTCTCTAATTTGTAATTCATCCACCTTATATTTGTCTTCATAGGTTGGAAAAAACCTTCAAGATCATCTGGTCCAACCATCCCCCTACCACCAATGTCACCCACTAAACCATGTCCCTAAGCACCACGTCCAACCTTTCCTTGAACACCCCCAGGGACAGCGACTCCACCACTTCCCTGGGCAACGCGTTCCAATGCTTGACTGCTCTTTCTGAGAAGAAATGTCTCCTCATTTCCAGCCTAAACCTCCCCTGGCACAACTTCAGGCCATTCCCTCTAGTCAGTAGTTATCTGAGAAAAGGCTGCTCCCCACAACTTCTTTTCATGTTTTTAATTACTTCTATGATCTGTGGGGAAAAAAGGGGGGGAAAAAGTCTTGTTAATATTGTGCAAGGCATGCTGCCTAGGCCTATTTCTATAAACTCTAAGAGATTAATGCAGTGTTTAACACGGTACAATAGGGATATGTGCTTGTTTACAATACTAGAGTCCTGTTCTGTAATTAATACTGTTGACTCTACAGACTTAGTTTTATACTAGGTGAACTTTATAGTTACATTAAAAATTGTGACATGTTATGAATGTGCTGAAAAATATTTATTAAAAAGAATGATTTTCTTATAATTTGAAAGCAATAATCAATTATGGGTCCATGGAAATTAAGGATCACTTTGAAATCCTCTGAATCAAATAGATCCATGTAAACCATTATGTAGGTTAATTTCTAGCCTGCATTTTCTACTGTGAAAAATATGTATTAATGTAATTTTATTTTTGTATAGTGATCAGAAATTGGCATTTCTGTTTAATAGGAAATCAACAAAACTTTTCTTTGTTACTAGTGCATCTTGTGGGCTAAAATATTAATAAAAAAAACTTGTTACTTTTAGTTCTGACTTATTTATCTGGACCTTAAAAGGACAATTTACTTTTCCATTTTTTGTGGAATAATAATTGTGCATAGAACTAACTTAAAGCATCTGTTTAAAAATCATGATGAAAAGATGAAATTCCAAGAAGCAAATCCTGTTTAAACTGTCAAAGCTATATCAACTTCGAGTCAGTGGAGCATAATATTAAGTCAGTCATACCGTGCCAGTTTATATGGCTTCTCAATTATGTTTAGGGAATGGCTTTTTGTAAATAAAATTTTCCCTTTCAGACAAATTACTGTCTTTAAAAATTTCTTTGTACATTACTAGTTAGTAATCTTTCTATTAACAAATATAATTTATTTTTAAAAGGCACAAAAAATAAAATTAGCTTTGAAAGATCTTGGAAAGCTGCAGAGGATAGAGGAGGACAAGGGAAGAAAACATCTTAGTACAGATAAAAACTTTCTCAACAAAGGAATTAGTTTATGACCTGTAGAAGATTGTACAGTGCTTCTGATGCCTTCAGAATTTGATGTAAATGTTGCTAATTTCTGCTGAAGAAAAGCATTTTGCTTCATGGAAGATCAGGTACCTTTAATCCTAAAGGTCTCCGTTAGAGATATTTTCTTGTGTTGTTTATGAAGAAATTGCATTTAACAAAGTGTAAATTTGACATGACCTACAATTTCTATTCCTGTTTATAGACAAGTTCAAAACAATAAATAATATTGTACGTAAAGCTACTGATGCTGCAGGTCTGTTTTTTCCAAGAGGAATTAACTTTTTAAACAAGTGAAATACGCTTTTATAGTTTTCCAGGATCATGGAAGTGCTGGAGAAGAGTGAAGATATACACAGATCAAATACATTTTTTTTAAAGTAAATTCAAGTCCATAAGCCATGTAAGCTCTAGTTTAGACCTGCCTCTTACAGAAAAGAAAGAAATTATAACAAATGTTTAGAGAAACTCATTCTTCAAGCAGTCTTTCAGTCTACATTAGCTCCTTTTGGTAAGGTATATGTTTAAGAAACATGACAATCAAGCCATCTCAATTTTTTGATTAGCAGAGTTGTAATTTAATAAATCCTTTAAAAACATAGTTATTCTCCTGTAGCAATGTTAGTATAACACCATTAATTTATAAGATACTTTTTTTTTTTTTCACTACTGAAACTGTGAGGTTTGAGCTACTAGGCTGAATGTGAATTTTTCATCAGGAAATGGGGCATGGCTTGCTAATAAATGGTTCCTCAGTCTTACTAGCAGAGTCTTTATCTAATTCTCAGTAACTATTTTGAGGACTTTTTCTTAATACTGGTATCTCCTCTTACAGACCTTGGCCCTACCTTTCCAGAGTTAAGGTCTAATGTGTTTACACGTTTAGTTGTATTCAAGGGGGCATATCCTCTTTTCTCATACCTAAAGCCTCTTCTGAAACCTGAAGGAGGCTGGTTGGTAGACCCAGTAAGTTTCAAATGAATGGGGGCTAATTTGGAAACTGAAGCATTTATTAGGATCTTTGGGACTTCACTTTTTTTAATGGCCGTTTGTCATAAGTTACCTGTGTGGTGATGTACTAACCGAAAGCAAGGTAAATCAAAAGAGGTTTAAAGTAGAAAGTCAACTCAAAATACAGTTCCTGTAATGTAAACTCAAACAAAATGTTAATGATAAAGACGCTCTGACAGAACTCTTGTGAGAATCAGGGAGAAACTACTCTTTTCCATATTCCTGCCATATTACTGTGATACATATTTTCCAAATCAGCTATTGCCAAGATAAACAGATCTGAATTAAAAGAGATTTAAGACTATATATATTTTGTCTTAAAAATAAGAGGTTTGTCTTGAGAATGTATCACATCCATTGGGTGGCCAGGGCAAGCTGCAATTGGGAATTTTTTGTTCATTTGTTTGTTTTGTTTTTGCTTGTTTGTTTTCTTCCCCAGCCATGCATGGTTTTATTTGGGCCAAGAGAAATTTACAAAATCTGGTCAAGGAAGATTAGCAGTCAAGTGAAGGGAAACATGTATACAGGGTGGTGGTTGTTGTTTATCCTTTGTCTTGTAGGCATTGTGTCTTTGGAGAATGGAAATAAAGCCATGATTTGAGTTGCTAAGCTGCTAGTGGCAGAGTATAAAAAGGAAGGCTTGTAAATGCCAAGCTCTACTGGGTTAAGAAGCAAGGAGGAGATACGGGGGATCACTAGGAAGCAATCCCTAACTGGGAATTGCTTTGTGGAAGGCTTCTAACCAGGTGCAGATGCCAGAAGCCAGGCCTGCCAGCCTTATCTTTTTCATAGCTTGTCACAGTTTGCCTACACTTCTGACAGGTGTCATAGTTGTTTCATCACATCACTGGAAACCGAGATCTATAATAAATGAACTTTAAATTTATTCTTTTGCTTTGTTCTTGATTCAGTGATGTGGGTAACTTCACATGGAAAAATCTTTTGCTAGCCATAGTAACAAAAGCAGAATTATTTAGAATTACTCTCCTGAGCACCTGACTTCAGTAGGGACTGCTCATCTGCTTAACAGGATTGAGGCCAAAACATTAATTGCTCTGCTCCTACTCCAGCAACAAAAATGATTTTCATGGGTCATCTCTTCATGGAGAAATCCTTGAACTGCTTTCTTTATTGCTTCAGAAAATTCCTCAATTCTGATTTTCTCAGTTATGTTTTTATGGCTTATTTAGTTTTGAAAAAAAATGTGCTGTATATTTGGATTTGTTACAAAACACTAGGAACAGCAAGCAGTGTTATTGTTGTGTTTTACAATTCTTAACGTTCATGTTGTTCACACACGTAGATCTTGCATTTCCCTTTATTCTAGTTGGAGCATCAGCTAATGAAAATAAATGATACATGGCTGCCTTTTCACCTATTGATTTAAATGTTTTACATAGCTGTTTGCACCAACTGCATTCCAAGGTTTTTCTTAAAAGAGGAATTTTGCTTCCTCAGATTTATGCTTGTGTTTCAACAACAACAGCAAAGTCCCTTTGAGTTATCAGCAGGAAGCTGGTAAATTAACTAGTGAGTGTTCTGAGGATCTCTTTAAATAAATGTTTAAACAAATGCAGGGTCTTGTATGAACTGGAAAGGAGCAGAAAACTAGCAGCATAGAGCAAAAACGAGATGATGATTGCGATTTTCTGGATGTGAGCAGTAGTCATTTGAGTATCTCAGTCATCGCAAGCAGTGTTTTGCCTAGTGTGTCAGATTTAGCCACCTTCTCTTATTTGGGGATTTGGAGAGATGGAGGATTCTGGCAAACAGAAAAGTTTGCCAGAGGTGAGTCAGAAACACTTTAACAACAATCTGGCATCTTAAAGGTGATTCGCTTTGGTGATAGTTTCTGTATAGCTGGGTGATAACCAGTGGAAGAAGAATGCTGAAGGATATCTTCAGTTTCAGTAATGTACAAGAATAATTTAGGGTCATGTAAATTTTTTCACAATGCTTTCCTGGGTATTAATTGACATTAGCTTTTTTCCCTTAGTTTTCCAGCACTGTTCTTTTATGCAGGAGAAAAAAATTGACTGGAGATATAGCTTATAGTCATACTTGTAGTCAACAATCTTTTTTTTTTTTTTTAATTTGTTTTTATGTAGTCTTATTTTAAAAACTGTTTATTTTCTTACAAAAAGATCAAATATACATTCTGGATTATGAAATCTCAAACTCCAGTCTGGTAGCTTCAGCATTTAAAATATACATTTTTTCTCTTTTAATAGACTGCTCAATTTCTGACTGTATTGACAGTAGGTGCCTTTTTTGATTCAAAGTTGAAAACAGTTGTAATGTTGAAATCTGCCATCTTTCCTGAATGCTGGTGCTCAACTTCAAAGTAAAATGCACAGCTACAGTGGAAACTCATTTAATACTATATTTATTTCTTTCATTATTAAATGAGGTGAGCAGCATTCATTGAGTAAAGGTTTTATAAAAGACAGACCAGTATCAGACCTCATCTATCTGTGAAGTGTTATAAACCAGAAAGCCTTAAAATATAGAACATGGCACAGGCATCACTGTGAAGCTACCTAACTCCAGAAGATCTGATCTATTCATTATTCTGCAAAAGCAGACTTTCTGGAATAGAAGTGATTTTTTTAAAAAATGATAGGATAATTAAGTACAGTCAGTTATCTAAAATTAGGTAATCTGGTCATTAGAAGAATTTTTGTAATGTTATGTGATTATCCACTATTTATTCAATGGTATTCTTAGATTCAAAAAAAATGGTAGATTTTTCAGAATCCATGGAAGCAAGTGATAAAGTTGTACCTGACAAGCAATACTTCAAGAATGTGAAGTTGGTTACTTAGTACAGTAAAATTATTTAGTTAGTTCATTTGCTGACTTTCTACCTGGCATTTAGAAAAAGCAGAACAAAAGATATAAGTGGTTGAGAATGTTGTGGTGAACTTCATGGTACTGTACAAGAGCCTTCATGGTTACATGTAGGTGACCACATACATGACTAAATCTGGAGGGGGAAAAAAATAAAACACCACCACAACACAAGGCAATTGCTTACTGGTAACACAAGTTTCCAAATTCAGCTTTGTATGGGGCTTCTCTGGAGAATTCTCTTCTGATATCATTGATGTAGGAAAATATGATATAGCAGTAATAAACAACTGTCTTTTTCTTCCCTGTTTTTTTCAAGATCGTGCTTTCACTTTAATACCCTTAAGGATACTTCATGGGTTTCAATTTCTTTTCTCTGAATAAGACCTATTCTGTAAAAAGTGTCTGGTTTTCTCTACCAAGAAACATGTTATACGCTCTTCTATGCTAATTTAAAAGTTACGTTGTTTTATTAGTTCTCTTTGGTTTATCCTTCACTTCAGTTATTCCAACTTTTGGATATATTTTCCACATCCTTTTTGCTCTTTCTGTTTTACTGCACATTGAGCACTGGTGTGCCTAATACAAAACCAATGTATCTTTTGAAATTAATGTGTTTTATCTGGATACAGCTAACTGAGGATACAAATGAATAGGCTTTATTTTTATTTATTTATTTATTTTAAAGAACTTTTGTAATATCTTATTGAAGCATAACTACCAAAAACTAGTAAGTCTATTAGCAGAAGAAAACTTACAGTATTGATTGATTCATTGGTATTCTCATGATAAACAAAGTTATAATTTCTCCTTTGGATTTGTGATTATAAAACTCCGCCAAAATATGGGAATGGCAATGAAAATGTAAAAGCTTTTTTTTTTTCTTTAAGGCTTTATGGGGACAAATAAATGTAGCTGTCTCAAAACTGTTCAAGATTTATGCTGATCAAAGCTTCTTTTAGACTTAAAACTTCTGATTATCATTTGTGCCTTAGCAGGAGCTGTAAGGGCCATCATCTGATAATTTTTAGGATGGAAGATCTGACAGTAATTTTCCTTTATTGTTGTAGTTAGTCTTTCCCTCCCTCATATATGTATTTTGACTCTTAATTATGGCCATACTGATTTGTCGGAATGTTACTAGATTAAGTTATTATTCTATTTATTTAATTTAATTTATTTATTTTTATCCTAGAGAAGCCATCTTGTCTCCTTGGACAGTTGTTCTTGCACAGTATTTGAGCTCTGCTTTGTCTCGCCTGTTACCATGTTCTCTTCTCCCAGATCTTCATTGGTTTCCTCTTTCAGCAACTCATCCGCGTCTTATCACAGGTCTCACACCTTCCAGTTTTCTGACCTTAGTTTCTCTCTTGGTTGGTGCCCAACTTTCCCTCTATTTCTGTCTGTCTCTTTTTTTCTGTTCTGCCCACCCTCCCTCAGCACTCAGCTTCTGTATGTATCATTCCAGTTTTCTTTGCTGTTTTTTTTTTCCCTCTGCTATTACTCAATATAGGCAGCTTCCACTGTGTCTTTGGGTGAGGAACCTAAGACAAGATGGATTGTTGCATTGGTCCTGGTATGTTGTAGGTGTAGCAATCCACCTACAGCATAATCCGTGCAGCCTCACTCAAAGTAGGTGATTTTAAGAAACTAACAATTCTCTACAGAGTGTGTGTGACATCAGTCTCACTTGGAAAAAAAAAAAAAGTATAAATAGATTTTCACAGGAATAGTTAGATGAATGTATTTGATGTAAGGGCCATCTGCTAATGTGTGTCATAGCCTGCTTTTAGATTGTTCATGTGATTTAATACTTTCATGGAAAAGAAAAAAGCATGCAAGCAAAATGTGTTGTTGTTTTTTTCTTCTTATGCAGTCATAGTTCAGCCCAAATAGTATGGTGATCTCAGTCGTAAAAGCAACTAAAACCATGATCTTATAATGGAGCGTGCCTAGGTGGGTTTACAAAACAGGGCAATCTGTATCAAAATACAAAATATTAATGTATAAATTCAACATAAATATGCATATTTGGAAGGAAAGTCTGCATGTTATATCTATTTCTTTGTAACAGATTTTTCTTTCATCTTAATGTTTGACTGACAATATCTTCCTGTGATTTTTACTAAATAGAATGCGTAGCATAACGCTGCATCATCTAAAGCTTCCAATTGTCAATGGAAGTTAAATGATTGCCGTACTGATATGTCTTATTTAGCCTTACTCTATGCCTTTGCTGTAGGTAGGAAGCTGTCTGATTTCATTTTGTGCATCCTTTCTCTTTAAGACTGGATTGAGTTACTTTAAGATACTTACAATCTACTTGTCTACATACAAGACTGAACTGTGCTATACAGTTGTCCCCTCTGGGCATGCAAAGGCAGAATATAGCTACAAAGTGCTTGAAGTTTAAGCTTAAATGTTCCTCATCTTTGTCCTCCATTACAGAATCTTCTGGCTGAGAAGGTAGAACAGCTGATGGAATGGAGCTCAAGGCGCTCAGTCATCCGCATGAATGGAGACAAATTCCGAAGATTTGTGAAGGCTCCACCTCGTAACTACTCTGTGATAGTGATGTTCACTGCTCTACAGCCACAGCGGCAATGCTCTGTTTGCAGGTAATTCATTTTTTTCCCATCTTTCTCACCACAGTTTTCAAGTGAACATTTTAATCAATGTGAAATACAGGTAGGATTGTTCTTTGCTTGGGGCAGATATTTACTATTTAACAGTCTCATGTTTTTGTTAAAGCATCTTTTCAACTTTTTAATATATATGACAAATTTTAGTTTTCTTAGTTTCAGCATTTTTTTACTACAGTTGAACAAAATGTATGCCGCCTAGGACTAAAACTTTTTAAGAAATCTGCTTTATAATATTATCAGATGGCTGCAATCTTTTCAAAGATGTTTTGTGATAAAGTGAATAATTACCATTTAATAATATGACATTTCACTAACTTCTCCCATGAAGGGATATCTAAGGCTCTGATACAGATGTGCGTTATGCTGTGATTTCACAGATTTGGATGGTGCTTACATGCAAGTGTTTTTTTTTTTCCATGAGGAAAAATATTGTGGAATACTGTCAGGCACTGTACTTTGAAATGTGCCGTTAGCTCCTTTTAGAACACATATTGGAGTGGTAGTGGTATTCTTCTAAGTCCAAGATCTTTCTCTGCAAGTTTCTAGTTCAATGCAGTTAATCAAAAAATGACAAATGATAGACATGGGACTGGGGCCAAGGGACTGAGAGCTAGTCATGTACTTAATTACATTACTAAATCAGAAATTGAGCTAATAAAACCTTCTTCAGCCAAAACATGCATTAGAAATTACTGTTTAGTAAAAGGTGGGCTTATTATGCAGGGTGTTCAGAACTTGTCTAAATAGGCACCAGAATGCTGCATAGAACTATGAAATAGGTAACATTTATATGAAGAAATATTTCTTTGTTTTAAATGGGTGTACTGTAAGCAATATTTAAAGTTGATAAATGTCAGTAACTTCTTGGATTTCTTAGGCAATGCAATGCAACATTTACCATAGAAACTTCAACTTGCGTACGATCATAAGGTGTAAACTTGTAGTTATATGTTTTTTCTTAGACTTTTTAATAGGTTAATTTTTTGCTATTGGTTTCAGTTTGTCAGTTTTGAAGAAGAGTGTGTAAATTGCATTCCCATGAGTTCACCCTCCACATCTGAACTGTGAAGGGGAGGAAGTTAGGTACAGAAGCCATCCAACATTGCTAAGTCAAAGAAATACTGCTTTACCACTTCCTGCACTTGGTTGGTACTATTTCTTTGCATTGCCGAAGTTTAAATTTAGGAAATGAAATAAGAGTTGGAAGTTTACCATATTGTTTTAAATCATTTCCTATTTTCCTTCCAAGTAGATAAATCTACAGGAGATGTGCTAAATTCAGCATAAGGAGTCAGCATATCTGCCATTATAATGGTGTAGCCAATTCATTATCTATGTGATACACAGATTTTTTTGTATGGCATGTGAAAACAACATAAATATTACGATTTAGGAAGTTAATTTTGCTTACAAGTCTATATTGTTTAAGGAAGTTAACCTTATAAGCTTCATCCTGTAATATGCTAAGCTAGTTATTTATGTATAGAAGCAACTAAAAATCTTTAAGCATAACAGGAAGAAAAAAATCAACATAGTGCTTTCAGTTGGGATTATTTAAATGAATGTGAAGTTGAGATCCTCTCTTTCATGTGAAATAAAAGAAATTAAATGGGGTTGATCATACTGCACATAAAACCATTATTAGGAAAATCTACATTCTCAAATTAATGGATGGGGGCACTGAAAAGTTATACAGAACTGAAATGCATACATTACTTTATTGTTAGCTATTCACTAGCCAGTTTGCCTAAAGGAAAAATAGATTTTTAACTAAATCTGTAGTGTTCTGTGAGGATGCTTCTGTCCACGGTTTAAGTTAACTGTTGCTAATCAAAATATTTCTGAAACAGTTGTATACAAAAATCAATGTTATATTTAAAATAAAAAGTAGTATCTAGACTGAAATATTTGTCTTTGAATAACTGTCTCAAGAATTA
>CM021700.1:37911449-38141647 GCA_011074415.1 Stictonetta naevosa
GAGAAGACCTAAAGGTCTTCTCTCTTCGGTAGAGAGGTTTGACATTTTGGTGTTTTATCTCAGTGTCCAGTTTGTAAAGAATAGGGGAGCAGTATTTTTAAAAGAGAAATATAGTGTGCTGCTGTTGCATAGAGCTACCTCAAATGCTAAGCATGAATAACACAGCATTATATGGAAAAAAAAATGAAAAAGGAAATAAAAAAAGAAATAACAGGTTGGAGAGCAATGGTGGGAGTTGTGCTCCTATTCTGCAGATGAGCAGTGGAAGCTGATTGTCATTAGAGCAGGCCATTGCAGACTTGCTCATCTGAGGCCATAAGGGATAATGTGTCCTATTGTGTTAAAATAAACTATATCTTTTGTGTATCTGATTTTGCATTTGTCTAAATTTAAAATGCTTGATGTCAGGTTGATCCCTTACTTACAATGTTGTTGTACATTCTTGCAAGTGTTTGGAATTATTGTGCTACCAACATTGGAGAGGTAGTTCCTTTCATCTAGGAAGTTAGCATCACCTTTGGTACTCTTTCAGAGTGAATATAAAATCAGTTTGGTGGTCAGGTTTTGTACCAGACTAAGGAATACTGTGTCTGTCCATTGCTGAAGAGTGTTGTTGTTTGGACATTGTCTAGAAGGTGTGAAGAAAGATCTTCTTCCCAATCTTTCCAACACCAGAAAAGTTCCAGATTTTGGTTAAAACTTGGTTGAGTGATCATAGCCAAATCTTAAAACATTTGAGATTATGCTATGTAATAACTTTTGAAAAAGTACACCCTTACATATAGTAAGAACCTATATGTGGAGAAATGACCCCATTTCTCTCAGAAAATCCAAGATTTTTCTGTGTGCAGCAAGGACGATGTCACATCAGTCACATAAATCAAATCACAAGTTAAAGGCATGTGGCAATAATATGAATTTACTCTTAAAATGCTGCATGCCAAGAAATCCTTGTGACTTCAGAAGTTTGGATGAAATTACTGTGTGTAAAAATTAACCGTTCAGTTAGTAGCTGATCTTTTCCATTAAAATCTAAGCATATTGCATATTTTGTAGATGTTCTCAAGCAAAAATTACTGAAGATCTTTTTTTTTCCCAGTGGAATGAGAAGCATTTTTTATCATTGCAGGAAATAAATAGATAATGTTACACGTCAGCTTGAAAAGGGTCAATTGAAAAAAAAAATAAATCAATGATTCTCCCTTAATTTGTCAATTTTTATGTAATTTATCTATTCATCCAGTGCTTTGTTCCTAATACATGTCATATTGTTGTATTTAATAATTTATCTTTACATAATTTTGCTTGATTTGCTTCAAATTCTTTTACGTCATCTCTTTTCAATATTTTAAATACATACTTTTAAAAGTTAAAAATTATATGTATTCAATTCTGATTTATTCTATGCCTGTAACAAATCAGATTAATTTACAGGTGATTCTGAAAAGGCAACAACCAATTTGTCAGCTCTGAGACATGGATTGGTTTGGTATTCATCTTAATGAAATATTTTCACTAACAGTTTTCCAAAGGCTGTGTTTATTAAGAAGCAGCCAAACAAGACTAGGAATGGAGAGAAGCTTGTGTAACCAGTATTTTTTTCACCCCGTGTTGACTAGACTGTTGTATTTTTAAAAGCTTGTATTGAAAGGAGCACTCCCATTAGATGAAGTTGTGTATGCATCTGTAAATATGTGTGTGTAAAGATATGCATAAGTATATAAAATTGTCTATTTCATAATTTTGTATAAATACAAAAAAGTGTATACTGTATATATGTTGGTTATGAGGGAGTCAGCTCAGTTTTGCAGGTGTGGCATATGTTTTCTAAAGACTTCTTTTGTTGCATTTTGAGTGACGAGGCTGAACTCTGTCAGAAAGGATTAACGGTGTCTTTTGGACTAAGATGTAGCTACGGCAGAAATCACGCTGCAGCATGAGCTCCAAGTCAATTCCTTATTAACTATTTCTTTTGTATTTGTTTTAGGATTATAAAAAAGTAAGTTATAATTCAACATAAGGTTTGTGCATTTTTAAGTTCTGAGCTTAATGTCATGTACCTTTCATAAAAGGCCCTTAAGTATAGCCGCCTTCTGCTGTTGACTCACAGAGTGCAGAAAGGAATGACAAAATATACAAAATAAGAAGTTCCACATATTTTTATTACCATCTACCCCATCAGTAAGAGATATCTAAGAGGAGGTTTTTTATCTAGAAAAGAAAGGAAATCTATTGGTTTCCCTGTTAAAGAGGATTATCTGAGAAAACTGTTTTCAAGTAGTTGATAAAAGAGTAGGTCAAAAGCAAAAAATAAAATTCTGACAGTCAAGGAGTTGTCATGAGAAATAAGACAGGATCCTCCCTCTACCTTTCAGCTTTTTGCTGGTTGATCAGGTAGTGAGAAAATCATTGCTATGTCTCTTAACTGTACCGAGAGGGAATTATCTTTTGAACTTTTGTTCAAAAAAGGAACATGAGGTGTGGAAGGAGCCACTGAAAGTTCTGCATTTGTTTTTTTTTCCAGTACATATTAGTATCTCGAAAGAAGTATGGATGAACCTTGTTTTCCAGAACAGTAGTTATTTGTGTGGACCATGAGAAGCTCCTTATTCTCTTTCTACAAAATATGGTCTTATAGTGGCCTTTTATCTCCAGAATAAATTGGAATTGGACCTATTGGGATGTTGTAAATAGAATAGCATGGTTTCTAGCTTGCTTTCTGTTATTATCAATATTTACATTGCATAAATAGTGTACTATTCAACTATTGTCTGTTCTGTCTTATTTTGTAGTTCTTGGAATATATTCTGGATGCATTTGTTAGTTTCTTTCATGCTTTCCACCATGACATTGAGTCACGCTAAAAACAAAAGCAAATAGGTAGTTTGAATTTATTATCTTGATACTGAGTAGTAGTTAAAATATGCATTTAGCCACTTTGTCTCATTTTTAGGGAAAACCATTCCAAATAAAAACCAAAAGTTGTTCTGGATGTAAATTGCAGCATTGATCATGGTTCTACTTAAGCAGATGGGTTAAGAACTGGTAGGTCACCTGGTAGTGCATTCTTTGCCAATTGTACATTTGTAAATGTTTTTTACAGTCCATAGCATGCCAAAAATTGATATTTTTTCTGCTTTCTTTGACAAATAATTCCACAGTCTATTTTATACCTTTTACAATATTCAGTTTGCATTTTCCCTAATATAACGTCAGACTAATGAATAAAATTAATCAAATTTAGTATAGCTCAAATGTGATTATCTGCCATAGACACCTATGTAATTAATCTTTTTAAATAAAACTTTTAATATTTAATGAGTGTTCTTGTGGAATGTCAGACATTTTATAGACCATTTGCCTAGCAGCTTACTTTTCAGTGGGAAAGTGTTCTAGGAATCTCTAGTTGTAGCATGATATTTTGATCTGCTCATTATTTTCTAGAAGTTGATTATTATTACTGTTGGTGGTGCTGGTTCCTATGTTGCTGCATGTTATGACAAAATTAAGAGGTGACTGTAGCAGCAATATCTTTTAAATCTTTTCTATCAAAAAATCATGTCAAACTAACAAGAACAGTGCTAACGTTAATTTGATGAGTTCATACCAAGTGTGGTTCTGCCCTATGTCTTTATAGTATTGTATATAATTATTACAATGGATTATATAATTAACATTACTTCATGTAAACAAACTGTGATAGAGTTGATGTTAACTAATGGTAGGGATAGACAAGTAGATAACTAGTGATGGAACTGATATAACTGATGTTAATTGGAGGCTGTTTTTTTTTTTTTTTCCAGCCAAGTGCTTACACTGTTTATGATTATTATATCTAAAGACAAGTAACCAGCACTTCAAAAAAAATTTAATGCATTTTTTTGCATCATCAGCGTATCCATTGGAACTTATTTAGTGGACGTAGAATATCAGTTTTTTTATTTAACACAATAATTGTAGGATGTTCTTCAGTAGTAATCCTGTAACTTTGTATTCCTGCCCCTCCTTGTTGCAGTCTCCCTCCTCCACACCCTCCAAGAGCTCTTATGAGGGTGTATTGCAGAATGCTTTGGAACATTCAGTGAGAAGATAAAATTGTACTGTTAGAGAAAATTCAAGAGGACGTTTGGAAAAATGTTACTTTCTGAAACCTGTGTCCTACCTATTATATTAAATCAAAATAGCATAATTTAAAGATGAAGAAATGCATGGAGATCAAAGGGAACAAGAGGGTTTTGTCAAATAGTGGGGACATAACTGGAGTATCTGAATTTCCCAGAAATACTGTTTCATTGCAAGTGAAAGGTAGACTAAGAAGAATGCTAGCTTCAAGATGAAGTGATTTTATCTTATTTTTATAATGAAAATGGTCCAACTTTAATATAGCAGGTTTAACAGAAGAGTGTCCTACAGATAGTACTTAAGATTTTATAGCATTCCTTTGATGTTGTCTGACTGCCCTCTTCAGGATGACAGTGAATATGTTAGTCTGCTTAATGTTAACATTTGATTCTAGAAAAAAAACAACAATGCATAATCCATTTTTTATAATACCAAATTTTGCCTGTTGAATAAATGTTTTAAGGAGTAAGTTTTACTCAATCAAGTAATAAGAGTGAAAGTTGAGTTTTGCTGTGCTTCATAAGATTTCTTTTTCAGGGAGAAGAGATGATCAAATTTTATTTTAACTTTTTTTTTTTCATGATAGATTTTTCTTTTATACAATATATTCCTAGATACAACACAACTCTGCTGGAGTTGTATGTAATATATCTCAAGCCTAAGGCTGATCGAAGTTATGAGGAAATGGGGTATTGTCTTACCACGCCTGTAGTTCCATCTTCCTCCTCTTTGCTCTTAAAATACGATGTTTTTGTATGTGTTTAGTGCAGAGTTTGTCTCTTGCAGTCCCAGCTTTTAAATAAATAGTAGTCTGCACCATCATAAGCATGGAAATTATTTTCTACAGCAATACTGTTTTAAGAAAAGCTGCAGAATACATTTATGCTACTTTAGCATCAAACCAGATGCGAATATAAGTGGCCAAATGGTGGAGCGTTGGTTTGGAAACTACAGCAGATACAATTAATTAGTAATAGGGAAATAATTAGTGAAGGAACCTATGTAAAGCTGAAAGTATCACAAGGATCCTTTCTTCTTTCCCCACTTTTCTTTTTATTGAATTATTCATTGATACAGATTTGTCCAGTGGAGGAACTTGTTTTATGCTTGTTTATGGTTCTGTACTTGTGTATTTGGGGCAATTCTCTAATTCTCTCCTGGTAAGGACACCCCCCCCCCCCCCCTTTTTTTTTCTTCTCTCAAGGCAGACCTGGAAAGGTTTAAAATAAACTAAGCAATCAAAGCAAAATCAAAACAACCCTGAATGTACAGCCACAAAGCAAGCAAATAGGAAGCTTTCCTGCAAATACAAGTAGTAGCAATATGGCTTTCTAATGATGATAAAAAAGATTATATAACCCTATATGTTGTGGAAAATTATCCTGTATTGCTTTTAAACCTTGTTGTATAGAAATAATCTTGAGCATTTTTATGCTACTTATGAACCTCCTGTTAGCTTAGTTACTGTCACGTCCCCAGTGTTTAGCAGTTCTTGGCGTAGTGTGGGCAGATTTTTTCTATGGCTCTGTTTTTTTATACAGAATACTACAGTCACGTTCATTGTTATTTTTCCACTACTTTCAGAATCCTCTATGTGCACTTGTCTTTGACAATTAGATCCTGTTTCTATACTTGAAGGCCATGTAAACATCTCCATACAGAGATCTGTTTGCAGATTTTGGTGATCCTCAGGAGGCCGCTCCTGAGGGTTTTAATTGTGTTTTCTGAAGCTTTTGATTATGAAGCAGATTACTCTTGTTAACATCTTCAGGGATATTTTTGCTTTTAGATGGACTTAACAAATTTGTGATTTTGGAGAATGCAAGTGTGGAACAGAAAGTTGTATAATGAGCTGAAACTTCGTTTATTAATTGACAATATGGGTGTTGAGAGTGAAATTTTAAGTGTAATTCAGCTAACCATTGCAGTTGGCTAGGGCATCTTTGTTGCCAGTGAATGCCACATGGATATATGCTTGTTTCTTTTAGGCAAGCTAACGAAGAATATCAAGTGCTGGCTAATTCATGGCGCTATTCATCTGCTTTTTCAAACAAGCTGTTTTTCACAATAGTGGATTATGATGAAGGGGCAGATGTCTTTCAACAGGTAAATGATGGGTATTATAAAACATTCTTAATTTTTTATAGTACATGTTTACTTGATAAATGACAGCAGAAAAGCGTTCTCTCTGTAGATACCTATGTCTATATGCATTTCATATATAAATTTTCTGGTTGCAAATAGTAGATGCTGGAACTTCTATAACATTAACAAGGAAGAATTGTAGCCACTTTCAGCATTTGCTAAACGTAGTTCATGTAGCATTTGCTAAACGTAGTTCATGGTATTTCTTTATAGAGGATGTATGTAAAATTTCATCAACCGGTTATTAGTGTTGTTTTCTGGAACAAAACGCAGTATAAATAACACTTGCATTTAAAGATCTTCTTTATCTTTAGGAAAAATGGTCTTAGTTAAAAGCCATTTAGTTGACTAGGTTGAAGAAAATATTCTTCAGCTTTAGTACTCTTAGTATTAGTCTGGAAGTTCTTCAGGGTTAAGAGAGGAGACTTTTAGATTTTGGATTTTATATGCTGGCTATGAGGAGTGAGGAATCAATTACTGGAAAACAGTCTTAAATTGAATAGTCAAGACAAAAAGCATCCCTGGAAAATTCATGCTAACGAAAACCATGCTTTTTTCTCTTTGATATTTATCTACTGATTGAAGCTAAAAATAGAGATTAAGAAGAGTAACAAGTTTTGAAGCTCTCTATATTTTTAATCACCTTTTGGTGAAATATGTGCTAGACATTTTCCCTGAAAATTTTAAATATTTAATTTTCAAATATTTAATATTTTAGTGGTTTACTGTGTCTTGTAAATATTTTGGCTTCCATCAGGCATCTTAGAATGTGTTGTGTAAAAATATGTTTATTAATGGCTGAGATTTTGATTTTAAAACTTCCAACCTTTAAAAATTTATCTTACGTTATCCTCTATGGTCACACTAGTATAAAATACATTGTTTAATCTTGCCTTAAGCCATCAATACATATTAGAGTAGTACAGTCCAATCTATTACTTGTGTAAAAGGGCACAGGTTCAGTTTATTTCAGATGATGCACGTTTAAAGTCACGTAAACATTATACCAAATTAAATAAAATGTGTAAGTTTTTTGGCTGTCTGTGAGAAATACTGTGATAAGCATAAGGGACCTGAATGACTGATGATTATGTTAAAGTGGATTTTTGGAGTAGTTCTGACCTTGTCCTTATGTGTACAAACCAGTAATGTAATACTGATGCCAGAGGAAAGAGAAAATAATAATAATAAAAAAGAAAAGACTGGATTTCCAGCTTTTATAATGTTTGTAGAGAAATGATAAAGCAGCTGCAGACCAACTGCCCTTAATCTCCATACAGTGTCAGAAGGCTTCTGCATCTGAGGTTTCTGAATCTTACAAAATATTGTTAAACTATTTCGCAAAATTTCTCTTAGCCTTTCTCAGAATACTTTTATTTACAAATAGGTTCACTAAGGAAGTGAGCTGTTTTTTGCTTAGTTGGAAAATATTTCAATAGTTAGTAATTTCTAATGATAACTTCAGTTCTGTACTTGATTAGATAATATGTTTTGGTAATGTGATAAAACTCATTTTTCAGGAATGAAACAAGCTTACTCTGTGCTTGCTGTTCAAAGATCTCCATATTGCGTCATATTTAAATATTTTCCCTGATTTTGTTTACGTTAATTTTCATGTTTTTCAAGTGGTTTATTACATCTTTTCTGAGATGGACTGAA
Organism: Stictonetta naevosa; assembly: GCA_011074415.1. NCBI lineage: Eukaryota > Metazoa > Chordata > Aves > Anseriformes > Anatidae > Stictonetta > Stictonetta naevosa. Next base: position 37,919,376 of record CM021700.1, read on the forward strand.
TATGGAGGAATCTTACATAGAACGATCATAATATATACCTATAGCAATATATACCTATAGCACCTATAGCAAAGCTGAAGTCAAAATTTAAACAAAGTGGCAAATATAAATCTGTTTGTTTATCATCTATGAGATTTTTTACCCTGTACAAAATATAGATGAGAGGAGTTACAAAGAGGCATACTCTCACTTTTTATTTCTTTTAAATATGAAAGATTTTAAATCAATTGAATTAATTTAAACAAACTTCCTAGATTGATACAATGTGAATAGTTCCAATGGCATCGACATATGGATTAATATTCACCTGATCCCCAAAGCAAGTTATGTCATCGAAGCAAGTTATCTAGGTTTTCTGGGATTCAAAAAGGACTAAGCACTAGTGGGATAGTCTGTCTTGAAACCAGTGAAGATGAATAGGTTAGTCTAGGTAACTTTGGACTGGTGAGAGTTAAGCAAGAGAAACAATGTCAAGCTATAAGCTTTAATTTTCCCCTGAATTTCAGCCTAATATGCTTGAATAGATTGGAGGGAGGTGGGCTGTTTTTTACTAATTACCGGGGAGTTCTTACAGTATGTGGGAACTATAAAGCGTAAGATAGAAAAGCTTGCAGGTGAAATACTCTGAATAATTAAACATCCAAAAGAATCTACCAGAAGAAAATAGCAAGGAATACTTTGAGTGCTCTTTTTCTAGGACTGTACATGAAGATGTATAAAAAAGCGTAACACATTATGCAGGAAAGCAAATAATATTTTTCATATTGAATATGCTTATGTTGTCTGATACATAACAGGTAAACATCTTAAAGTATGGGGTGACTATTTTTTTTTGCTATTTTTCCTGGTTTTGTAGCTGAATATGAACTCTGCTCCGACTTTCATGCATTTTCCTCCAAAAGGTAAGCCCAAGAGAGCTGACACATTTGACCTGCAGAGAATCGGATTTGCAGCTGAACAGCTAGCTAAATGGATAGCTGACAGAACAGATGTTCATGTAAGTCTTCCGACAATTTAAAAAGTTAGAGCCAAATGTACCTTTGTAGTCTGAGACGGGCAGATGATAAATGCAGTCCCTCCTTAATGCCTGTTTTTCCATTAAAACATAGGCTCTTGAATGCGTATTTTTAAAGAAACAAAACCAAAATATAGATAAAAAGAAGTAGTGATATTGTGATAATTAGTTTTGAATGAGTAACACATGCTTGCAATACTACATACAAAACAAATGGATCCAAAAGTAGTTGCTCCTAATTCAGAAACAACATGCATATCTGTTGAAAATACATATATTTTTTTGAGTTGAACAGTTTAATCATAGAATCATAGAATCATAGAATATCCTGAGTTGGAAGGGACCCTTAAGGATCATCAAGTCCAACTCTTGACACCGCACAGGTCCATCCAAAAGTTCAAACCATGTGACTAAGTGCACAGTCCAATCTCCTCTTAAATTCAGTCAGGCTCGGTGCAGTGACCACTTCCCTGGGGAGCCTGTTCCAGTGTGCAACCACCCTCTCTGTGAAGAATCTCCTCCTGATGTCAAGCCTAAATTTCCCCTGCCTCAGCTTAACCCCGTTCCCGCGGGTCCTGTCACTGGTGTTAATGGAGAAAAGGTCTCCTGCCTCTCGACACCCCCTTACGAGGAAGTTGTAGACTGTGATGAAGTCTCCTCTCAGTCTCCTCTTCTCCAGGCTGAACAGGCCCAGTGACCTCAGCCGTTCTTCGTACGTCTTCCCCTCCAGGCCTTTCACCATCTTCGTAGCCCTCCTCTGGACACTCTCCAACAGTTTCATGTCCTTTTTATACTGTGGTGCCCAGAACTGCACACGGTACTCGAGGTGAGGCCGCACCAGCGCAGAGTAGAGCGGGACAATCACCTCCCTTGACCTACTAGCGATGCCGTGCTTGATGCACCCCAGGACACGGTTGGCCCTCCTGGCTGCCAGGGCACACTGCTGGCTCATATTCAACTTGCCGTCTACCACGACCCCCAGATCCCTCTCTTCTAGGCTGCTCTCCAGCGTCTCATCGCCCAGTCTGTACGTGCAGCCAGGGTTTCCTCATCCCAGGTGAAGGACCCGGCACTTGCTCTTATTGAACTTCATGCGGTTGGTGATCGCCCAGCTCTCCAACCTGTCCAGATCCCTCTGCAAGGCCTTTCCACCCTCATTCGAGTCCACAACTCCTCCAAGTTTGGTGTCATCAGCAAACTTGCTCAAAATACCTTCTATTCCTACATCCAGATCGTTTATAAAAATATTGAAAAGTACCGGCCCTAAAATGGAGCCTTGAGGGACCCCACTGGTGACCGCCCGCCAGCCTGACGCAGCCCCATTTACCATAACCCTTTGGGCCCTGCCCGTTAGCCAATTGCTCACCCATCGGATGATGTTTTTGTTTAGCTGTATGGTGGACATTTTGTCCAGTAGGATCCTATGGGAAACCGTGTCAAAAGCCTTGCTGAAGTCCAAAAAAATCACATCAGCTGGTTTCCCTTGGTCCACCATACGGGTGATCTTATCATAAAAGGAAATCAGGTTAGTTAGGCAGGACCTACCCTTCACAAACCCATGCTGGCTGGGACCAATGACTGCTTTGTCCCCCAGGTGCGCCTCAATAAGTTCGAGAACCATCTTCTCCATGATTTTACCAGGCACTGACGTGAGACTGACAGGCCTGTAATTGCTTGGGTCTTCTTTCTGACCCTTCTTGAAAATCGGCACAACATTTGCCAGCTTCCAGTCTACCGGGACCTCTCCAGATTCCCAGGATCGTTGAAAAATAATTGAGAGAGGTTCCGCGATGACGTCCGCCAGCTCTTTCAGCACCCAGGGATGAATCCCATCCGGACCCATGGACTTGTAGGGATCCAGGTGGAGTAGCAAATCTCGCATACGTTCAGAGTCGGTTGGGAGTTTGTCATCCCCACCGTCCCGGTCCTCCAGCTCGGGGCACCCTGGGTCCCGAAGCCCATCATCGACATTGAAGACAGAGGCAAAGAAGGCATTAAGCATCTCTGCTTTGCCTATGTCATTGTCTGTGAGGAGACCATCCCTATCAAGGAGCGGCCCTATGTATTCTTTAGTTCTCCTTTTTCCATTCACATATCTAAAAAAAAACTTTTTGTTTTCTTTCACAGACACAGCCAGCTTCAACTCTAGGTGTGCTTTGGCCCCACGAACTTTCTCCCTACAAACACGAACAGCATCCCTGTATTCTTTCCATGACACCTGGCCCTCTTTCCAGTAGCGAAACACTCTCTGTTTCCGCCTAATCTCCATTAGAATGTCCCTGGTCAGCCACGCCGGCCTCCTGCCCCGCTTGCCTGATTTGCGATATTTAGGAATTGCCTGATCTTGTGCTTCTAGGAGGCATCGCTTAAAGAATGACCAGCACTGGTGGACATCGAGGCCTTCAAGAGCAGTTTCCCAGGGGACCTTGCTGACTAGTTCCCTGAGCAGCCTGAAGTCCGCTTTCCCCATATCTAGGGATGAGGTTTTGGTGGCACTTTTCCTTCTGTCACCGTAAATTTTGAACTCAACCACTTCATGGTCGCTATGACCAAGGCGGCCACCAATCAGCACATCTCCCACCAGACCCTCTCTGTTTTCTAGCAACAGGTCTAGGAGGGCACCTTTCCTAGTTGGCTCCGTTAGCACCTGCACCAAGAAGTTATCATCTAGGTGCTTCATGAACCTCCTGGACTTGCTCGTGTCAGCCGTGTGGCACTCCCAGTTAACGTCTGGCAAGTTGAAGTCCCCCATAAGGACAAGGGGAGTTAATCTCGAGGCCTCTCTTAGTTCTGTAAAGAATAATTTATCGGCGCTATCGTCCTGGCCAGGCGGTCTGTAATAGACTCCCACAATGACATCCCCTTTATTCGTTCGTCCCTTGATCCTTACCCAGAGGCTCTCAACTTTGCCGTTGCCGACCTGAAGTTCCACACAGTCCAGCCCCTGCTTCACATACATCGCCACCCCACCACCTCGCCTACCCTGCCTGTCCCTCCTGAAGAGCCTGTAACCATCTATCACAACACCCCAGTCACACGACTCATCCCACCAGGTTTCGCTTATGCCGATGATGTCGTAGTTTCGGGACTGGGCCAGGACTTCTAGCTCATCCATTTTATTCCTCATGCTGCGTGCGTTCGTGTAGAAGCACTTCAGGTGCGTCTCCTTACACTCAGCACCTTGTGGATCTGACCGAAGGACCTCACTGGCACACAGCCCCTCTGATTCTAGCGTACCATCCCTTAGGTCTTCACCAGTGTGCCTGGTTTTAGCCCCTTCCCCCTTCGACTCTAGTTTAAAGCCCTGTCTATCAGCCCTGCCAACTCCTGACCAAAGATCCTTACTCCTCTCTGAGAGAGGCGCGTCCCATCCGGTGCCATCAGGCCCGGTGTAGCATAGACCTTCCCGTGATCAAAGAACCCAAAATTCTGCCGGTCACACCAGTCTCGAAGCCACGAGTTTATGTGAACAGCACGCCTTTCTTAATTTTCTTAAAGAAGAGATAATGGAATATTCTGCATTGAAATTTTCAGATCAGTAGCGTATTATCAGTTTAAAATGGTCCCTAAAACTTTTTTCATGCAATCTATTTATTAAAGCAAGTACTATGTTTTTCTTATTTATGGATACATTCTGTGATTAGTCTGTGTCAAAACCAGATTTCAGATGCTCCTTATGCTCCTTGTTTGTTTATATGGAAATTGATCTGTAGGTATGTATTTATTTCTGATCTGTATTTGCATTTATCTTTTCCAGATTAGAGTGTTCAGGCCTCCTAACTATTCTGGTACAATCGCATTGGCTCTTCTGGTATCTCTTGTTGGTGGCTTGTTATACCTGAGAAGAAATAATTTAGAATTCATCTACAACAAAACTGGCTGGGCCATGGCAGCTCTGGTATGCAGATTTTCCATACTAATATGCTTTGCATTAGTTCCCTATCTTAGCGTTTGTGTCTTTTGTTACTTGCGTAGTAAATTAAAAACCAAAGGCCATAAATGATGAATTAAGTTCAAATGTGCTTAACAGTGTATTGCAGTATGTTTGTTTATACCATAGTCTTCAAACGTCTGAGAAGACTCATGGAGAAACACTGTCTGTGCTGCATAGTCAGCTATCTTAGTTTTAGATAGCATGTAAGTATGACAGATGACAGTTAAGGTTTATCAACAAGTACTCATTAATTTAATTTCTGCTGTCATTTTGACTGACAGAAGAATTAAATCTGAGAAGTAGCATTAAGACTTAATTTTGGGGGACATGCTCCTGAACCATGATTCAGGAGGCTGGTTATCAGCATTAGAGTAGCATCAAGTCAATCCAACATTTTACAGCTTAATAGAATTCCTTCCTTCTATGCTAGCAATGAGAACAGTACTTTTTAAAAATTTGTTCATGTACTCTGTACAAGATAAGTCAAGCTTTTCTTCTCTTTCCATGTAAATAGGTTATTTGTTCACTCAATCATTTTAAAGACTTTTTCTCAACTTGCTTCTATCTGAATTAATGTTTCTTGAATGCATATGGCCAGGATTGTAGATGGAATATGAGTTTACTTGTGCCAGCGGCATTTGCATTTTAGCTCTGCTAGAGGCAAGTTACTGATACAAAACAAAATCGTTTTTGCCTTTTCAAAGCCATGTCATATTGGTGGTCAGTTTTGCTCTGATTCAACAAGGCAAGGAGATACTTACCTTCTTGTGACACTTATAGCTGATGGGCTCCCTGGCAGCATTTATTACATCAATTCAAGGATGAAGTTACCTAGTACCTGTTGTTCAAAAGTCAAAGAATGAAGTCCAAGATTTCAAATAAATCACCTGAAGGACTAGATTTCAAGTAGAATGTTTTCTTTCAATTTAGAGAGCTGGGAGCAGAATGTGTTCTTTATTCCAGTGTATCACTTGGAGCATCCTGAGCTCTAACACAGAATTTTGACAGTTCTCCTTCAAAGTAGGCTGTCAAATTTAGTTCCGTATATTTGTGTAGAATATTAGTATTTTCCAATGAAAAACTTTTATTATTTTGAAAGTGAAGTGTTGGGTTGTGAATCCTTGAAAAGTGTGAGCTGAGAATAGGGAGAGGAACCAGAGAGTAAAAAGGGGTGGATGTCTTCTGGCATCTGTGATTTCTAACAAAAAACAGAAAAGTGATTTGTAGTATTTCTTTTACTATTCAGACTTACACAGGTCCAAAGTGTACAAAATGAGAACTGATTCTATGTATTCTATGTATTCCTGCAGTGCATGTGTATGCGTGTTTTTATGTCCAATTTGGGGGTTTCTGGGAGAAGACCAATTGAAAACCTGGGCTGAGTTCAGGGGTTAGGACTGGTGTCCTGACTTACTCAGAAGTCAACTAGACAATACCCTGAACTGTAACAGGTATAAGATAACCCGTGGAGATCCCTTGCAACATTAATTGTCCTATAGCTATATGAAGCTGTGCTCTACTGCCACTTTTATAACAGTGTCATTTGGATGTATGCTTCTGAATAATATCACAGAATATAGGCTTATAATATAATATTCCAGTTTAATTACTTGTAGTAAAAAGGTAAATAATTTCATTTTATAGTTGTTTTGGCTGAAACACAGTAAAAGTAATACAGTCAAATTTTCTAGGACTGAATTAAGTGACGTTAAACTTTTTTGTTGTTGTTGTTTCCTGTCCCCTTTCCTACATCATTTTAGTTTAATTGAAAGAAAAACAAAGTCTCTGTAATTCTCCCTAGGAACAGTAGTAGAGAAATTATCTCAAAAGATGATGATAAGTGACCCAAAAGAAAAAGTAACCTTTATCACCATTAGTGACAGGCTTTTAATGCAGGTATCAAACCACTTTATACTAAATCTGTCACAGATTTTTGTTAGCACCATTTTGAAGAGGCCATGTATTGTGTACCTTGGGGTTGTAGTTGAAGGCATGAGTGTACTCTAACTTTGTGTATAATCAAAATTGTTTTTTTCTTTTCATGTTTCACTCTGCTAGATGGCTGGCATTCATTAACCTTATGGAAAATAACATTTTACGTTTCAATGTAATCATAGATCTCCTGAAATTCAGTAATTGAAAACCAAGGATTTCATATCATTGCAAATAGACAGGTCTATTTTTTTTGTTTTCATTGTTTTAAATTCTTTGGTTTGTTGTTTTGAAGAGCTTTTATACTTCCAAAGGTTGGATACCTTTTTTTTTAATATTAAAAAAATAAATAAATAAATGGACAGTGCCTCTCTGTTCCTAAAAATTAGAAAAAGTTCTCTGCATAAAATGCCTTTGCTGTTTTTACTAGAAGGAGGAAAAAGGATTCCAGAAGACTGGATTTTGATTTGGTATGAACATCAACTGAAAAAAAAAAAAAAAAAAAAAAAAAAAAAAAACATAAATAATATTTTCAGCCATATTTTAGGAAATATATTTTGGAATGCCATTTTTAATAACCCGTCTAATAGTTTTGAATAGGCACAGAATCAAGAGAACTGTCATACATGATTCCAATGCCAGTTAACCCAAAACTGTTGAATTAGTTTTGTCCTCAGTATTAGATTGACCAATAGCAGTGTGATAAGCTGTTTCATCCCCTCATGGAAGCACTGCAAACTCTGTTAGTATCTTGTATGCTTTAGGCATTTTTACTTGCAGCATTCCCCAGAAGACTTCTGTAAAGGCAAACTGTGGTGGTTGAGTCACTGTACCTAGTGCTCAAAAGACATCTTTTGAGATCACACCCAAAATTTATCCCCTAGATTGTTTTAGACTCTAATTTAAATCCTACTGTTCATCTATGGATATTTTCCCCTCTCACATACTAATACAAAGAGGAGGAAGGACTTCAGTCCTAAGATACTTGCAGACTCCTGTCCTTTTATACTGATAAGGAGAAGCAATTCAGATTCTTGTCAAGACTCTTCATTTCTTAAGCAGAGAATAAAAGGTCAAATAGTGTAAGGCTGAGCAAATTTCTAACATTTTACATAAGCAATTGCTACATTTCAGACAACAGTTTCTCTAGAGCTGAGAAAATATTTGTTCAAATGGCTAGAATGTGGACAACATGGGGCTTCTTAAAATGGTTTCTTTGGTAGGTTGCCACCATGCTTTTCTGCATGTAATTTTCAGTTTTTCAGAGTATACTTCAATATTGCCTGTGTACCTATGGAATCTGGGAGAACAAAGTCTGTTTGCAGATTCCAAGGCAGCTGCCTAGGAGCTGTTCCTATTCTTCCTAGTCAGGAGTATGAAAGGAAGGGGTTGTGAGTATATTAGAGGACTGTCTTTGGTAAGGGGTGAGTGGTTCTCTGTAGAACTGCTAAAGTAGAGACTCTGCTTTGCCTGGGTAAGTGGAAAAAAAAAAAATAAATCCTTTTAAGTGCTCACAGAAAAGTGCCTCGCTCGAATCTTCTTTCTCTACTTTTCATCCTTTGTACTTTGACAAGGTCCAAGAAAACTGAAAACAATAATTTCTCTGCATATGAATCAATTGTAATCAATACCATACAAAATAAATTTAAATAAATAACCATATAAATAAAAACATTGTAATCAATACCATATATGACCTAAAGGTAAATATGAAGTCATTAATCACGTTGCAAGTTGCTCATTTGTAAAAGTTTTATCCTGAGGAACATTGATTCATAGCAATGAAACAACCAGGTATTTTGGAAATTTTGGATTCCAAAGCATGGGACCACATGGAAACTAAGGGGTTTAGAATGGTAAGCATTGGGTATCAGTGTGTCTGATACATGTGTCAGTTCTACAAATAATGAGGTATATTTCAAGTATATTTTACAAACATTAAAAGTCTGTAGATTACAATAATGAATATAACAGATCAATACCTCATTAATAGTAATAAAAAAGAAGAGAACATGGAATGGAGCTTGAATGTCAACTACTACCTGTAGTGCACCAAATGCTTCCCTAAAGGATAAGATGGAAATGCTATATTCTTGGAGCAATTAAAATAGATTAAGAGTTTCTTCCTACTATTGTCTCCTATCTTTTTCGTTAGATATTAGCATGTTGTGAGGTCATGTATCCATACTTGCCAGCATTAGAAAACTTAAGCAATTTGAAAGAATTACCAGTTAAAAGCACATCTCTAATGTAAACTGAGGTTGCTTTTTTAATCTTTACATCTGGAAACAAGACGTGGCCCTATTGAGCATAAATTAAGTATATAAATTTAAGAATGAGGAAAATCACAAATCTAATAGAAGACTAACTTTCAGAGCCACCAATATTTGTGCACTACATGCACCTCTTCTCTTTTGATGTTTTACAATTCAGCTGTCTGACTTTTCCCCTTTCACATCTTTCACCTCACCTTTATTACCCTCATCTCAGTTTCTACACTTTCTCACATAAGCTATCAGCTCTGTGATTCTTCACCAAAATTTCAGTATAAATTTCTCAGCTAAAATAATCTGCAAGGTAGAGAAATAACAGTCTCCTTTTTTTCAGTAATGGAAGCACATACTCTCTTCACTTCATTGCATATTATTAATTAAAACATAACCCATTTGCTAATAATCACTACCAATATGCTTTCATCTGCCATATTAATTACAATACTGTTACACTCCAAATCCCGTTATGGACAAAATGAAACACGCTTTATATTTAGAGCCAAGAATCTGTTCATAGTGTAATTGAAATCTTAACAATATAATTAAAGTATTATTGTTAAACCAGATATCATTATTACAGGGCGGAAAAGTTTTTTTTTTTTTTTCATTCTGTTACAAGGGCAAAAAATGTCAATAGTAACAACACAAAATTATGCACAAACTATTATCTTTCCCTCTTTCTGAATGTTATGGTTATTCTTCCACTGATTCTCTCTGGATCTTGAGATCCTTGGCTTTGATCTGGGGAAAGGGTGTGCTGCTATGGTGAGTTCTCAGTGTTTCATATTCTTTGCTGGAAGTAGGATGGTTTTTTTCCTCCTCGCCCTAGAGCTCACTTGGGGCTACTTTTACACATTGTCCTTTTTTTTCACTGACCAGCAACTACACATCACATAAAAATTTGATAAATTGGTGTTTATCTGTTTTATTTGTTACCCCTAAAACTGTTTTTGACCAGCTCCCTTGCCTTTGTTTCTTTAATTCAGCATTGGTACAATATTTATGGACTTGTGATCTCTAGTGTCATCATGTGCCCCCATCTTCATCATTCCATACTGGTAGAGTGTATCTTGTGTTACTGCTTTTGATATCTCTGGTTACACTGCATCACTATGCGATCATAACCAATTCATCCTAAATGGAACGGAGAGGGGAAAAAATGGTTATGCCCTACAGAGATGAGCAAAAGTAATGTAAACTAAGCATAGACATCTGGTCTTTGAAAAAATGGCTGTTTCAGCTAATCAGGTTAAAACTCTAGAAGAGCCAGATAAGTTTATATAAAGTCTATCAAGATTCAGTCCTAAGGGCTTCCAAAGATGGTTCAAAGTATATTGCTAGAGGTGACTATTCTGGATTTACTGTGCTACAGAGCTACACTAGCTTAAATTTATTACAAATACATTATTAAATATTCTTTAAAGAAAAGCTGAAGAACTCCTCACTACTTTTCTTTAGTAAAGAGAAGTTAGTCATCTCTGGTTTAGCTAATCATCCTGGTTAAAAATAAAAATAAAAAAATTACACTCTTGTGAACCATCTGCATAAGTTGCTATGGCTATACTTTTGCTAGTGGGAATATACTTTTACAATAAAAATAAGCATATATATAGAAGCTGTACCTAGTTTATATCAGAATCTTTTAAGGATTATTTGCAGTATTAAATCAGAAGACATTTAGATGATCCAAGTTCAGCATTACTGTTTTTCTCATTTGGCTATTAAAAGATAGTTTAATTTCCTCTTTAAGATAGCCACGACTACTGCTGTAACTGATTTTTGCCATTTAGATTCTGTAGTATGACCTTCTGCAAGAAGTAATGTCCATTTTTTCCAGTTTTCATAGATTCCTATTCTAACTCCACACCTTTCCATAGAGAATATCACTTCTCTATCAACTCAGCCATTGTCCTTTGTCATTGCAAAATGGATCACAGTCATATAGGACACAAAGTAAGCATTTCATAAATGAGACAGACGTTTGAATAGTTGGATTTTTTTATGATGTTTTTAAAATAATTTCATATACCTGAAAATAAACAGCTAAGCTAAACATTCATATTAGAGGCAGAAATAACATCATGAAAGGTTGTAGAAATCTCAGATGACGGTTTTCAGAACATTTGTAGTGAGTGCTTTCTACTATCATGAGTGTTTTCTGCCATGCGGCTTTGTAAATGTGGCAATTCCAAGTGTACATAAAGAGAGGATTATTTGAAGAAAGAGTTTGAAAATTTCTGTCTTGAGCTAACTCATTTTCTAACAGAAGTCATTAAGAATTTTATGAGAGCAGCACATCTGAAAACCCTATCCTAAACATCAAATAGAAGTAGATACTGTATATGGCTAGGTAAACAAATTTGTACCTAAACCAAACATCACTAGCAGAGTGGTTTTTTATTCAGTTTCTCTGGGTTAAAAAACAATTGTATTGTTGTTTTTCTATTTTTCTAGTGTGTTGTATTTGCTATGACATCTGGTCAGATGTGGAATCACATCCGTGGACCCCCGTATGCTCATAAAAATCCTCAGAATGGACAAGTGGTGAGTTAATTCTTTTAAATTTTATTTTGAGGGTATATATTTCCTACAGTGAATCTGTAATTGCAGATATTTGTACTGGACCATTCTCTTAAGTCTCAAATTAGAAGCAGAGTCCGTTACAGAATTTTTGTTGTTTAGAAAGTTCCACCACTTTTGATTTGGGCAGTGAAATGAGTGCCAGTGTTTTGCAAAAGTCAAATTAGGCTCCCAGCTTCAGTGAATGTGCTATAAAATACCACATAATACTCCATACCACACAATTTCCACTGCTCAAATGCGTTCTGTCTGTTTTTTTTGAGAAGCATGATCCCTCTCAATGTGAAAAACAAGCTTTTGTTTTTTTCATTTACGCAGACCTTTGAGATATGTAACCTCTTCCTGTAACCTCTTCATCTTGAGCATTTTGTTTAGAAAAGATGGCAAATGTTTTAATGTTTTTTACCATTTTCCATCATACCTGTCACACACTTCCACTGAACTTTCTGAACTTTAAATAATACTTTTTCCTGTTTTTCTTTACTTCTTGAATTTAAGGTCTTTATCAGCTTCTTAGAAAGTTACCATTAATTCAGTACTGCCAACATTGCTATTATATGCTGCTATTGCTGTCTTTGAAGGAATTCTCATCCTTGCTCCTCCCTGCTCACAAATTAGTGAACGTTCATCAGTGTTCACAAAGAGAAACTCTCTTTACCTATACGGAAGGGAAAGAGGACCTTGGCTAATTTCTACTACTCTTCCATATTTACCACTTTTCAAAGAAGTTGTTAGGATGGAATCTGTGAAATTTACAATTGCAGACAGGAAGCTTTTCCATATTTTGTGGCATATTGAGCCATGTTCAGCTTTGACCACTACTAGTTAAAAGAGACTGGCGTAGGACTTAAAGAATAAATTTTCTTCAAAGATCCCTTTGTATCTTAATTGGGATAGCAGAAAAAATGATGGTTTGAATTTGATTACCAATCTGTTTTGTAGTTGGAATGTAACACCATACTGAGATCATGAAGTGACTTGATTCTATCTGTCAACCTTGCTATGCAGAAGTAGAGCTGGTAATGTAATAAATAATCTTTGTAAAACACTATGTTTATAAAAATTTAGCAAAATTTAGCTTTTCATTACTGCCTTCCAGTATTAAATTTATGAAGCTTCCCAATGGAGCAACAGAAGGAAGAAATACTGCACAGAAAAAAACACCATTCCTGATAAATTAGTTTTATACCTTAGCCAGGTTTATACACACCACTCTTTGTAAAGATCTGTTTTCATTAAATTATTTAAAAGTAACACTTTAATTGTTCTTCAGCTGGTGCCATCTTGTCTCTCAGTTTTCAGAGTGTGAACTCAGATTCTGAATGTCTGAAAAGCTACTCGTTAGGGGGTATAAATATAAACAACTAAATAATGAAGGTAATCATTAAGCTGGTCTTAAATTCTAATTACTAATCTGCTATATAAGTCAATACATACTTTTATGTTTTTACTCCGCTACATGACTTCAGGTAAGTTATTTTGTTTCTCTAATTCTCCTGTCTTTAACTTGTTCATGTGTCAGTGCTTTTACCTCCCATGGAGCTGTCTGTGTCATTAAGTAAAAAGTCAGATTCTAAGAATTTAAAAAGGTACAGATATTGATTCACCAAGTTCCTAATTTAAAATAGCACTGACCAATACAGTTGTAACTTAAAGCTCTGATTTTTACCAGTGCTAGAAGCTTAGTAAGTGTTCTGTAAACCTTGACTAATTTTACATTTCTGATTTTTAAAGAATTTTATTGAACATTTTCCTGTTTCATTTTTCTAGCACTAACCTATGTTCTTTTTCTAAGCGCTTTAGCTGAATTTGATGTCATAAAACTATCTGAGAATTCTGTAAGATGTATTTAGCCATGATAACTATAACGGTGTTCCGCAGTAAGTTAGCAAGTACTATCTTTATATCTGGATGAAGTTTAACTCTTCATTTTATTTCCAATGTCCAGGACTTAGTACCAATTCCAAATTCACATTCCAATTTTGCACAAGGATTTAATGTACATTATACTCACAAACTCTGTTCAACAATCTTAACATGTAAACTCTGTTCAATAGAAGGCATATAATAGCTCACCAAGCTTAGTTGTGTTATTGTCAGGTTCAAACTTGGTTGTGGTTTTTTTTGTTTGTTTTTTTTAATTTCAGGTGTTAGTAGTTATGTTCTGTAGTGCAGGGCCTGATATGCCTCCGGTCTTTGAAAGGGATAATAATTCTGTCTTCATAAATTGTTCCTTGCCTCAGATATCTCCTATTATTTGCTTTGTTCTTGTCATAATTTTGGATGTCACTTCATTTCTCTTGCTTAAATTCCTATTTTTTTCAAAAGATGAAAAGACTTTTGTTTGTTTTGCTTAAACAAGACTACTTATTAGTGCCAGTATCTTTTAGAAGTAACATACCATTTCTTGGCATTTTTGGCTTGTGCACAACATTTACGATTCCTTGCTTGATTATCTAAATTACTTTAATTCTATGATTGTATTCTTTGAATGAAGCTTTTAAACCAAATTTCTGTAATTCTGGGTAGATCTATTATGTGAAGTTGATATGCTCTGTTACCGAGGTGGTTGTTGTTGCTTCCTTTATTTCTTATTGCCTTCAGGTAATTTCAGTTTTTGGGTCCACATGAAAGTGGCAGCAGTATTATCTTTCAGTTCTAAGTTGATGAAACTAGTCATGCCAGTCTTTTATCTTGATGTCTTCTTCATCTGTTGTATTTTTGGAGTTCTCCATCTTTTGTTTAGTAATTTCATTATGATTAGACTCTTACTAACTAAATTTAGAGTGAAAGCTAAACATCCTGCTGATCATATATAAAGTCTTGAGAGAGTTCTGAATTTTATCAGTGGTAGAGCTGGTGGTGAGACAGGTAGAGAGATGGTGAATACAGCAAAACAGCCTGCTGAGGTAGTTCTGTTGACATTTAATTCACTTACCAGCAAAGAATTCTTAAATTTTCATCAGCTTTTACTTAAATGGGTACTAAGAAAATCAAATGGCTAGGAAAATGTTTATGTATATCTATCCTGATAGATCAGCAACTTTTTTAGTATTTGTATGGAAATTCTACAATTTTCATTGTGCAGTATGCTCAGGACTGCATCTTTAAAATATTTGAAAGTTTACTATGAAGGAAAACAAGATAAAGGACAAGCTTGACCTAAAATACTGAATGAAAATATTTCTCAAAGCTCATAATTTTCTTATGTTTTGTGAGAAGTGATTAGAATTTGGAAAAGCTTTTTTTGTGAAGAGGGGAAATACATTTTTATTTAGTATATTTATTTTTTAATTTGAAAATCTCAACGATTTTCAGATGTTTACCCTACATACGCATTGTGAAATGGATAAAGGTTTTATTTGCTACTATATTAATTAGATTCTCTTTTACATGTCTTATATTATGGAAGCTTGTTAAAATTGTTCAAGCACAAAAAAGTTATGTCATCAGGAAGCAATTTTTACCCATTTAGTAGGTCTTTTAAATATCACCTTTCAATATCAGATCAATTATTAATGTTTGTTCAGTTACCAAGCTGTTTACTCAGCTTTTTTTTATTATTATTATTCCTACTTGCCTTTTAACAGTTTAAAAACCACTGATCTTTATTCAGGAACATTATTTAAAATATCTCTTTTCAAATAGTCTCTCTGGCAGGGTTATCCGGTAATCTGTCTGTTTCTGAAGTTAAATGAAAAATGTGTTTGACTGCTCTGATTCATTTTTCCATTTGTCAATGTAAAGTTAAGGTGCTCTGTGGAAATTTATGCTCAGGCTATCAAGAAACTTAATTCACATTAATCCTCTATAGCTAAGCAGGATAAAACATTCATGTGAGTTTTAGAAATACCTTCCCATATCAGTAAATCAGAGCAAATACATTGTCTTTTTGCCTTCAACCTATCTAGAAATATGTTTGAATTCAGATTGTAGTTGAAATGCCTGACTTTTCTGAAGTGGCCAGACTGTTAAGTTGCAGGTTCAATATATGAAAAAGTCAGTTTGCTGTATGATGTATTATAATGTATTTGTCTTGCTTTTAAATTAAGAAAAAAAAAGTTCATACTGGTTGTTGTAACAGTGTTGTAACAGTGTCAAACATAAGAAATCCAGATCCCTGTGATGTTTTGATGCATCTGTCAACAATAATCACAAACATTGTACTGCTGAAAGTACTTCTTGTTTTTTATTGGAATAACCAATTATTTACATTATTTACATTAATATACTCTGTAGAAGTGAGAAGTAGATTACATTATGAGTGTACTTAATGAAATGGCTTTTCTGTGATCATCAACACTGTGAGTTTACTTAGAAGCTGCAACTAGTAAAGGATTTATCAAGCCTGTAATTTAAACTTCTATCTTGATTTAGTCAAAAAAACAATTGGCAGTGTAAGGAGTTGGTTGAACTAATGTAACACAAATGATCTTATTAAATAATTCTATTAGCAGATCAACACATTAGATACAATGTTGCTCATTTGTTAAATTAGTGTTGGGAAAACTATTAACCTATATGAGACATCTGTCCTAATGCTTGAGATTGCAATACAAGTCATAGCTGACATTTCAGTAACTTTCTGTATAATAAATGTTTCTACCATGATATCAGAAAAGGGAACTCTCACCCAATATTTTGTAGCCATTTTTGTTATGGGAAGAAAAGGAGGTGAGACAGAAGAGTTTTTTGGATGAAAAAGAAGAACCTCTAAATTACTAAATTTATCAATTCTTGAAGCATATATGCTATAAAAGTTTAGAGAATATAATTCTGTATTCTTGGCTCAGTAAAGATGGAACACATTCCCATCAAATAAAAGCAGATTTTGGGCAGGTAAGCAAGCAGCAAGTAGTCTGTCATGATCAAATCCAATAAAAGAAAATATTTTAATTGCTACTTGTAACAAAATAAATCCAATTTTAATTGATCAGTACCACTTTAAAATAACAAACACTCCTTCTCCCTATGCCCCCCTCAGCCCCCCCCGGCTTTCCTCCCCACACACATATTTTGACTGTTTGTGAATGGGCTTCTTAGACTAAATTCAGTTTCATTTGGAAAAAGAAGCATTTTATACAGAACAGCTCTTTTTATATCAGAAGTCAGCAAAACCTCAGCTGTGTGAAGTTATGAAGTATCTGAAGATAGGAAGACAGAATGATAATGAAATACAGAAAAGCTACGTTTTCTTAAAAACACACACACAACAAAACAAAAGAATTATGCAAGGAAAAGCTTGTTTGTGTTTTGCTGTTGCTTGCAGGGACAAGAGCAGTTTTGGTAAATCAAGGTTGAGTCTCAAGTAGTAATCTATTTTTTCTCCTTGGACTTCACTGGTTGTATATATGTTTAAAGTCAAAGCAAATTTTGAATGTCTCCATGGTTAGAGATTCCACAGCTTCTCCAGGCAACCTGTTGCAGTGTTTTACCATCCACGTAATTCTTCTGTTTTTTACTTTTGAATTTAGTCTTTATATTTCATATATACATGTTCCTGTAATTATATATATATATCCACCCCCCCCCCCCCACATATATATATATATACAGGAACATGTATATGTTCACATATATATATATATACTGGTTTTCCGTCAAGAACAATTAAAGTAAATTTTATACTTCTGTTCAGTAAATACTGATATAGCTGGATTGTTAGTAGAGTTTACCACTGACTTGAGTACAGTTAAACTTAGCCAAGGGGTACACTTTTTCAGAGCTCCTGAAAGCATGCCTTTGCTTAAGTAACAGCATTGTTATATTGCAATACTCATACTGGAAATGAGAATGTCAAGAGAAGGAACAGGCATTTGAATGTGTAATTCTGTAAATTAAGCAGCAAAATTCAGAAAGCCTTTCTGGGACTAATTCACCCATAATCTTTGCCTCAGAGAGATACGTTTTTGTTTTTATTTTATATTTATTCTTCTTTATGGTGGTTGAATGATTGAATGTAAAGAACTTCAGATACTTTATCTGCAAGGCAACAGTAATTTGCTATTTTATATTTTGATAAATATAAAATGCTCTTTAAATGTTTTCAAGGATACAAGTTATTCTCATTTTTTGTCTAATTTTCATGTCAACATTAATTCCTTTCTTTGGCTAATGTTTTATGTGTACTGACTGTTCCTGAAGGAATAAACAATAGAAGAAGACAAAGATAAAATTAAAAGGTAAACTAAAAAGTTTTATTCTATATGCTTATTGTTCTTCTGAGCCTCTAATAAGCAGTAGGATAGTACTATACAATCATGTCTTTAAGATAGCAAATATTTCTGAGTTCCTGGACATTAAATGGCAAGTTATCTATGTTTTTATTTTTATTTTCTTTGAATCACTTATTATACTTTTTTTTATTAACATATGTTTACATTCAGATCTTGTAGATAATACAGCAAGGGAGAGAAATCTGTTTTCAAAGCTTTCCTTATATATTCTTTTGAAGCATTATGAATATTGACAAGGTTAATGATACCACTACTGCTATTCCTTCTACTTTTCCTTTTGAGATATAGAAGTGTGTTATATTCATGTGTTTTTTTCCCCCGCTGCCTAGCAGTATACTTACAAAAGATTTCAGCAGTCTGAACCCAGGCAGCTGGGAAGCCAGTTTTGCCTTCAGATAATGTGCTCAGATAGGCAAACTTATTCCTGTGCTAAAATTGAAGTGGAAGAAACTAGTACTTCAAAATGTTATATATATGAGCAGAATGTAAGAGTAGATGCTGTGGTTCATTTTTATAAAGGTTGACTACGGGGATAAATAGCGTTTTTTTTCCAAATCATTGGTGAAATTACCTCTGATTTCAATGAAGTTAGACCTGTTAGAGCACATTTGAAAATCATATCCAGAGAACATAACTTCAGTTTTATTTTTCCATGGAAGTGCTTCAATAGCAGAAGTGAAATTTTGTCTAGCCTTAGACTAAACAATGAGAATCTTTAAATAAATGAAGGACCTCTTTTCCTGATTTTTGCATTTCTCAGTATATACAGTTTATCTACTATTTGTTATTTTGAATTGTTATTACAATATTTGTAATTATAAAAGTACTTTGTATGTATATACTTTCATTTTCTCACTTCTCCTTACTGTAATATATCTTAAATAAAATTAGAAGTTGTTAGAAACACATATCGAATCCGAAATGCTTATGATGTCAGAAATACCATGCACGTGTTGTTAAAGTTTTCTTCTGTTCTGTGAATTTTGTGAAAAATCCAACCTAAACACCTGGAATTCACTAAAATATACTTAATTTGTGAACTGTAGTGTTATAAATTAGGAGCCTGATGAAATGTTCAAGTTACTTAATTATTTTTATATTAATTCAGTTGGACTTTGTTCACGAGAATAATTTACATAGCTGTTATATTAGTACTTATATGTAGAAGCAGGCATTATAAATTTATTTTCTTGGTGTGGGTATATGTATGGTAAGCTGTCTATAAAAAAAAATGCTGGACTGTGAGTATCTTCCAGCTCCTCCAACCGTCTTCCTTGGAGGGAAGGAGACAGAGAGAATGGAATTTTTATCCCGTTTGCTGGTCAGGTTTCAAACTCTGTCTTCATTGATTAGAAACAAGTTCATGAAAGGAATGGGCTTTACATGAGCTTTACACAAGGAATTATTTTTGTTTTGCACTATTCTTGAGTCAAGGAAGCTCCTTTCCTCCACTTAAAAAGATATTACAGAACTGAAACATGTATGGGTTGAAAAAGCTGGTCTTACAGTCCTACTTAGCAGGGTTGTTCATCTGAATAGCACAGCTGAGATGGATCTGCTCGTTAAGTGTTTTGAAAGCATCTTGTATCAATCTAATATGATATACAGAAGTGAGCAGGCTTAGTGTACATCACATTTTCATAGTATTCAATGCTTACAGAATTAAACTTCAACGTTTATTAGAAGTAGACTGCAGTTCTTTTGCATGTCTGTACTGAAATGAGGAGGCACTTTGCACCATTCCTCTCCTTGAATGTCTATCATTAATATTTAACAGCTTTTAGAAGCTGGAGTGCTTTAACTTTAAGCACAATGCAACTTAGAGTTTTTACTGAAAGTCTTGCAAATCTAGTTTCTGAGCAACAAACAAGATATGAAATAACTTCCAGATCCTGAGGTCACTTGGCATAGTAGGATCCTCTAAATGAAGAGAAAATAGCATTATTATTTAACAGATGGAAGCTCTCTGGATTTACCAGCCCTTCACACTATTAATATGGGTTAATGGAATGAAAAGAGCCTTTGATCTCTCATTATTATTATCATTATTATTTTTCATCATCACTGTTCTGGAAAACATTCCAAGCAAAAATACTCTCTTGCCTTTCGTTTATCCATATTTTTGTACTTGAGGCTAAGTAATCCCTGTCAGATAAAAGAAGAAATGGTTCTGTAGTCTTCTCTGGGGCTAAATACCAGAGTTATAGAACCAAGCTGAAAATGTTTTACAATTATTTTTGTTTTATCTGTCTGTAAACAAAGAACACTTCAATAAATGGTATAATGAATGAATAAACACAATCTCATCTTGTCCAGTGCTGTCACTTAAGATTGTCTCTAGAACACAAGTAGGGATACTGCCCTACTTAAAAACAGAGGTTTAAAACTGAGCTTTGTAAATGTGCAGAAACATGTGGGCATATTACTATTCACAGCCATTTTCTGTGGCACTAAAAAACTGGAGAGAGTTTTGTCAATGTTAGGTACCTGACCTTCTGAATGTGCCTTTAACTATACATATGCTACACTAAGTGGAAATAATGCAAGCATTGGAGCAGCCACACAGTTTACGAATGGATTGTAAGAATTGATTTAAGAACCAAATTGAATTAAATTCAAATCAGTAGTCATCTCATATCTCAATAATTGATCACTTGCATTATTGTTAATTCTCTCTGGAAAATACAAAACTGTAGGGACATGACATGAATATATATGCCACTTTTTGTAGTGTTCACAGAGGGACTATAGTATGTTTGCTGTGCTAGTCTTTCCACTCTATTGCTCTCATCCCTTAAAAACACTGTGTTAAGTCCAGGCTTATAAAAACACTTTGCAAATCTTGACTATCTGGAAAAACAAAAAACATACACAGATTTCAACTTGTGAATGTCCTGGCTTTTTTTACTCCTTTTTGTTTTATTTCCTGTTTTCCTACTAAAATATGGGGAAGCTTAATTTACTGAAGCCTTGGTTTTCTAAGGCCTGAACCATGCTCTTTCACTCTTATTTCATCTAGAAATTGGCTTGTTTTCTGCCCATGCTAGAGAGATCCTGAATAGAGGTGATGAGTATTATATTAACATATTGCAGGGGCAGTGCTTTGTACCCCAAATCTAACTTATTTTTTTAGTAGGCAGATCATACTATATAAGCACAGCCTGAATATGATTCATTAGTGTGTACTACTTTCAAATTGAGATTTTTTTTTAAGGTAGTGAGAACATAATTTGTGGAAATTCTTCTGACTTCCCAAGCAAGAACATTTTCATTTCTTCCCATGTAATGTAGTATGTGTGGTTTTTTTGTCTTCTAATCTGTTCTTTCTGGCATCATCTGAATTCATTAGTACTTACTTTTGTGTTTATCGTCAACTTGATACTTAATAAATTAGTCCCAAAATCCAGGCTTCTTTTAAGTGTTTTTTAACAGCCCATTATGTCTCCAATTGAGCCAGTTATTCAGCCTTCTATAATGTTTGTTTCAAACCCATTTTTCTCCAGCTTTACATGTAACAGAATGAATTACTGAAGTACAGATAAATACCACATTTTCTTTGTCAAGAAGATTAATGCCTAATGGAAGATACTGTGCCTGCTGAATCTGGTATCCATCTCTTTGGAATAAATATGCTTTACTTCATCTCATTTTTCATTTTCCTTTATATGTTTAATTGTTCTCTATATCAAAATTTATCCCAAAGCATTTCATGTTAATGAAATCTAACTTTTGTTTCCAGAATCCATACACTTTCCATGTATGCTACTCTATAAATGTACTCTAGCATACTCTGATAGACTTGGTTAGAATAAATACATAAAAATTAAAATCACTGTTAAGTGTTAAGATTGATGTGAATGTGTCTCTTTGAATTTTTATTCAACTTTCGATGCAGTATCGATGAACCCTTGTCTCCCTTATATTCATCTCAGCATTGCTGAAAACAGGATTCAGAAAATAGGTCACTACCATCCTTTACTGCATATTAACCTCTTTGCTTGCTCTCTTCTTTTAATGGCTGACATATGAGCTATCTGTTTTCATTTCATTTGCAGGGTCACCTCAGCTTTTACCTACTGACAACTTTCATTTTATCTATAAGCTTCCTGACTTTTTAAGAGGGAAATGTACTCACTACTAGTCAGCCTCTTTCCACTTTCTAAGCTCTGGTTGTTCATTGTTATTCCATTTGGGTTTATTAATTAGCTAGGTCTGGAATCCTTCCCTGAAAGGCCACTTTATTTAAAGATGTGTCGGATACAGATTCAAGATAACTTAAGAAACTTTAACTGTTAGCTTGTGACTCGGATTCAATTCACCATTTTCTCTGGTCTAGGTGACCACCCTCGTTAAATTTTTATTTCAGTTTAAATCTTATAAAATGGGAAATCTTAAATGGAAAGTTTTAAATGTTACTGTTCATCTTTTAGTCTAATTTACTGAATTAACTTGTAACATTTTCTGTGAACTTATTTTATACTTCCTGTGTCTTTACAGTGCCTTTTTTTTTTCTATGAAAACTGTGCTTAAAATAGCATTGCTTCTTGTTGAACCAGTAATTGAAAATAGAATCTGCCAGCTGTCACATACATATCACTGAAGTCTGCTGTGAGTAGTATCTGTTTCAATTTCTATCTAGAAAATTAGTCTCCCATCTACCATGAGAAGTTCTTTTTTTCTGAATCCCTTTCAGTTCAGCTTGGCAATATCCTCCACCATGCAGGTAGCCTGAGTTATCTGTTGACCTTGTTCTCCTCCAGGGCCTGAAGTGTTCCACTGAAGCTCAGCTTATCACTTTCTCATTTCCATTTTTTCTGTGAGTTCACCTGCATCGGTACTTAGTTCAGATAAGGAACATTCTTTTGAAACCCATGTCACATTCATTCCCACCTTGTATGCTTTGGTTCACATTACATTGGACACATTGACTGTGTTCCTTTCGAGTGAAGTGAAGACAAATAGTGAACTCCAGAAGTTCACCCAGTATGCTCCCAGTTGCTGCTGGTTTGTTCGGTCCATAGGACTAGAGAGGAACTACTGTAAAGTAAAAACACTTGAAATGTGTAGTGTGGGTAGTGAATTCTGAGAATTAATAGGCACTACTCGCTAATACAAGCATAGCCTGGGAGTCGTCAGCAGCTCAACATAAGCATCTTTGTATCAGTAGCAGTGGTACTCTTCCAGTCAAATGCTGAACTTCTGAACTTTGTTCTGATATGAAGGATGATGTTAGTGGGAGGCTCTGATTCCATGAACATAACTGAACCACAGATTCGTATCTGATATACCTGTTCCTAGGACAAGGTGTGTCATGTTTTACCAGATATGTTCTGGTAACAGATCTTCAAATGTATGCTTATCTGTTTCCTGCTGCTCTTTCTCTCTATATATATGAAAGACACTAGATAGTAGCTTCTACAGTCAGCTTCTATTTTAGGCTTCTCGGGAAAAGAAAGACCAAATACCTGCTCTTCTGCATCTCCCAAGTTGTGATGCAGACATTATTAATACTTTCTGTTCTCTGCTGCCTTTTTTTCTTTTTTTTTTTTTTTTTTTTGCCTTGATCAGCTTTACCTTCACAATTGCTGTTGGAGGGCTAACTGCCAAATCCCGTGTTCAGACATGTAGTGTTCCCCATCCTTTGAGCAGGAAAGAATCTAACAGCATCCAAGCTGCTTCTGTAGAAGTTTTGTAACGCAACAAACCACATAACCACCAAACTACAAAAGGATGAAATTTATTACTCTGAGGAATAAAAATTCTTTCACAAACATAAACAAAAGCTCAATCTTTTAACAGAACTAAGAATTACTTCAGTTTATATACTATATATATATATATATATATATATAAAGAAGGACAGTGCTATTATTCCTGATGATTTTTTATCTGGCCAGCTCTTCCAAACATACAGAAATTGCATTTTAATATCTTTAAAAAAAAAAATAAATGTTTCTTAACCGAGTTTGTCAGAAAAGGATTGCTAGATAGTATTAAAAATACTAGTTTCAAGGGAGACAAAAGACTAACCTTCAAACTTTTTCTGACTTTGTCTCTTATCAGTCATGCAAGTGTCAGAGTCATAATGTGAATACTCGAGAAGACTTTGAATTGTCAATAGAGTAAGCTCCCTTTCTGAGGTTATATTCGCTGGAACAGAAGAGATAACACTATTATCAGTGTTTTTATAGTGTAGCCAATTTCTCATTGTATGTACTGAAATGTAGTTTTTAATACAGTTTAGATATTAGTATAATGATAAATATGTCAGACTTTAAACTAAATTCTGAATGTTTCTCTCAGTCCTTATACAGGATGAAGTTCCACTTTGATCTCTCTCAGATTTTTATGAATATTTACTGGAAAAAAATATTTTCAATCACATTTGTAGCCATGCCCCCCTCCCCCCCCTCCCCCCTTTTCTTTTTGAAATTGACATTAAAATCTGTATTTTTTCCTAGTATGTGTGTGTAATCATCAGCCAGATGGAACTTCAGAGTCTAGCACTGGAATATAAACACAGAATAAATGCCTGCCCCCTACATAATGTACAAATACCATTACAAGCTATTTATGATGGTTGTACTAGGAGTTTTATGCTTTTTCTGATAATGCATGCAAAGCCATTATATTTACTACTGACTGTATAAGTTGAAGTGTAGTTACTTGTTACTTGGCTTGTTACTTTTATTTCATATAAATATTGATTTTTTTTTTATACTGTGGGCTAGCTAATGCACACAATGTCAATGCATGTAAAAGTATTGTGCAAATTTTGAATGTTAAGACGATGACACTTAAGCTTTTACATTAGGCTTACTTCAAACTTGTTAATATTTACACTGAAATTAATTGAGGGCTTAACCTTTACAACTCTCTGCCCACTAGCACTGATTTTCTTTTAATTTGCTTTGAATTGTTGGTCATTGTTAGGAATATGTCAAATAATAATTCAAGATCCTTTCTACGAGAATTGTATGTTATCTTCACTACTAGAGTTAGGTAGTCTTAGGTAGTCTTTTACTGCATCTAGGTATTCTGAAATAATATTTGTTTCACGTGAGTGAAATTCTCATCCCTGATCTTCTAATGTACAGGTTAAATAAAGATTGACAATTGTATCAGTGCGTAGGGCTTTACTAGCAATCTCCCATATATCAGATGTATGAAAACACTCCCTAATACATAGGCATAATTTAAATTCAAATAATCATAAAATATGCTAAGTGCCTAGAGAATTATATGTAGACACAACTGTGGCTCAGCTGAAAGCTAGGTTATTTTTTTAGTATCAAAAAATATTCCATATTCTATAGCTATTGGAACTAATTGTTAATGAACATAGATTTCATTTTGTATTGTGTTCCGTATATTGTAAAGTTGACTGTTTCCCTGTTAATATCACTCAAGATTCTGATAATACACACATTGTTTTTAACAGTAAGGCTCCAGATGTGTTCATTCAGGGGCCTTTTGATTAACTTTGGATATTGAATATAAGAACTCTGCCAGTGGAAAATATCAGTGTCAGAAATTTTAGCAACCTACATAACTGATAATATGTATTTTATAATACATGACAGGTCAGGCTATAGTGCTCATCTGACAGAATGACTAAATTTTTTTCTCATTTCCATTTTGTTCTCTGCTGTCTTCTCTTCTCCTCCCAATCTGCCTATCTTAAGGAAAAAAAAATGGTTGAAGCAGTAGATAAGTGTTTTCTCAATTAACTTATTGCTGATAGAATAATTCATTGAATTAAAAAGACAAAAATGGAAAAAAAAATATATAAAGCAATATTATTAGCAAATATGTACTTTCATATTTCTCTGCATACCTTAGCAGTTTGAATTCCAGTATCATTTATAGTTTTAAAAAGGATCAAAATGCAAAAAGGAAGTAAAGAAACAATTCAAAGAAATGAATATGCAGAGGCAACACTGGTGTAAAACATTTTACTTACTATCCAACTTCTCTTCTTACTCTTTAGTTTATATAATGATAATGTTCAATCTTCTTTGAGAAAGTGTCAAATAACAGTCAACTACCGGAGTGTAATCCAGGCAGCAGTAGCTCACTTTCACTGTAGCTTTTCCACTGTAGAAGATAAATCTTTTGCAAAGTGTGCTCTACAGACTGTCTTAAAAGTTCCAAACACATATAGAAGTAATGAAACTTTATGCAAAATGCTGCAACAAGCCAGCTTTATGTGTAATATTTATATCAGTCTAACTTTTAAAAAATAAAATTGTTATATCTTTACGATATTTAAACAATTGGTATCCATATTTGAAGTTGTTCTTAGGTTTTGTTAACCAGCTTGGTTTACCTTTTCTGAAGGACATGCCATAGATTAAGATCAGGAGACCCATGTCATTAATTACTATTAGGATGAGCTGAAATATACTGAAATATCTGGAACAACCTCCCTCCTGAATTGTTCTTTTCCAGTGATTCTAATCAGTGTTTTCTGAAGGTAGGGCATGAAATTTGGTGCCATGGATTACATACTGGCTCTAGCCACTGTTTCTAGCTAACATTGCAAAATATGTCATATATCAGTGTATATTTTTAACTGGAAGCAACACAAGGAGTGTTCTCATAGCTCTAGGCTGTATAGTGTGTAGTCATTCTTGGGTAAAACAATGACATGCCCCATTCAGGTCTCTCTCTAACAAAGAACTACAGACAAAAACATCAAGAAATTCCAGTCAGCTAGTTTTAGGAAATATGTAACTATTTGTTTTTGATGAGCTAGGCTTCCCTGAAAACTAGTAAAAGCTAAATGGAAGTTGTGTAGGAGGGGAAAAAACATTCTTGAGTCTGTTCTGTGGTCACTAAAATGCTTTTGTGCTAGCAATTACATTTGATAAGTAAGTTTTACATTTTCCTTGTGATATGTTTTATAAAACATAGATACGATCTTTAATTCTTAAAGATATCATGTCATCTTTGTAGCAGTCTGAAGAACATATGCAATACTGCAGAGATATGTGGTGAGTACTTCATTTATGTTGAATTTACTTTGAGGCTAAGAATAGAATTTTGTTTAATTTACACTGAAAGGCAATGCATGCTTCCAAAAGCAGGGGACAAAGATTTAAGATATTGCAGCTGTGTTTTTCCAAGAAGAGTAGAGAGTTTGGGCAAAGCTTTCAAGAGTTGAAGTACTCCATTATCCTTTAAGTTACAGAATGAACTCTAATAAGTACTTCTCATGGATAAATTAAAAAAAAAAAAAGTGCAAATTGCCAGTTTTCAAGGTGAAAGAAAATCGGTGTCTCACATGGGTTTATGTTAGCACCTTTGCTATTTGCTATTCATCCCTTTCTATAAGCATGATAGTTTGCTGTTGGCCTTAAGTTACCTGGAATGCTAAAGACTTGCCAGCTGTTGAATAATGGTAGACGGAGTTCAGTGCAGAAGAACTTCAGAAGAGGTCCATTAAATAATGACATGGGGAAAAGCACCAAAGGAATAATCTTCAATTTATTCAAACTAAATGTGAAGGTGGCATTTTCAAATAAAACATTTCTATGCATAATGCAGCCAGCTGTGGAACTCCTTGCTGCAGGCTATTGCAGGCATTTAAAGCTTAAAGTATGCAAAAAGCTATTGAACACATTTTTAGCTATAAAACCTGTTCAAGATGGTAATTTCAAGGTAGTCTGCCTAAAACCAGTATAGCTGGGGAGGCAGAATCTCAGGGAGAGATTTAAAGGGACCATTCTAGATCACAAACCTCAACATAAGCATTAAAATGTAGTGTCGTTAATAGCATCTGTCCTGAAGTAAGTGAAGACTATTAAGGGCAAAGTTACTTTTGTCTTTGTCCACAGCATTTAATAAGATAGAAGGCTAAATATTGTAAATAATTCAAGTGTGTGTATTTCAAGAAATGTGGAAAATACTAGAAGTGTAGTCACAAGAATGAAGATTTTAATTAGTTGGTCATTTAAAAGAAAGCTAGGTGGCTTTATTTATTTATTTATTTTATTGTTGCGTTGCAAGGTTGAAGAGCCTTTTGTATAGTCATGCTGGAGTTATTTTAATTTCATACAGGAATACCCACATCGTTCACATGGTATACATCTTAATCCACGTCCTTTTGGAGTTAGATTTAAGGAGGAAGGGAAAATGAGATGCGGACTGATAGGGAGCATTATGTAGTGCTGCTAGTGCATGCAGCCAGCTGTTCAGGTTAACTTTTGAGAGGTCACTGGAGAGAGATATGGAAAAACAGGAAAGATGATCACTTGTATGGAACTCTTAAGCTGATTAGACAACGATATAAAAATGTACTTCCTAGCTTTGAAAGTAACTTATATTTTGGAGTACTTTATCAGGGCAGATGCTATACTCCCTCTTACTTGGAAGGAGTTTTAGGACAAGTAAGATATGCTTAGATTCAACAGGGAGAAGAGACTTACCTCCTCATAGCAGAAGTTGAGAAACAGCAGAGAGAGTACTTGGCAGATTGTGACTGTTCTCATCTTGATTGTAATCTTTGGTGTGTGATTGTAATCTTTGAGAAGAATGAGCACATACATGATGTACATTAGCTTCTAGCCATCACAGTTCCTTGTTGAGATAGATATTACAGTAAAAATTAGTGCTTTACCTGTCTCTTGCCTTTTTGAGTAAGCAAACAGTGTTTCACTCAGGAGAAAAAAAATAATTTATTCTGATAAGGAACAGAGAAACGAGCTCTAGCCCTGAGAAAATTCAAATGCTAAAGATGCGATACCAGACTCTATTTGGAGCATTTTTGTCGGCATATCATGGAGTGTCTACCAGATGTTTTTCATGCACTGTTAGTCACAGTTAGTTTTAATTCAGTAAAAAGTTCTCTCTCTAGGTCAATTTTGGAGGCATTTCTAATCACCAGAAACATGGATGACAGTTCACCTGCTGAAGCTCTTACTTGAGCTTATTTGTAGAACCCATTCTTTGTTATGGAAAGACTTTGGTGTACTTTTTTCTTGTGGCACTCAATTTAGTCTTCTGAAGCTCAATTAAATGTTACATAGAAATAAATGTTAGGTTAAAATTCTTTAATATAGAGTAAATGATTTTACTTTATAGTTTGCTCTATGCAATTATGGGGCTTATTGCATACTATATATCTTTCTAAATATTGATATTCTGAAATTCTATGTTCAATAAACCATTAAGGTGAAATATTGGCTCTCTTGAAATCAATAGCAAAATGCTTATTGACTTCTTTTGAATCAGCATTTCATCCAAATTATTTTATGTACAGAGAAGAAACCTCTGTGCTCTTTTAGAAATAGCATGGGACTGAAACTCTGCTAAGGTCAGAGTCACTGTGAGGTTTTGTAACGAGTGTTAGAATTCATTGCTCACAGTGTGTAAACTAAAGAGAAGTGTGCAGCAAAAACTTTCTTCTTTTTTTTAAAATAACATACTTTGAGAAATTGCTTGTAATGTTAAAAGAATCACTAATTAGTTTATAAGAACTGAGAGGAATCTTTAAAGTCCAGAGAGGTGAAAACAGACAAAACTCAGTATGAAGCCAACAACTGCTCCTCCAACACTGGGCACAACCTCCTTTGTGATGCGGTGGTGGGATGCCTGGAGAAACGATCTTCAGATTACATGTTTGTGTTAAGTTAAAGAAAAACTTGACAGTATAGATGAGTTTTGAAAACTGACTCAACACAGAAGATTCTAGGAATTATTGGCTGGAGTTTTGTTCATTTTGTTCATTTTAATTCATTTAGAGAAAGGAACAAACACCACATCAGAATTTGCTTGTCTTGGCCAGCAATAAATTAGTGAATTAATTAAATTCAGAGAAATGCAGAATGTTGAGGGCACTATTCAGCCTGTCGGATCTTGATTCAGGCTCAGCTAGTGAATAAATTTCCCTCCAGGACAAATCTAAATGCAAAGTTTTTGCTTAGTATAAGAGTTGCAAGCACTCTGAAAGTATTAATAAAATACTACTCATTTTGTAATAGTCTTCAATTTTAAGTGGTTTTCTTCTATTATCAATGGAAAATTATTCAAATTATCAGTGAAAAAATATTTTAAAATTGTTGTGTATTTATGTACAATGTACAAATGGGGCTAAACTTAACTTAGTAAAACAAAGGTTTCACACTGATGGGTGGCTAAGCTCCACCACACAGCCCTCTCACTCTACCTCCTCAAGAGAGCAGAGGGAGAAACTGATGAAAAAAGGTTCATTAATTGAAATAAGGACAGAGATCACTCACCAGCTACAACCACAGGCAAAACAGTATAGGGAGATTAGTGTAGACTGCTCCAGGCAGCATCTTCCACCTGGAGTCTGCTCCTGTGGGGGCTCTCCATGGGAGAGAGCCTCCTTCAGGTCAGATCCTTGTGCACCACTGTGGACTCCTCTGTGAGCGTGGAGATCTGCTCCATGTGAGACCCATGGGCTGCAGGGGGACAGCCTGCTCCACCAGGGGCCTCTCCACAGGCCACAGGCGAACTGCTGCGCTGTGCCTGGAGCACCTCCTGCCCTCCTGCTGCACTGACCTCAGGGTCTGCAGGGCTGCTTCTCGTACATTTTCTCACTCCTGTCTCCTAGCTGCTGTTGTGCAGCATTTTTTTCACTTCCTTAAATCTGCTCTCCCAGAGGCCCAACTAGTGTTGCTCCCTGGCTCAGCTCTGGCCAGCAGCAGGTCCTTTGGAGCCCACTGGAGCTGGCTCTGATGGGGCAGCTGCTGGGCTCTGCTCACAGAGGCCACCCTTGCAGCCTCCCTCCTACTACTAAAATCTTGCCATGTAAGCCTAATACAGTTGATGACATCAGTATTTTACCTTTTAATGGGCAAATTAATATTCTCTTCTAAAAGTGATCAATCTAAAGGTTTGTTTTGCAACAACTTTGCCAAAACTGATAGCACTTATTTGCAAACCACTAAGGGATTACTACAGGGTCCAACTTGAAAATCTAACCATCGCTTTAATTGTAACCTCAAAGATCTGTGTGATTGGGAATTTAGTTTATGCATGCTTAATATATTGTTTTGTGTAATCCTGACTAATTTATCTTCTCTCATATTAGAATTGTGAAAAACTTGCAGCAAAAAAAAATTTTAGTGTGGAGCTTCTCAACATTTGTCCATAGGTTACCTGCTAGAATTCAACAGAGGTACCGGAGGTCTGAGAAGTTCAATACAATAGAAATGTAAACATGTTAAAGCACTGTAAAATAAGCTGCCAGTCCTATACCCCTCCTGCCATCACTCAGCAGTCAGTTCTCAAATTTGTTGGGTGTTTAGCTCAAATTAACAACAACAAAAACAAAAAGCAATATACATTACTGTCTGTTAGAGAAAGTAAACTAGTTCTTTTCCCTTTGAAGAAGGGAAAGTCAACAGAATGCAGTAAGAAGTTAAATAAACTGTTGAAACTATAAGAAGCGCTATAAGAAAATTTCAGGACATTAATAATTTTACATCTGTTAATCATTCTACATACCCCCAGCTATGGGATTGGGTTTGTTGATTTTTTTCTTTAACATGTAATTTAAGGTAGTTTATTGTTGGTCTTGTTTTGTTTTATTTTTCTAACATTGTGAAGTTAGAATCTGGGTGCTAGGCCACATGGATCACATGGATTTTTGTTCTTCAGTATAGATTCAGAAAAATTCTCACTGTATATCAGTACTGAAAATTTGTGGATAATACAAAGAGTTAAGATCTGTACAAATTTGAATTCCAGCATTTTCAATAATTCAGATGTATGTGCACAATGGAGGTAGTTTGGCTTTTGAAATTTTTATGATGACTATTTGATGTTTTTGATATAGTCAGCTCTGTCTTTGCTCTCAGTTCTGTAAAGCTGTGATCAGCTAAAGGAAAGTTATTTCTTCTTTCTACCTTATAACAGAGAAAGCAGAATCATTTATCATCATGAGGCAGTGGATGTGCTCTACTTCTTATTTCAGTCTACTTTGTTAATGAAATTCATTTTATGGCCTCTGCCTTAAAAGCTTTTTTGTCCACGGTGGCCCTTTCTTTTTCTTTTCTTTTCTTTTTTTTTTGTTTCAAATCACTAAACATGTCATGAAAATAAAATATAAAATGGGAGTAGTTCTAGGAATTCAGACATAATTAAGCTTAGTCACATTCACAGATACCAGAAGTAACTTATTGAAATCTCATGTTCTCCTTTCTGAGCTGAAAAGAGAATGCAGTTTCATAATTTAATGCCTGTAAAATAATTTTAACTTCCTTGCATACCACTGTCAAAGTCTCACATGAATAAACAGTTATTACATCTGAGAGAATTTTTCATTTGGCCTTAAATAAATCCCAGGTTTCTTTTTCCCAGTACATGGACATTGTATTCTATTGATTTTCTTCTAGGTATTATTTTTTGTGACTCTTTTAGTAAAGCTAAACATTTAAAATATTTCTATATAAACTTGAAAGTAATGATAATTCAGAACTTTTGTTCAGACTTTAGTTTTTTGTACTTCTGGAACTTTTTGTTTCTTAACAATTTGTGGGTTTGTGTTTTGTTGGAGACATATGAAGGAAAGAATTTGAAATGCAACATGTCTTGCAGTATTTGATTTATATTCATTGCAGGCTGGAATACTTGCTAGGCATAGCACAGTAGATAGGTCTGAGGTTTTGTGTCATAACATAAATTTTTTAGCTACTGGCTTTTATGGTATATTAAGTTAATGCTTACAATCCTAAAACAGAACTTCATAAAATACATCATTACAAATTTGATAGTTGCCAAAGTACAAGATGCTTAATGTTAATAACACATCCATTGAAAAAAAAATGTTCTCACTCCTGCATTCTAATAATTAGGAAGCATCTGCCAGTGTGTTAAACACCAAATTTAAATAAGTGACTCCCATAGCTGTTGTCATAAATCATGGATTCAAAGCACTTGTTATTGTGAAATAAATTCCTACTTGAACAGTGTCTACTTTCAAATTTTATATTCTAAACATGGAGTGATTCCGTTGTTCTCAGTTTGTCCTAGTAAAGACTTCATTTGGCTCAGTTTCTATGTCATGTAAGTAGTACTTTTTCAAATATGTTAACTAAACCTAAAATGCTATACAAAATATTGCTCTGGGCAACACAGAGTAGTTTTTTTTAATAACTCATCTGTACAACTCTGAAAATATAGGCTTACTCTAGAATGAATTGATTAGAAAACAGTACAGCAAATTTTATTTGTTTCTAACCCCTTTTTTTTTTCATCTCAAAATACTAGGCTGTATTCACTTATTGGTGAGAGATTTTGATTTGGTTTAGGTTTAGATTAGCTGTATTGGTCACTTTTAGAATGGAACAGAATAGAATAGAATAGTTTGGTTGGAAGGGATCTTTAAAGATCATCATGTCCAACTGCCTCACCACTTCAGGGTTAACCAAAACTTAAAGCATATTAATGAGGGCATTGTCCAAATGTCTCTGACACTGACGGGCATGGGGGAATCTCATTCAGGCACCTCTCTAGGGAGCCTGTTCCAGTGTTTGACCATCCTCACAGTAAATAAATGTTTTCTGATGTCCAGACTGAACTTCCCCTGGTGCAGCTTTTGGCTGTTCCCACATGTCTTGTCATTGGTTCCCAGGGAGCAGAGTCTGACACCAACATCGCCACTTCCCCTCCTCAGGAAGTGAAAATACTGAAAGACATGTTTATGATGTTTAAATCATCATTATGAGTGATTTTTTAAAACTGTTTGTAAATACTAACTGAAGAAAGGAAGGATCAAAGCATGTTTAGGAAATAACTTGTAACCAATTATGTTTTTGTCCTTCATATGTGAAAAATTTCTTTGCAAAAATGTATTTGATAGAGAAGAACTCAACCAAAATTTATGTGGAGAAAGAAGTTGGCCATGCCCAGTAACAGTCATTGACCACTACAGTGCTATACTGAAGTGGATTAAATTCATTTGTTTCCTGTAGAGCAGCCAACGCTTCTTACATTTTCTGATAGTATTTCACTAAGAGTATATCCTCTGTCACTGCAATAAATAACAGTGTCATGTAGATGGTGAGACCTCATCATCTGATCTAAGGGTACAATTCTTGTTCCAAGTGCTGTAGAATACATCACCTGAAATGAAACTACATTCATGATTTAGGACCCTAGGAGCACAATACTGTGAATACATACTACACATTTGAATTAATGTATCATTATTATCCTCATATTACATTTAGAGGTCACTAAATTTGACTTGCAATCATGAGTTTCCTCAGCACAAGAAAAAGGTAGAATTGCTGTGAATTGAAGGTCTGATAGTCAAATGAATGTTTCTGTTGAGTAAATAATGTAACATTAAGGTCAGGTGAGACTGCACTTCTTCTACCATGGCCTCAATTTCTGTTCCCATTTGGAGATTTAGGCCCCTTTGGATGCTAGCCTTTCATGTAAATTCATTATGAATGTTAATTTGGATAGTGATAAAACATGCAAAGAGAAATAATCTGTTTTCTTATTAAATTCTATGGTTATCTTACCAGGTGATGGAAATCTGATTAGTTTTCTGTCTCGGACAGTGTAACATTAGGGTACAAACTCCTACATACTGCTAACATGAAATCACTGTAATGCATTTGTGTCATTTCCAGTCCCTCATTTACTGTTCTTTTATAGCACTCTGTCCTCCCAATATCATTTGTTTTACTTCAGTGTGTACAGTTTACAGTTTACAGTTTATTCTCCCTATTTCCTAATTTGAAATATCATAGTTTGGCTTCCATGTGGTAAGCAAGCAGTGCATACGTCAACTAGTAACAGCTGAACTTTCATTAATATTATTGATTAGCACTCACCTTTGTCTTACTGTAATTAAATCTGTGGGAGTGTCAGCTTTCTTAGAGATTTTTGTCCTCTTTTATATATTGATTCGAAAGTTGTCAATTTTTTAAGCAAAGCATCACAGCAGCATTTCTCTTTCTTAGGCATCTTGGCTAAGCTGTGTTGTATAAACTTCCCCAGACTACCAGAATGCTAGTTCAGAGATGCTGGAAATTTCAACTTCATCTCTGTTAAAGTCTCTCACATGGGTACTGTGTGTCATAATGCACATTCAGGGAAAAGACATCTGTTGTATGCCAGTCTTTTAGGTAACTTGGGAATTAAGTGTCATAAGGCTAGCAATGTTTTATTCCTAATGAGAATTCGTGTGTTTTTTTGTTTGTTTGGTTGGTTGTGGTTTGTTTATTTATTTCTCAAAGAATTGCTGTATCTTTTGTCTCGTTAATATTTAGTAATTAATAAATGTAGAAGAATTCTCTCACTAGAATAATTTCTTGTGGGTTATATTAAAACCTCTATAGCTGAGCAGAAAGTTCACAGATTCTGGATTTGCAATATCACCTCTACTACCTAATTCCTTTGATAGCAGTTTGATGACACCATAAGTAATACAGTATAGCTATAAAAGCTCTCTAGGTGCAACCAAAGTATGTAGCATAAGCCAGGATTTGCGTGCCTTTTCAAGTTATACCAGCTACCCTTCCCAGCCAGTTAGTCTGCAAAACTAAGCAGCATCTCTCCACTTTTGCTCTAGGCTTGGGAACCCAAATCATATTCTGTGCTCGGTGCCAGATGGACCTCATGGAAGCCAGCCAGCACAGTCTGTTTCATCTACCCAGTCCTGTGAAAACTGGCTTCTCTCTCTGTGTTGTGTTTTGGTTTGGGGCAACAGTGAACACAGCAGTGAGTTCAGGCATAGAAGATCTACGTCTCATTCATTTAATTAATATGAGTGAATCGAGGAGTCTGTATGAGATTGTCATGTGTAGCTATAGCATATATTTTTTTTTAAAAAAATCAACATTAATTTTTTCTTAAATCAGGTAATAATTATCCATAGCTATTAAACTATCTAATCAGAAGTAGCTAATATGCTTTACAGTCATGCTTGTTAAGGGAGAATCTCCACACCTATACCAGCTGTTACTCCAAGGATGCTGAGGCAGGTTTACATGCACAGAGTTCTGATTGTGGGGTCCAATGCTGATTTTCTAGATTAACCTACAACTTTTTACAATACAGAGCTTGAGCTTAAGCTCAACAAAATCACCAAAAGTACGTAGTCACCACTGCTAGTGGTTCTTATGCTTATTTCTAACCATATTTATGTGCTGGTGTGTGCACTTTAACTTTTTTCTTAGTCCTTGTCATGCTGATCTGTAACTGAGCTGAATTGGATTTTGCACAGAGGAGAGACATTGCTTAGAGAGATTGCTTACTAGCAGCATGAAGTTTTCACAAAAGTAGCATTCTGTTGACTCTCATTCAACTTGGAGATGTTCATAGAGCTATTAACTCTCTGAAGGAGTTTATTTCCTGTGAGTTAGTGCTAAATTATTTTTGTTTTGTTGTTAAACAAAGCAAACATCATAGCTGGCTTCACAGTTATTGCTATAGTCATATACAATTTTCAGTTTGACAGAAACAAATTCATTAACGCAGTATTTAAATTAGCAGGAAGTGAGTTTGGATTTATTTAGTGTTTAATGCTACATTCAGTTGTAAAGCAGTTAAGCATCATTTGCAGATGTGCCATTTTATAACTGGATATCTACAATTAAAGAAATTACCCTGTTAAACATTTGAATATCAGCCAAACTTTGGAAATTAACATGGTTAGGTTAATCAGAGATTTCTGAGTTGGTCAGTAAATGAACTGGAGTCAAGACTTTTTGTATTTCTCTAGTTTTTTAGATATTTCTTCATGTATTTATTTACTTTTTCAGTATTTTTGTTAAGATTTTTAATACTATTTATTTAAGATGTTTAATACTATTTTTGGAGCTTTGTTAGAACTAGAATCCTGTCCTTTTCTCTTTCATTTCTTTTTTCTTTTTCTTTTTTTTTTAAATTATATAAATATGTATTTATATGTATATATATACAGACTATATATTTAAAAAAAAAAAAAAAAAAGATGGGAGCGGAAGTGAAGCCAATACGTGGGGGGAAAAAAACACTTTCATAAAGCTTAGGATAAGTTGAAGTGTTACAAGGAATGAAATACTTGGATTCTGGTTTTTTTTTGTTTGTTTGTTTGTTTGTTTTCTAATTTGTTTATCAGATCTACAGAACTACTGAGACATGTGATGTTTCTTTGTTCTTATCCTGTAAATATAATAAATCTGACATCTGAGCAGAAAATCTACAATTGGTTTAGTTTTAGACATTTGTAGAGGCTTTACAAAATTAAGGAAGTAATTAAGAGAGAAGTGAGATGAAGTCTGGACTATTCCAATGGTCTGCTTTTTATTGGCTTCCAATACACAATGTTATATGTGTGTCACATCTTGCAAATTCAGGGCAAGTTATTTCTCAGTTATCCAGAATGATACTTCATGAAACAGCTTTTCATGGTGTGCTATTGCTAAACCCAACTCAGTTAAATCAGCTCCTTCCACCCTAGCTTCCTTCCCACACACTCATAAACATTACAAAGTTTTATTTTAGGAAAGAGCATTGGAGCTCTTGAAATTGTTTCAACTTGATGTGATCTACTCCAGAAGATAATTGTATCACCTTAAGATTTAATGTGTAACTCATAGAGGCCTTATTTTTGATTACTTTGTTTTTGTTTTATTTACATTGCATTAACAGAAAGGGAGGAAAGAGCACAGATTATGTTTAACTCAAGTTTTTTCCTGAACGTGACAACTATCACTCTTGAAGGGACATCAAAAGCATATGTTGTATTTAGGGAAATTTAAAAATATATTACATTGTTGTTATCCTTGACTATCCTAGTGAGGGTTTATATGTATGTGCCATCTGCAGTTCAATAACACTAAATATTTAATGAGTTTACTAATAGTAGATAAATATTTAACACTGCTTTGTAGAAATCTGCATGCAGTAAACAACTGTTTGTCACTGACAAATAAAGTGGCCTGATTTGAGGACATGATTATTTCAGTTAGCAATTCAAATTGCTTCTGTGGAATTAGACTTGAGATAGGACAACATTAAAGGTGGAAAAGGACCAGTTGTTCAATGTGTCAGTCACATTTCAGTTCCACTACAAGTCTTGCTAGCATAGTATTTGCTGTTGTCTTGGTTGTGGCAATTGTGTGGCTGTATGGCTCTTCTGTGTAAGTCATGGTTGCATCTGTTCTGACGGACTTCAGCGTTGCAACGTACATGGTCATTCCTCTTGATGCCTCTAAAATGAAAGAGAAATACTGATTTTATTCATGAATTTATTTAAAGCTTTTGCCTAGAGCATTCACAGTCAGACTTCACAGAGCTTCCAGATATTAAACGGATTCAGTGTCAAAAAGCAGAAAAGATAGCAAAATCAGAAATCTTACTTCAGTCCATTAATAGTTTGCAGGCTCAAATAAAATTTCATGAGAATATATGCCTTCCTTGTAGGTCATTCAGCAATTTTACGAAGGGAGACAAGTGGAAAATAAAGACACCTCACATGTGACCAATTCCCTTGTTTTGGTTGGCCAAGATAACCAAAATTCAATAATTTTATACAATTAAAAGCTGCTGTGGAACTACAAAAAAAGTATTGAGAAAAAAAGTTGAGAACTGTTGAAAAGCTGATTTGTCATACATACACACACACATATGTATATAGTCATACCTTATATATATGTATATTGTTTTTAAATGTGTTCTATTTTACATAGGTTTGAGCCACAGATGGCCATGAATTTCAAAATCTGAGGAGTCAATAGCCATTGCAGTATACAAAACTATTGTGTGGTTGCATAATGCGTAAATATTTATCTGTAAAAATCAAATGTATATGTCTTGAGTGGCTTCACAGTGTCATTATATACCTGTATGGTAAGACAAAAGGACAAATGCTACACAGTACTTCTCACAATTCTCTCTTCAAGAAAAGCCATTTGCCGTCATTTTTACATTAACTACTTACTCATCTTCCATCTTCTGAATTTTTTTTTGGTATTTGAAAGCACATTGTTTGTGGAAAAAAAATGCAGCAAGTAATTCCTTTCATGCAGTGCTTATCATATATTCCCCGTTAGATATGGCATGGGGTAGTGTCAAATTCAGGTGATTCACATTGTAGCGTCAAATGCAAGTTATTTTGGTTTCCCTTTGTCACTGCAACAATCTTTCACTTTCTCAAAATCTACACTCCCATTCCTTGGACTGTCATGCTGCCGTCATGCAGATGTACCTTCCTGTTGTTTTGAGAATTTGGAGAATAATATCATTGGGAAGCAATCTGAGGAGCCTCCTCAACACCCAAAGTTAGTTTTATTACTAGGTAACTTTAAAAAATAGCTTACCTAAGCAGATTCGTAATAGAACAAAGTTAAAAGATAACATGAAAAACTAAATATATATATATATACACACAGGACAAAAACCATTTCTCTTATTTAACATTTCAGCTAACTAGCTTTTAATTAGTGCTCTCTGTCTCTCTCTTTTAAGTTAACCTGGCATATCTTGCTCTCTCAAATAAAGATGGTATGATGGCTTTTAAGTTACGGTTAAGGTTAAGGTGGCTACTTTAAAAGTCCTCCTTTTCATGTTAATGTATTTATAAAAACATTTTCTGTTATCTTTAACATCAGTAGCCTGATTGAGCTCTAAATGAGCTTTGGCCTTTCTAATTTTATCCTTACACATCCTTACAACATCCTTATAATCCTTCTGAGTGGCCTGCCCTCTTTTCCAAAGATCATAAACCCCGCCCCTCCCCTCCCTTTTTTTTTTTTTCTTAAGCTCTATCCACAACTCTCTGTTCAGCCAGGCAGGTCTTCTTCAACACTGGCTCGTCTTTGGGCACCTGGGGACAGACCACTCCTGAGCCATGTGGAGAACACGTGGAGAAGACTGGTAGTGGTTATGTATAAATGCTTATAGGTACTTAATAATAGGATAGTGCTGTTAGACTGTTACACTTTTCCTTTGAAAAGCCCATTTTTTTATTTCAAGTCACCTTGTGTTCAGAAATATAGTACATATTTTAATCATTATAAGCTTTTCATAACTTGGTGCTATGATAATAAGTAGAAATAGATGTTTACAGTTTGTTAGGTACATGTAAATCCAGATACTGCAAATGCGTATATATGTGTGTGTAAATATTGCTTTGGCTGCATGAGAAATAATGACAGGGTCATTATTTGCAGCTATGTGGATACAACTGACTCAGAGTATACTACAGAGAACTCTTTTGTACTATTTTTTAAAACCGTGCTGGAGAAAATTAGGGGGAAAACAGCCCTAATTTAGCCTATATTTTGATAGAACAATTAATTTGGTTGGATAAATGTGAATATTTGTATTGACAGTGGAGTTGTTTTCTTCTAGTTACAGTTTTATATGCTAATAACAATGCAAAGTGCTCATTTATACTACTATGCACAGGGCAGCAAAGAAAGGCAATTAAGAATTGGTCTGTTGAGAAGCATGTTAACTTGATCTTTAATTTTTCTTAATGTGAAATATGCTTATTTTCTTCCTTTGTTATATCAGTCTATTTTGCCTTAGTGAGATTTATAAGGGGCGCTGACAAAAAGCCAAGAAATACAGATTGACCTATTATCACAATCATACTGCAATGAGATAATCTTGTAAATGATTTTTATCTTGTTAAAGAAAAGACATTTCATTTGAGAGATTGAATCTTTAGATATATGAAGTTCCTGCTTACTTTAGCTTTGAATTAGTGATTTGAGTGAACACAGTATAACTCATATTTGAAAACAGTAGATAACCATCCACTGAGTAAAAAATATTTCATAATATCTTACGAACTGCATGTTTAAACAGTGCATCAACCAGAATTTAACCAGTATGGATGAAGGCATTCTTTTGTATGCTGAAGGATCAGAGTATTTCAAATGTTTGATTTCAAAAGTTGTTCTGAATCTTGACATAAATTTTATTCAGGCAGAATCATTCAAAATAAAATGAATTAAAGCAAAAGGCGTGAGGTAAAATAGACTAACAAAACCCTGAAACCACAAGGGGTGCAAAATGTGTCCGTTTTCTTTAATGGGAGTGAGAGTTTTTCTGTCTATTTATTTGAGGTGAAAGTTGTGTCTGTGCTTCAGAAGAATACATATAAGCAATACTTTGAGAACACAGATATATTTAATTTCCATGTAATTGCATGACAAGCTATAGTCAAGATTGTAATTGCTATAGTAGAGGAAGAGAGAGAAATTCCCTCATTTTTTGCATGTTTACATTCCTGTTTTTGCTTTCTTTTTTGATATCATAGCTAGTTAACAATAAAAACTAACAATTTCTGAATAATATGCTGTATGTTATCAAAAAGTAACGTGCAAAATATGTCCATTAACAATAATTATTTGGGGTGAAAAATATTGACTAACTCAGGCTTCC
This sequence comes from Stictonetta naevosa, assembly GCA_011074415.1. Taxonomy (NCBI): domain Eukaryota; kingdom Metazoa; phylum Chordata; class Aves; order Anseriformes; family Anatidae; genus Stictonetta; species Stictonetta naevosa. The sequence goes on from CM021700.1 coordinate 37,960,710, forward strand.
ATTTAGTATTGGCATCTGTGATTGTGTTTACTACAGTTTCATATAAACAAAATTTTTGTATTAAGTAACTTCACTCAGTCTACGGCTTAAAAAAGATGGACTTTTTAAAGGCAACATTGCAAGGTTCAGTTTTCATTTCTGTCAAAACTATGCTGAGGAACGTCCTAGATTTTGTCAACCTCCCTTCTCAAAAATCGTATGGCCTGAACAAATAAATGTATGCTTTTTACTCCACCTTAGCAGTATGAAAGTAAGTACAGCATAATGCTCTCAGATATAAAATATTACATTCTGTGTATATTTATGTATAACCCTAAATACGTTATTTTTTAACACTCCTTTTTACCGTATATAGGTGCATTTGTTGTTCAGCCGTAGCTGCTGCTGTCTGTATTTTTCTGCAAAACAGGTTTTATTTGTGCTCACACACATCCAGTTGTGTGGAATTTTCAGTGGAATTCTTTGTTTTAAACAGGATTGCTTTTCATTTTTGTTTTACAGAGTTACATACATGGAAGCAGTCAGGCTCAGTTTGTTGCAGAATCTCATATTATTCTCCTGCTGAGTATCCTTCAAAATTGTGATAGATCGGAAAAAAAGCTGTGCTATTAAGTGAAATTGCTCAGACAGTGAACACCATTGAACTTTTGAGCAGGTATTGTATTTTGGCTTACTATATGATTAAATAAATATTCAATGTTGTTTCTGCTGCCAAAGCTGGCATTGCTTTTTGCTTTTTGTGCCTTGTAATCACCTTTGTTACTGTTAATGTCTGGTTACTATTCTTAATGTTTTTCCTTTCAATATTGTCATTGCAGTGGCAGAAATGAATTTTCTTCTCTTTTTCACTCTGTTTGGAACGTTAAAAAATTATGTGTTATTTGTTTTAACAGACAAGAGCTTGATAAATTTAAACTTTTTAATCATGTATGAGGATTATTTGTCCTCCAGTAGTCTTCAGATTTTCTGGGTTTTTTTGTTTGTTTGTTTTGTTTTTTTATTATTATTATTTTTAACTAATCTAAAGAGTTTACTTCTTGTTCTCATGATAATAATAACTCAGTCCCATTTGTTCTCACGTTGCCTCCTGGCAGAAAGACTCAGAATCCTTCTTCTAATTTTTCATTCTTACTGACACAAGACAAATTAAGTTTTTGTTTGTTTGTTTGTTTTGGTGAATAAGTCTTAAGAACGACTGAGAAGAACTCAAATAGTATCTGGTTTGTTTAAATCTTGCTTCTGATCAGCTTTGCTCAGTGAGTGAAAACTATAGTCACCATTAACTGATATTAAAGTACAGTGTTTCATTCACAAATACCTTCCTCTAGGGAGAACAAGAGGGAAAAAGTAACGTTTCCCAGGCTGTGAAGTAGTAGCCAGATCTCAGAGTTTGACGATTGTAGCTACTCTCGTCCTCTTCCTGAGGATATGTAGACTTATTTAGATCCTGCCCCTCCTTTGGCTTCCCCATCTACTTTCATCTTTGACACTTACTATCCAAAGAGAAGACCATAATTGTCTTCTTGCTTCATTATTTTCATCATTCCTTCGTGACATCAATTTTGCTACCTTAAACCTTATTTGCTCCACAGATAGCCAAGACAAATTTAATTTAAAAATTATGAACAGATTTTTCAGATTAAATACAGTATTCCCTATTGTACTAGAGTAATACATCCACTTCTGTACCCTCCCCACCCCCAGTACAGGATAAATACAGACTTCCTTGAGCAAGTCCAGTGAAAGGCCACAAAGATGATTAAGGGTCCTGAGCATCTCTCATTTGAGGAAAGGCTGGGACTGAGGAGGCTCAGGGGAGATGGAAGGAAATGAAGATTAGCCAGGCTTCCCTCTTAGAGGATAAGTAAGGGGCAATGGACCCAAATAGAAAAACTGATTTCTTGGTCTGAAGATGAGAAAACACTTTTTACAGTGAGGGTGGTCAAACTCTGGAACAGGTTGCCCAGATGCCCAGAGGTGTTGGAGAGTTTCCATCTGTGAAGACATTCAAAACCCAAATGGACATGGTTCTGGGCAACCTGCTCAAGCAGGTTTCTTCATCAGGTTTGTTGGACTAGATGGTGTCAAGAGGTCCCTTCCAACCTCAACTGTTCTGCAGTTCTGTGAATTCTCTAGGTTTTATATTATACCCAAATTAATGTTGTGTAAAAATGACATTGTATTAATTCAAGATTTGAAGATGCTTTTTATCATTCATATTTTCTAAATTTGCACTCCATTTCATGGGAATGGAGAGCTAAAGATAGATTTACCTGAAAATTACAAAGTCAAAGCTCTCTAGTTATTAATTTGATACATTTTTAAACATAAACAGAGACAGCTATTATATTGTAGATGGAAATGTCTTGTATAACAGTATGCTTATTATTATAGGGGTTTTGTGCTTTCTATAGTATAGCCACAATTTATTTTGTAATGCTTTTTGCTTTTCCCAAACTGACACAATTCAAAAAAATCTGTTATCTAAAACAAATCATTTTGTCTGATTGAAAATGGGATTTTTTTTTTACAGCAAAAACTAGTTAAGATTAAAAATAAACAAAACTTTTGTTCATGACATATTTTGTTTGTCTGACTCAGACGTGAAAGTGATATTTTTTTTATTGGCAGAGACCATCTTTAAACTGGGAAGTTGGCTAACTATATTAAAGCAGCTGGCTGAAAGAATACTTTTAGTGAGATTGTTCATTGCCAATTGCAAAAATAATTCTCTAAGGTTTCATTTCATAGCTCTACACTGTTGAGCTGGGATTTTGGACACAAACATTTCACAAGTGACATGAAGTCTTGACAGATTTTAACAGTTATGCATGAAGGAATTAATATTTCTTTATCCTTTCAATGCTGGTAGTAATTATTAGCTGCTTCATTGCTTCTTTATTTTTTGTTTATTCAGGAGATGTTGATAGAAATTAGTTTAAAGTAATAACAATAATAAAAAGGTAAATAAATAAAGTATGCTAGATTTATTAACAGTCACATGTTACCCTTTAAAGTTTAGAAGATGCACAGAATTTTAATGTTAGACACTGCCATGTACATGCTTCACTTGCTTGCTGCTTTTTACTTCATAGTAGTAAGGACAAGGTCGTTGCTTCCCAATAGTTGTTGAAATGCAATGTTGTGTTTCTCTGTACAGTGAAATTTTAATATATTTGGTGAGAAAATATGATTTTCCGTTCCATTTCTATACTTGATTTTAGTGATTCTGTGCAGTCTGCTAGATGATTGCCATATAGAGATCTGCTGTTTTTGCCAAAGCTGTAACTACACAAGTAAGAGGATGCTGGGTAAGAAGGACTTGTAAAGCTATCAGATATTCTGTTTCAATTAAACTATAAAGCCAAATTAAGTTAATATCTTTTGTTAGTAACATCTGTACAGTGTTTCTGAGTACATACTAGTTGTACGCCCCAAATTCTTATAAGATTTTAAACAAATAGTTTTAGTCCTAAAATATGGTAACTACATCTTAGTAGTAACACAACTGAAATAGTCACCATAATAATACAGCACATAGAATACTATATCTGTAAAATGAAGACAAATACAAAAACCACTTTGATTACTTCTGGAGATGATTTTTGTACTTCGTTTTATTTCTGTGGCATATTTTCTAACAACCAAAATACTGGTATTGCACTTAGCAGCAGATGAAACTAGCTAAGTGTTTTATTTAATGTCTTTCTGATGACATTAAAAACTGATAATAAGCTCCTCAGAACAAGAAGGAGGCATTCTTTCATTTGCAAATTCCAGGTTTTGATTAATTCTGAAGCTCTTTAGACATGGCTAATGGGGGCCATCTTACTGAGGGTGTAGTCCACAGCATCTTGCATCTTGGGTGAAGGTTCCTTTTAGAAACTGAAGAAAAAATAGTAATAACTGTATTTTGACATAGACCTTGAGCAAGCAAAATTTTTAATAGACTTTTTAAAAAACAGCTAACTCATTATGTAAGAGGTAGCCCCTTTAATTCTGATATTCCTTTAACTTTATGAAATTAGGATTTCTAGGTCTTTCAGAATCATTTACACATGCTAATTCCAGACTGTTGTTTGATGTCAAATGGTCATGGAGTATACAAAACCATCTCTGGTCAAACCCCGTTTCTACTTGTTCCTGGAGCATTTTAGTCAGAACAGTATGGCTCCACCCTGTGGCAGAGATCTTATCTATTCCATCTAAACTGTGACATATCAAAATCCACACATTTGGCTTGGCATCCCAATGTAATTTTCCCATTAGCAATGCAGTACGAGGTACCTGGTTGCCAGTGCTCAAGCTGATCCAGAGCTAATAAACATTGCTGCACACACACTAATGCCTGTTCAGCCACTCAGATGGCACTCAGAAACAGGCTGTTATCTCAGGTATGGAGCAAATATGTGGAGCTGACATCCAAAACTGCCTGAGCTAATAAATCCTTGTGGGTGAGTACCTGGCAGAACAGTAAAAGAGCATTTTTGGATATGATTTGTGGCTCTTGTTATGTTATACACTTCTGCCACTGTGACTTTCAAGCTGTTACTACACAGAAACCTTGAGGGCTTTATGCTATTCTGACAATACTGGTATTCAGCTTTGTTGTTATTTGGCTTTTCTTTCCCTTGTTTTGGAGAGTTAATTTCAGTAAATAATTGTGGAAATCACAAAAATGCTGACTGAAAGGTTCCTCTTAAGATCACATACCCCGAACTTGCTTTTAAAGCAGGATTGTCACCAACAATCTTGTCTTCCATATCTTTGTCTAGCCTCGGTATTGAAAAATGCTGAGGATTAAGATTGCATAATCTCTCTGGGCAAATACAGAAGTGAATTTGTTCCTAGCATCCATTGTGAACCTCCCAATCAGCAGTTCATGGCTTTGTGTGTAGCAATCTTGTCTGTCATAATATTTGTTGACTTTGATTTGGATTTTTTGCCAATTTTGTAGAATTAGTGGAGTCTTCAGCAATATTTTCATGCAAAAAAGGAAAATATTGTCTAGACTGGTTCTACCCCAGTTATTTGATTTGGAATGAGTTTTGTTTAAGGTGTGGTGAGTTTCAGGAGTAGAATAATGAGATCCACTAAGTTTTAGCTTTTTGATTGCCTAGCAGAAAACAAAAGGCACGGTTTGCTTTTATTTATTCTAGTTTGCAGATCACCCCTAGTGTAGAGAATGAGTTAATGTTGATTTAAAGAGGAAGAGTAAAAGTGAATAAAAGTTAGGTATAAATTTAGCTTGAGGTTGTTCTTAACCATTCATAAATATATGCTTGTCTCTCAAATATGTTTTTATTTTTCTTTGAAATTTTCTAAATTTGGTTTCCTTCTGAGGAGCAAGAGAAATGGCTTATCAATTGCAATTGAGGAAGTTTTGTGTAATATGACAGTATTTATCCCTACATCAGCCTGATGATCACTGCTTCTTCAAGCAACTATGTGTAATTTACACACACAATAATTTGAGAGGTTACCTAGAGTTATATCAATCTTGTGACTTTCCTAAGAAGTAAAAGAGTCCTAAGAAGTAAAAGAGTGATCAGTAAGTTATAACAGTCTATACCTGCTGTAGAATAAACATGGCAGACAGTGCAAACAAAAATATTTAAAATAAGAGCATAGGGTAAATTTATTTAAACAGAAATAGTTATGTTGTTGTTGTTGTTGTGGTACTTAAATGGATATGAAAGCAGTAACTTATGTGGACCTACCAACATGCTAGATGTTACACAGTCTATAATGTAAAGTTTTTGCTGCTGAAGAGTGTGAATGTCTCTGAGGAACCTGGGATGGCATAATTTACACAAATGAATAACTTTATTCACATAAGTAATCCTGATAAGACAATCTATTTGTTGGCTAGATATCTAATTTGACCACATAAAAATACAAAATATAAAAATATATCACATTAAAATATATCTGAACACATTATGATTTAATACTATGACTTAGCATCTTATCAAGATATCATCACAGTTTACATCTTTGTGTGTAAGTGCAATGGTCACTGTTAAGCAGATCTTTAGAGAGGGAGAGTACGAAAAGAGAATATCCAACCATAACCAGCAATTTATGGATTTCTGAGCCAGTCCTGGTGTGCAGAATATTTTAGCTCCTAGACACTGATGAATGAATACATTCTTATTTCTTCTTAATCCTTTTTTGAACTAGTTATGGCACAGCACTCTATAGCAATTTTTGTAGTGTTAACTTCATGTAGCATCCTTTAGTTACTCCTTTAGATTGTTTGGTTGTTTTTTAGCCTATAGTATGAACATAGTAAATTTATTGTGTGTATTTATTCCATCATGAGAAACAGTGTTTTGTCTGTTGATTCGTTTCCCACCTTCCCCTCTTCCGTCCCTCCCTCCCTCCCTTTTTCATTCTATTTGGGTCTTTATAAAATTCATCATACAGGCTTCGTTTTTGTTTCTCCTTTCCAAATTTAAAAATCCTACTCCTTCCTTATGCAGAATATGTTCCAGGCTGCTGGTGTCTATTCTTTCAACCCTTTCTTGGCAGAAAAGGGGTCATAGATAATGAGTCAGCAATAAAAATCAGGTATTTATAGACAAATAGTGCTGGTAGAGATTATGACTGCAGAATTAAGAGCTGTCTTTTTAAGAGAGGAACAATATGAAGTAAACTGAGCAATCAATGTTATTGTTGTTGTTAAATATAGCTGAATACAGATAGGGTATGCTGAGTTTAGTAAACCAAACAATGGAATGTGCAGTGCTGGGCTGTAATTATGACTCTGTGTGAAGATACAACGAGAAAGGTACAGAAAGGTAGGAAGGTTGGAGAGTCTGTGTTGAAGGTAAAACACTCCTTTAATTCTTTCATTTCACTAACCAGTACTTCTAATGAATGTCCATTTTCATCAAGTTTTTCTGTCATTCCCTTGGGAAATAAAATTGATTTGAATGTAATGAATATATATTTTTTGTTTTACCATGAAAATAAATCTTTCTAATGTAGAGTTAAGTTTAAAAGTTGCAGTAAATATTTGCATTATCAAAAGTGTTTCAGTTTTTATTAAGCAAATTATTTGATTGCACAGAAGGAGATAAATCTAAAGGCACAATTTTAGGAATTAGCAGTTACTTATAACCTGATAATCTTCCACATTATTACTGTTAAATTTACTTAACTTTGATGTTGATAAAAACATACGCACCTAAGTGAAAATGGAAATCTCTCCACTTTGTTAATTTGAATTCCCAAGGCAGAATTTAATATGACAGCTGTGTAGGTGGATATAAGATGTTGATTGAAAAGGCAAAAAAAAAAAAAAAAAATCTGATTGGTTATGAAAAAAAAGACAAATCTTTCATAATAGGTGTAAAATTACACCTATTATGAAAGACATTTCCTGTCCTATAGAGTGAATTTAATGAAGTGTATTAAGTGCCTCTTTGGTGTAAGGAAATTTAACTATAGAACAAATTTAAATGAAAGGTGCCTTCCTGTGTGACAATGCAAAATGTAGTCACTAAGTGTAAGAACCTGAAATTTTGAGTCAATGTCGGTAGAACAATGCTCATTGAGATCTGTGTTCTAAGACACTATCAGTCATGCGTAATGGAATCAAATTATGTCCCCCAGAGATTATGTAATAGAAGGTGCTAATGAAAGCAGTGATATGAGCTTTTTATTTGATCGATCATAAGGATAAGGAAAAAAGGGAAGATCACCACAGTGGAAAAAGATGGAACTAATAGCACAAAATTATAGCATTTTAAAACATTTATTTAATTAACTGTGGAAATCAATGTCCAGCATAGCAAAACATGGTGCATATTTTCTATAATCTACTTAATCTACTTGCATTTAGGCTCTAATACTGTCTGTCTGATAACCTTGTAGGTGCTTCTGGCTACCTGATTCCTCCCAAATGTAACAATGCATAAGGAGGTGCTAATTAGAAAAAATAGGAATACTGTGGTTGATGTTTCCTTCTATTATCTCATTCTCCCTCTGCTTTCATCTCAAAATAATTAATAATATGATCTCTTGAGAAAGACCCTAAAGTTTGTTAGATGTCAGTGTGATGCACAGGGACTTTAAATTTACAACTGGGTTTTTGTCAGTACAACATACAATATAATTCTATTTCATCATCTAATTGAATGATAATTTGGTGAGTTACTCTCTGATATGATGTGTGTCCTGTGTATGAAATTGCTATCTCTGTAGTTTGGTAATTTTCAACCATTTTCAATATCTCTATCTCTAAAATTTTCCAGTGGAAGTACCAATCCCTGAGAAACAAATTTAGTGTAGGCTGCTCTGACAGTTGCCTGATTTTCCTCATTTGCCTTTTGTAACTATTTGACTACTAGTTCACAGACCAGAAGACATTCATTGACCACAAGCTAAAGTCAACAGAATTTTTCAGTATTTCTTTAGCTATAAGTTTAAATCTAACGGGTATTTTAGTTGTTAAGAGACACATTTATTTGACGGAAAGATGATTGTCCGAAGTTAAGTTTTTTTGTACCTTTTGTATCCACAGACAGTTTTTAATAAATTGAATAGTCCTTGAGTACATTCATCTGAGGATAAACTGTATCTGTTACAGTATCGTACAGGTCTTTAAAAGTGAAGGAAAGTACAATACCAGCCTGGAGTCATATTGGTGGTGATTTATGATATAGGAAAATAATCTGTGATATTCTTTAAAAAAATCTATAGGTGCTTAGAGAGAGCAAGAGATGTGTGTATGTGTGCATGCTAAAGGATTAGTTGTATACTAGCAAAGAGAAGAGGCAATGTACTAAAACAAGTATAGCATTTGTAAGTGCTTAAAAATAATGTAAAACAAGGAAACTAAAGTACTGCTATATGTCTGCCTGTTCTGGTGTACACTTCTGCAATTCATGTGCCTCTAGGACAGAAAATTTCTAGAGGCAATTTATAAAGCATAAATAAGGTCAGAAATAATATTTGTTTTGTACAATGGCAACTACACTACAAAAATTTGTAAGATGGACAGGACTAACCCTGAAATTCCATCAGATATAATTTACAGAACTGAAAAGGTCATAAATATTGAAAGTAAAATTAATCTCTCTAAAGTTCATTTTAAATGTGATCCTAAAAGGCAACACCAATATGAATAATTAGGATGCAAATCAGGCAGGAAAACCCTGGATGGAGGGATGAATGTTTGATTAGTGATTCAGTACAAGCCTAAGCAGGTATCTTTATGCTATTTTGTTGCAGTTGAATTAAAAAGCATTCCAGAATCTTTCTCTACTCCTCAAGTGTTTATAAAGTCTTTCCATTTTCTAATAAGTAAGAGCATCACTGGAGGGTAGGTTCCATCAGATTATCTGTGGATTAAAATGATAATCTTTGTGCAGTTCTCATGGTTTGAAGCTGACATTAATTGAATGAATAATAAACTTTTTTCAATATAGGAGATTCTATATTAGTATCAAATTAATTCGCTTCTCTGTAAAATTGATGAAAAAGCACCAAAAAGAAGAATGATGTATTTTGCTTGGTACTTATATGGTTGAAATGCAGACTTCCAGCATCTTTACAGTTATGAACTGCATGTTTCAATGGGTTGAGGGTAACTTGAGTGCCTCAAGACTAACTTGTAAAAGCTGTATAACTTCTAAAATTCTGGAAAGCTATGGTGTATCTGAGGCCAGAGCGTCTTGAGCTGAGCAAGAAATGGAGCAAAGGGGGCAGGAGACTTGCACGGATGAATAAGGAACTCCTGACAAAACTCAAACATAAGTTGGAGGTATAGAGATGGAAACAGGGACCACGTGGGGTGAATGTGGGGACGTTGTCAGTGTGGAAAATGTGACAAAGAAGGCCAAGAGACTGAGGAATGGTAGAAAGTGAATGTTACTCTAGTCTTCAAAATGGTCAAGAAAGGAGCTGCAGGCCAGTCAACCTCACCTCAATCACTGGAAAGGGATTCCCTGAAGATATTCCAAAGCTTTCTGGACACAATGCAGTTGTAACATGCCCTAGGGGACCCTGGTTGAGCAGAGAGGTTGGACTAGATGATCTTAGCCATTCTGTGTAATGTTCGGGGTTGTTGCTGTGCTGATCAGTACATCTACATTTAGGCAATTAAAAGTATTGAAGTATGTTCTGATTCTGTACAATTTGTGAGTAAATTAAGCTATTATTCAAACCATTTTTAAACCATGCTCCGTTTTCTGAGCTTATGATTTAGGAGTCATCCTTCTTCGCTGAGATCAGACATGCAAAGATTGGTATCTTAAACTTGTCTCCCTCAGCTGTCAAGGCCTGTTGAACCATCCACTGGGATGGTTATGATCTGATTCAGAATTGATGATACATTGAAGAGCCGAAGTGGAATATTAGAATCGTTGTTCATGAACTGAAGCGACAATGTCATGAAAGAAACTGAGAAATGTTTAATTTCAGAACTGTACTTTTTGTCTTGATTATTATCTTCACACTAACATAAAAAGGTCAGATTCTTAAGGTAGAAAAGTGACTAATACCTTGTTTTCAAGAATTGCACATAGCTAAAGAATATTTCCTAAATAGAATGATTGGAATGCATGTTATCTTGGGATTTCTCAAATGTAAGTTGAAAGTTAAATACATCTTGAAGTGGTTCAGTTAAAGAATGTGTAATGTGGTCAATATTTCTGAAGTTATAACAGGTATTTTAGAGGTTTAAATATTAGCAGGAAAAAGTTAAGGCTGGTATTTCTCTAGGTAAGTGGGATATGCCCTTCTCATAAGGGGGCAGTAAAGAATTTTATCATGTTTTACTTACTATTACTCAGAGAAAAAATGGGGGGAGGGGAGAATAAAGTCATAGATTTACCTGTAGATCTTGATACTCCTTCACAAAAAATCTGTGCTTTCCTTTTATCCATACACGATAAAGTGAATGAGAGGTTTTTAAAGTTCAAGGGATAACCTGTCCCTATTTTAGTTAACAATAAAGTGAGCACAAAGTTGAGTGGATGAATATTTTGTCCTCCTGTTGTTCTTGCTCATGTGTTATTAAGCAAGCTTCGTGATCTGCAGCTTTAATGTAATTGTTTCTTTATTTGAATAATGTTAATGTAGGTTTTGTTTTTTACTCTTGGCAGTAATCCAGCAGATTATGAATGAGACCACCAAACTTTTTCACAAAGGTAACGATTTGTCTTATCAATTAATTTTCTCTCCTTTTCCTCCCCACTCACAACAGATTAGGACTAAATTTGTGAAGAAAAGATATAAATGATACATCACATTAATACATTTATGGATTACCAGATTTTCTTCCTTTTGGGCACTCTGGCTGGAATTAGTAGCAATTAAATTTTCAGTCAAAGCATGCTAATAAACAGTAGCCAGAATTTGCTAGTAGTTACTTCCATTTTGTAAGGTATCTATCATTCTGGAGTTTGTTGATGCAATGTTTATTTTTGTTCTTTAATACTTCCAGTCAAGCTTCTTGGTATTCACAGAGCTAAATATTACGCTCTGGTACTGCTGATCATTTTATAAATAATCTTATGAATTTTGGTGATCACCGTTTTTCATCATACTATTGAACTGATCTCCCTCATGTATCAAAATATTTGGAGCCTTTTCAAAAGAACTAACTGAATTGTGTGTTGTCAATTTCTATGAAAAGAATGTACCAGCTGGGGAAAAAAGGGCAGCAGAATTTCAGTAGGTATATCATTCCAAATTTTAAAATGAGAAGATACTTAACTGGATTTGCACACACACAAACTTTCTACAAAAGGATGCATTTATCAGAAAACATGAGCACCTGAACTTGAAACATTTGCTAGCCATGGTTTATCTGAGTGCCACATTTCCCTAATGTTTTCAGAATAATTGCATAATGTATAGTAACAGGGATAAAGAGAAACAGAAAATAAGTACATCTTTTAATGCCATCTTATTTTTTGTGCGTAGAAGACTGTCCAAGTAACCAACACTGGAGAAATGTGTTATTGTAAAAGATTATCTCTGTAGTTTGGACCGTTGCAATATTTTGTGAAATATCAAAATAATGTAAAAAAACATGCAGTATTAGGAAACAGCAGCCCGATATAATAAGTTAGGCTAAGAATTATGTGGTAAAAACCTAACGATTGCATTGAAATCAGAACTCAGTAAGACTGATTCTTTTACTTCAACATTATGAAGTAAGTGACACACTCACTGTTAGAGTGTGAATTTAAAAAGCTGGTGTCATTGACACTAACCAAGTGAGGCTAAAGTTAGAAAGCAACAACTGAAGCAAAAATAGTGACAGTGTGAGTGGAGTTGTAGGGGTAATGATGTGAGACTCCAAAAGAGTTGGGAAAAAAATCAGCACAGTTCACTGTGCCAGTGCTTTGTCACCCACACAGTAAAGAAGTGCTTCCAGATGTCGAGATAGAACCTCATGTTCCAGATTTTTCACTGAAACAAACTATTCATTATCTGAAGCTTCAAACTCTTTGTATATTTACCTACTAGTTTTATTCTTGTTTTTCTTTTACTTTTCATCTGCAATCTTCCCAGTAGTAATATGTCTATGTCTGATTCATTCTCATTATTTCCAGGTTATTTTTGCCTTCAGTTGTATCTTAAATGACTAAAGTACTTAGGTATACAATTCTACATATGTTAATGACTGATTAATGAAACTAACATTTCCTAAGATTTGCAGTGAAGCATCCTGGTGCACAAGTCCCTTGAAATCACTAATTCCTTTAACACAGTCAGCAGACCATGCCTTTGGACAGCATTATATTAGGAACAGAGTCAATAAATTTTAGACCTTTTCTTTCAAAACAGGCATTGAAAAAGCAGATAATAGTGATGCTGATGTCTCTCAACATAAATTTAACAAATTCCTTTGTCTATTGATTCTGAGTTTCTGATGCTTTGGGGAAAAAGAAACAAATTATAAATGACCTTGAAACTGGGAATTGAAAGAGATTTTTCCCCAATATTGTTGGGATTCAGTTATAGTCTTTCTTGATTTTCTCTTCCTTTAAGAATTTTGCATTTTTCCTCTATGTAAACTAGGACAGCATCATCAGAAAAACGGGGAGTGAGTTTAGGAGGAATTAGATCCCCAGTTTTTCACTCCCCAGGCAATTCTAAGCAATGATTTTGTGCAGAACTTGAATATAACCATTTATTCCAAAGGGTCACACTGTGCCTTAGACCTTGTGATTGTGTGAGAAAAGTAATTCAGGCTACTAATGTGTTGCTAGTGTCTAATTTAGAACTGTAGATAAGATATCTGTACCCAAAAGATTGTACATACTTGTATTTCTTTGATATTGCAGAGATGAGTATCTACCTCTTTTCAACACTGATGCTTATTTTTGTTAATCCCGTTATTCAGTATTTGACTTTTCTCATTCTACATATATGAAATTTAGAAGTCTCAAATGTGAATCATAGAATCATAGAACAGTTTGGGTTGGAACGGACCATCTAGTTCCAACCACTCTGCCATGGTCAGGGATGCCACCCACTAGATCAGGTTGCTCAGGGCCTTGTCCAACTTGGCCTTAAACACTTCCAGGGATGGGGCATCCACAACCTCGCTGAACAACCTGTTCCAGTGCCTCACCACCCTCTGAGTGAAGAATTTCCTCCTAACCTCTGATCTAAATCTCCCCTCTTTTAAAGCCACTCCCCCTAATTGGGCTGCTGATCTCCACTGAAGTGGGATGATGTTAGCATTGACATGCTTTTATGAAATAACCTCAAGTTGCACCTGGGCAGGTTTAGGTTGGATATTAGGAGAAATTTCTTCACTGAAAGCGGTGTGCAGCATTGGAATACGCTGCCCAGAGAAGTGGTTGAGTCACCATTCCTGGAGGTCTTCAAGAAATGTGTGGATATAGAATGTATTAGCATGATTTAATGGTAGACTTTAGGACTAGGTTAAAGGTTGGATTAGATGATCTTAGAGGTCTTTTCCAACATGAATGATTCTGTGATTCTACATTTCTAATAGTTTTGCCCAGTCTCAGTTTGAAACTGTATAACTGCGATTTAAGATGTCTTTAAGAATTTTGGTCTAATATTGATCATTTCTAACATGAAAAAAAAAAAAGTTAATACAAATATTGATAGGATTAGTGCAAGTATAATGTTAGAGGATGCACATATTGTTCATGGCTGTAGCACGTTTGAAGTATCTCTTGTGTATTATCTGTGTAGGTAAATTGGAATGGATCTCATTCTTAAAGTTGATAGTTAGTCTGTCATCCTGCTACCTAGCCCGAGAGGCAGTAAAATTGAAAAAACCTCCTTATTCAAGATTCAGTTGTCTCAAAGTTTGTATTTTCTGACATTGTGAAATATAACTCACATGACATGCTCCTGCTTCAGTGTGGCATTCATGCCTGCCTCCTCCTCAGAACAGATGTTAAGCACAGTAGTAACCATTCTTTTTATTTATACAATTTCAAATAAACAATTAAGTGAATGGTTTAAGATATTGCTAAATTAGTTAAATTGCTTTATCATTATGTGCTTGTTTGTATTTGTAACAGTAATAATTAGGCAATAAAACACTGCAAGTGACTGAGGACATTGCCTCTGGGATGTTTCTCTGCTGAACTATTAAGCAATATTACACTAAAGAGGGAGCTAATATCTGTCTAGAAGCAGAGGAAGATAAAGCAGTCCAACTGCTTCAATTTTCATTTAAAAAAAAGAAAAGAATTTTGTGCAATAACAATGATTTCTGTTTTTAGTCTCCATTGTATAAAATCCTTTATTTCCAATATACAGCATATTAGAAGATATTGGGGAATATCTATTTCTATAACTCTGCAAAAGTTGTGTGTCCTACATGAGGACTTACCCTTTAAAGCTTTTTGAACCTCCTATCCTCTTTTATGTCGAATGCACAAAGGAAAACGTTGCTACCTACTTTGCTACAGGTGAATCTATTGTTACGGTACAGATTGTGATATGTAGCTTTGTATGTAAATACTTTTTCATTTTATTACGTTGAAAACTTTCGTTTTTCACTGTACCTTTGTGATTTTCTGCGATATCCACACATCTGCTGTTTCCTTGACAATGGCAATACAGATGCTGCTATCACCATGGGAATGGTACTCCTGAATGAAGCTGCTACGTCCAAAGGGGATGTTGGAAAGAGGAGAAGTAAGTTACTTATTACAATTAAGATAATGTTTGCACAATTAAAAGATACTGAGAAATTACAGATGAATCTGATTAATTCTGATAAAGTTTTCAAAAGGTATCCCTTAAACCAATTTTTAAGTTTTGTGGTGTGGAGAAGATAGTATAAACCTTCAGGAGATAAAACTGCATTCATACAAAGTTGTAGCTGTAAAATATACATGTATATATATATATATGCATGAATATGTGTATATATATCAATGGCTTAAGCACTCCCAGCCAACCTACAGGTTGACACAGCGTCTCCATGACATAGTAAGGCATAGTATGAATGATTTTTGGCTTAGGATTATGTTGAAAATCAGTGAGTTAAAGAACAAGAGTTTAAAAATATTGTTTTTAAAACATGAATTCAGGCATTTAAAATGCTTAAGATGACAATATCGGAAGGGGTGGGAAAAACTCTCTTACTTGGTACACTTTGCCAATATCATAAGTTTCCACAGGAAAGTGAAAGCCCAACAGTATAGAACGTAATACCCTATTCTGTAATGTCTGAAGATTCTAAGCCAGAAGTGTAAGTTTAATATTTTTCTGAATTTCATTGTCATTCAGAATATTTAAAAGATTTTTGGCAATAAGTCATGTAAGAACATGATATGAAAGTATATAACTAATACTGATTTTGAAAGAGACATTGACATGAGTTTAATTGGCATGTGATCATAAATCCAGATTGCATCTGGGTGTGGGAACGTAAGCATAGTGAAATAACAACGGACTACGGTACAAAATCAAACTCCTTTCTGCTCGTGGTCCTTAAGTGAATGCTTTCTGTGTACTTGCCTTGCATTGTTTGTTCATGCTTAGTAATGTATTTATTCATGTTTTGAAGTCATATTTGTGACTGATGAAATGTGTTTATAAGATTCGTATATGGCTAGTTTTCTTAAAATAACTGCAGAAATCCTATATTTAAATTGACATATGTCAGTTTTCACATGGCCAATTTTAATGAAAAAATGCATCCGTTTTCAGGTTCACTGACTTCATGGTTGCTTGTTCTTTGTTCAAAGCCAGCCACTTTTGACACATAAATATTGCAATTAAATAGCAAAGTTTTGCCTAGGCTAGGAATAGTATAAGATGACAAGCTTTTAAAACCAAATTTGCTCATTAGAACCAAAACATAACCTAATGTAGATGAGATGCATCTCAATTATCTGCAACAGCTTGTAAAATGTTTCTTCTTTTTTTTTTCCCTACTTACGTACAATTGAGTGAACAAAGATGACTGATAAGGTTTTATGCTATGGCACACAGGTGCCAACGGCTGTTTCACATATCATTTCTTAAGTTTTTACTTTGCTAATTAATTTGTAGCCTGAAAAGATTTAAAAGAGCTTGCATCTCATCTAGGTGCTATGAGAAGCTCTGTGTCATTATTACTTATCTTCAGTACCAAAAGATTAATATTGTTGTTAAGAGTAAAAAACAATTTGGCTACCAACCTTGGAACTTAATACAATGTTTTAGGCATTAAGAATTAGATAAAGCAGCTACTAAACAGCCTTTGCTGTTACTTTAGCCTCAGAGGGTTGACTAGAGAGAACATGATTCCATTAGTCAAGCAATATTTTTCTAAATGTGATTTGTTTTCTGAAAAGAACAAGCAAATACCTGAAATGACATTACTTGATATGTATAATTTACGGGGTTACTAAATCCATTATCAGCGGTAAGGTGTTTGCATCCACACACATTTGAGTTGCAAATTGCTACTCTTTCCTTGAAAATACATTCATACTGACAAGTTATTTTTTCTTAATAACCATAAATATTATTTCCATGTGTGTTTGAAATCCTGTCAGAAGATAGTGGGCATCAGTAGGCAAGGCAACAACATTTTTGTATTTCACCGTCAAAATTCCTTATAAATGATTGACATAAATAATATTATTTGTAGAAATTCCAATTTAAATCTTTTATATGCTAGTAAACAAAGTTGTTTTCTTTCCAGTAATATGCCTGGTAGGCCTGGGTCTGGTGGTCTTTTTCTTCAGCTTCCTTTTGTCGATTTTCCGTTCCAAATACCATGGCTACCCATATAGGTAATCTCTCATTAAATTCTCATTTTATATATTTCAATAACTTTGGATAAGTTTAAAAATAGCTTTTAGGTAACAAATATTTAATTTTTACCACTGGAGTCTGTGGGAACTGGAAGAAGCAGGAAGAAAGGTGATTAATCAAAGCAAACCAAAAAGATCTGGAAAGCTAGTGGGGTTGACATAACTGTTACTGCAGATCAGTTAAATTGGTTTGAGCACAGACTATGGCATCTACAGTGCCATCACTAAAAATGCAAAGGAAAACATATGCTTGAATTTATAAACCTTTTTTAGATGTTTGTTTGTGC
The DNA here is from genome assembly GCA_011074415.1 of Stictonetta naevosa. Lineage (NCBI taxonomy): Eukaryota > Metazoa > Chordata > Aves > Anseriformes > Anatidae > Stictonetta > Stictonetta naevosa. The sequence goes on from CM021700.1 coordinate 37,978,261, forward strand.
GTCTTTAAAACTAAGATAAAAGAAATACCAAACCAGTGTACAGTGCTAAGCTATACTTTATCAACAAGTTTCGTCTTTGTTATCAGAAACACCGGAGAGGAAATAAAGGGTTATGATCTTTAATTATATCTACATCTGCCAATTAAACAGTTGTAGTTTGTCAGACAAGCAGAAAAAAGTGGAGAAATAGTAAAGGAAAAACAGTTCTTGCCCAAGGATATCGGGAAGCCTCTCTCCATTTTGCAGGTGGATGCTCTCATCTGTGGTCAGCTGTAGAGTTCTAGACTCGATTCACATTGCCTTGCTCATCTGTTAACATATTTTTTTCAGTAGCCTGTTAAGAATCCATATCATTTTCTCATGATCCCAGTATAATTTTTAGATTTACATGAAAAATCCTACCCCAGAGGAAAGGGAAATGTGCAAAGTGAAGTCTTCTGTGCTATAGTAATGATGGACCAGGCTACTGAGATAAAAACAAAACAGTGACATTTCCTGAGTCATCAAGTTTGTGAAACAAAACAGAGATCTGTTGATTTTTCTCATTCAAAGCTTTCTTTTATCAGATGACTAAAATATTTTTAATGAGGAAGAGTCTCTGTTGTTCCAACAAATCTCCAAGATCAATAGTTTTGTTCTGTTGACTTTTGATCCTATTTGAAACTATGCTGTTCTTTCTTTTGCTTCAATCTTTGCTCCTTTTTAATATTTTTTCATGTATATATATGTACATATTATACAGTTGGCATAGTCTTAACATGCTATGTAAGGGCTTTACAATAGAGATAAGATGCATGTGAGCTGTTTTCCTCCCTCGAGCTGTCCACAATGCATTTTAAATAAGATGTTTGCCTTATTTCCAGTAAAATTGGTTTCTATAAACTAGTGGACTAAGCATTCACAGAATATTAATCTACATTACTATTTAACATGGATGAAAGTAAATGGATGATATTCATGTTGCTGTATAGATATAGTAACATTTTGCTGAAAGATCTGACATGATAAAATGTCATCTAATGCATATACAAAATATACATAAGGGAAGCTTTTGCACCACAGATTGAAGGCTATATTTTGAAGTAGAGAACAAAAGAGCTGTCTGATAATGTTAACAGTTCCGCTGTTAATGTCACTGTTAATGAATCATGTAAAGAACACTTCTACAGTTTTGCTTAGTGTTGCTTTCTATGACTAGTTCTTGTGCATTAGTGAAGTAGCCAGTTTTATATTCTGTGTTTTGTTCTACCACTCAAGACAATAGAGCTCTTCCCCTTGCAATATGCACAGGTCTGTTCCTGCTTTTTACTCTTTCCTGCTGGAAAGGGAAGAGGTCTTTAAAAATCTCAGTACTATAATACTGCAAGATTTCATCAGTATGAAGTTCATAATTTTCCATTTGGGATAGTCGTTAGGGGGGGTACAGCCTCTCAACATCTTCTACCTTTTAGCCTTCAGTAAGTTGGGGTAAAGAACAGAATCTAGTCTCCAAAAGAGCTTAGGCTGAAGAAGTAATTATTAGCTTCATCTGCAGCACATCAAGGTCACTTTTCATTTTTAATCCTTTCATCCTGGGAATGTTCTCACCTATTAACAACATGCTTATATGATTTTGCCAACTTCCAGACCTTGCATGGTATTTCTGAATGCTAGCACTAGAAATTTTTGACTCTTGTGTTACACTTAAGATGTCTGAGGTTGAACTGTACCTAGTGAACATGACTATGGCTTGACTACACAACCATAGATGTTCATGCATACTTGTTTTCTGGGGGATTTCCTTCTTTTCTTGGTAATGTTTTTTGGTGTAAATTTTGGGGAAGCAGATTTTTTTTTTTTTTTTCAACAATTGAATCTGTTCTTAGTGAAAAAATAAGACATCCTTTTTGGTTGTCTAGCAGAAGTTGAAGCCTATGTAGATTTTAGACTCCTCTGTTAGTATCCAAGCTAAGAATAAACGATGTGAAGAAGCAGGAGGGGAAAAAAAAAATAAAAAATATTTCTATCAAAGGTTCAGTAAATTTAATTTGATATGCAATGCATGTGGAAAAATGCATGTTATTATGTTACAGCTGGTGAAGAAAGAAATAAATGAAATCTAGGATAGTGCTGAAAAGAATGATTCGTTACAATCCTGTTAAAGTGAGATACTGCTTCATCATGCTGCTACTATGAAGAAACTGGTAGACCCATAAACCAAAATCTGTCCTAAGGAGCTGAGTTAGAATCAGCATCACAACTTACTAATCGATAACACCCATGAGATAAATTCATGAAAGAATGAACTCCATGGATGCTAAGTACATGAGAAATATTTAGTAGCTGACTCAGTATGTTGAAGTTGTTCCTTGTTTTTGTAACATTACTGCTTCTACAGAATTTAGCAAGATTTTACAGGCTTGCTTGCGCTCTTCTAGATTCTCTGTGTTTTCATGGGAATTAAGTAACCATTCAGTCTTAAATCCTCATTCAGTGCAGAATTACTGGAAACTGTCACTAGAACTGATCCTGTTACTTTGCCATGATGAAATTTCATTTACTTGTTTCTAAATGTTTAATTTACTTATCTGTTCCTTTCCATTGTTAAATCTTTGAGGGTTTTGTTGGTCTCTTGGGTAGTTCTGAACCCATTTTCTGTTCCATTATTGTAAATAAACATACTATTGATTCTTTGACACTTCAGTTGTCTCAACTATGTAGTCTACAGACCCTGTCATACTCTTTCTGAAGAGGAGAAGCTTCTTTATGTTCATAATTAATTTTAATTTAAAGTGAACATACAGAACAGTAAGGTAGACTAAGTATATAAATTCTGTTATTTTCTCATTGCTCCTTTAATTTTATATCCTGCACTTAAATCTTAGTCATATATGCTGATACACATTCATCTTTTTGTCTGAATTTCTCAGTATCTTTCCAAAGAGTTTCTTGTCCCATCAATTGATCTTGGTGTAGATATGTCTTACGATGTGAAATATGTCTTTTTACATTCACTGGTAGTAGGTTTCACCTTGAAACTATCAGTCTTTATGTGATAAATTGTCCTCAGGCTAGTAAAGCTTTGCCTGTAACAACAGTAGCAACAATGCATACTAATGATTTCTCAGAAAAAAAAAAAAAATGTTTATCTTTTCATGCCTAAAGCAGTATTTAAAGAAAATGTTGTTTTAATGCTATATACATAATCATAAGCATCAACTTCTGTCTTAAAAAAAAAAAAGTCTAATATACCAAATTGTTTGTGCTGTCACTAAACAATCAAGTCCTCTGTGAAGCAGTATGCATCAATAAAAACTGAAAAAGTAACATAACCTGCTGTGCATCCTCTTTCTCTCCACTGACCTCTATGTGTTGAAGATAAATCAAAAACAGAGGTAGATAAACATAAAGCAGGAGTCAAAAACTGGAGTAAAACAGTCATTTCCTTTTCTAATGTGCATAAATAAAACTACTGGGAATGCTGTTACTTCCTTGACCCCAGTAATGCCATTGTCAGCATTAATTTCTGTGACAAACAGAAAAGTGCTAGAGAACAGCACAAGTCTATAAATGTGCTGGTTAGAGGGCATGCATGTATGTAGGAAAGGAAAGTAATATTTTATTTACATTATTTTCATCTACTTTGGACATCTTCCAATTAAGTTTTAAATTCTTCCTTCCACAGAATATTACTTTCTGAAGGTTAATGTTGGAAGAAAAAAAAAGTTACTATGTTGGTAAAATACTCTTATGCAATAAACTTTTGGAATGAGAGAGGTGATGCAAAATGGAGGTCACCGTGAAGGTTACTTACTGAGTGTACACAATCATGATGGATGAGTTAGCATGTAATAAATCTCTCCCCTAGAGCCATTTTTACCAGGGCAGGTTTTTTTCATGCTGGTACTAAACTATATTTTTGTGAGGAACAAGATGGAATCTTTAATTTTGTTAAAACTTTTATTTTAATTGTTGTCATTGATGGTTGGTTGAATGATAATGCATTAATTTTATTTCACACTGTTGAACATTTTCCCCTTTATAAAGCTTTCTGGATAAGATAGGAGTGTTGTTATATCCAAAGGAATATTTTTAGAAGCTTTTTCACCCCAACATTTAATCTGAATAAGTGATATATTAAGTATCAGATATTCAGTCATTGAGCAATAAAATTCCACTATATCAACACAAAATTTTATCAGTAACTAGTACACATGGGAACAACAAAGAGAATATACTTAACTCTGAGCCAAAAGTATGAACTCTAGGTTAGCTTTTCTGGTCAGAAAAGAGCTTTGAAAGTTCAGTGCAAATGTCACTTCAGGCAGTTGCAGTCCAGAAAAGCACAGGAAATATTAAGAATGAGAAAGGACAATAAGAACAAAACAGAAGATAACAGTACACTAGCACAGTAGTGTATTACTGTGAATATTAGGAATGTAAATATTTGTAACACTGGTTTCTTCAAGAGGACGGACAGACAAAAGTCTTACCCACTGTTTACTAATGTTAAAAAGATTATCTTTTTTTGAGCTTTGGCTGAAATTTACCAAGTGTGTTGTCTTCTAGGCTTTATTTTCTGCATTAATTTTTAGTATGGTTTTGTTATTGTTCATACTTCTTACAATCGTTTCAAGTCTACAACTTAACCATGTGCTTTTTTCTTAATCTGATTTTAAATGATATGAACAGCTGAAAAGTTGAAGTTTTCAAATAATTTTTATTAAGTTGCTTGCATTATGTAACAAAAGTTGGTGTTTTTTTTTTTAATCTGCATTTGAGTGTTTCATTATCAGATTAGCCTTTACAGCAATTGCATTTGTGTATTATTGAAAAGATCAAGGTGAAGAGGTTTTAGTTAAATCATAAAGAATAATCAGCCTTCAGAACTATGTACTGGCAGAATGGAAAAATACGTATTTTGTATTGACTAGCAGAGAGAAAGAAGTAAGCTACAAGATAGCATGATAATAAAAGATGCCTTATTTTCATGAAATGAACATAAATGTTAAGTCAGACATGAAGTATTCATTCATTGCTTAGAGAAAAGCAGTCAGTGCAACATGAACAGAAAAATTGCAAGATGCCCCAGAGCTGCAAAACTCCTTGCATTCACCATATACACCATATAAGAAATGTCTATCCTCACTGTAATTAAATTAGTTTCAGTAAACTTGCATAATACTGAACAATAGAGATTAAATACAAGTGAATAAAATAGTTATTTCTTTAAAATATATTGGTAAAATATAAGTGAACATGTATGCAGACAAATTACATTTTTAATAGATGTGAGTGCTACAAACAACTGCTCAGGTGTTCTACACATGCCTAATTAGTTTGATTCACCTCAAGTTTATGAACTGATAAATGTATTTCTGTTGAACACCAAGATTCAGTCAGGTCTATGGTGCTCAGCAAAATAGGTTATTTTCCTGAAAACAGAGGAAATAATAATTTTAAAAGACAGGAGAATGATAATACACATTTATCAAGACAATGCACCTCAAATTTATTGGTTTTATATGTGGCTGGACAGCAGTTTCTTGAGAAAGAAGCTGTCCATTGAAATGGAAACAAAACAGCCCAGTCTTTTCCATGCATCTAAGCTATCCAACAGCATACCTAATTAATAAATAACTACAAACCACTGCATTTCTCTCTGTGAGAAATGTCCACATTCAGTGCCAGTTTGTAGTCCTTTAAAAAACAGACCGGAATTTCAGGTGTCTGGCCCCATAGCACATCTCTTAAGAAGGGAATGCTTCTTCCTGTGGCAGTTTGCATGCTGTTCAATGAGTAGGACTTCTGTGATTGTCACCATTAGAAATTTCTTTTAGCTTTTATACCTTTCCTGTAAGTCTTATAAGTTCTGCCATTTCCTCCTACCTGTTGTACCCATTTCCAGTTAGTTAATGTCTGGAAGGGCACAGTTTGGCCATCCTTTCCTGCTGTGCTTTGCCTAAGGGGATATGGTTTCTTATTTTTCTTTTTGCAGATCTTTTCCAACAGATGTTGTCCAACTTGTCGTAGATTATTCAGAAACCCTGCCTCCTCTCCTTCTTTTTTGGCTACTCCCTCTATCATGATTTTTATGATGTTTTGGCTTTTTGTCATTTTCCACCTTTGGCTTTTTCCTTCTTTGAGCATCTCTTTGGCTTGTTTTATAATTTCTACATTACTTTCAGTGTTTACCTTATGCATGTTCTATATTATGTCCCTTAGCTGCTAAAGATGCTGTTCAGTTATAAACAGAAAGTAAGGAACAGTAGATACGATAATGGTGTATTTATTCAAAATGACGCTGCTATATTTATATATTCCTACAGTTGTATCTTTCAGTCTTTCAGCCCTGTCTATCAACACAGCCTGCATGATTACTGTAATCTTCACCCTTCCCACTCTTCACCTCCAAAATTTTTCACTGACTGTATTTCTCTCTTTTATTCTCTCCTCTCAATTCCTTCATTCCTATACATGGCCTTACATATCTATCCTAGACCTAGGGTATCTTTCTAGTATCCTGTGCTCAGCATTCTCTTACTTCTTTGTTCAGCACCTTACAATTCACCTCTTCACGCAGTTGTTCTTGCTAGCTTTTTGCTTTCAGTAATCACCCTCCAGCACCCAGCCAGTTGCCATCTGTTTTGCCTTGGTTTGTATGTCTTGCCTAATAAGCGTGTCAACTTTTTGCAGCAGGGAACATCTTTATACTGGTACTGTCTTTTAAGCTTATGGCAATTGCATGGCTGTTTTGTAATGAGTAATTAATTATGCTATTAATGGAAAACTGATGAAGTTAATACAATGTGTACGCTAGAGCACACTGCATTTCTATAAAGGAGTGGAAAGATCTTTCATGCAAAGCTAGAGGCAGTGAAGCTGTAGAAATCCTTCCATTCAGTAGCTCATTGTTTTTATGTTTGTACTGTTAACTGAGTCTGTGATTGTGTCTTTGTGTTCCCATTAACCCATTTGTAAGATAACTCTTCTTTGGTAAAGTCCTTGGAAATACCCAAATCAAAGGTATGACAAGCAATGTGTATGCGTTTTTTTGTAAATACAAAGCTGTGTTCTGGGGTAAAGAAGCAACAATGTCATCTGAAATTTCTTAATTTATTAGAACATTAAAAATGTAAGAATCTGCAGCCTTACGGAGCCTTGCTAAGTCCTCTATACCCTCCTTGCTCAGGGGCCACTTCAACAGTAAAGAACTCTTAAAATAAATCTGAAACATCTCCTGGGAGAGGTAGTTCTCACTTTAAGTAGTAAGAGCAGATGCAGAGCTTGATTGAAGAGAACAGATGTTTGAAGTGCATTTTGCTTTTTAATTTTTTTAATAGGAAAATTTAAGCTTCAGTCACTCAGGTTTTTATTTGATGGCTTTCATCTTGCTTAGTAATTACTTAATGGGATATAAAAATTTCAGAGATTATTACACAAACATTGGATGACTTTTCAAATGAATGTTTTCCAGTCCTTGTTTATTATTTTTGAAATAATTGTGATGCTATATTTTATAGACATTTCTCAGCATTTAATCATATTTCCTTTCTTTTCAGCTTCTTAATTAAATGAATTCAAGAGGGATTCATTTAGAGCTGCTTACCGTGAAGATAAGCTGTTACTGATATTATCTGCCCGCCAATGTTACATGTATTCAAGAATCTTTTGTTGGTTTGTCTGTTTTTGTGATAATTTATATAGTATGCTGATAGAGAAATGAATAGTTTTATGCAGTGAATGCTTAATTTATAGAAACATACAGTAAACATCTCATTGGGAAGTGCTAAAATGTTATGAATATAGCATGCTTAGTGCTCAAGAATTTAAATAAATTTCTTTATAATGTGCTTCTGTTTAAGGCTTCCTCATTGACAAAAATCCAAGGTGTATTGCCAGGATTTTTCATCTGAAGTTTGTTAAAAGCTTTTGAGATGTGTTCTAGCATATGAACAAAATATTCTTTAAACTCCTGTTTAGAGAAATACCATGGTGGGGACTGTAATTTAACAACTCCATAAATCTTGCTACCACTTTGCTTTGAAACTGTTATCTTAGGGGACAATAGAATTCAGCCCAGAAGTTTTAATTTTACATGGTTGTTTGCACACTGAGCATACTAACACAGTGTCATGTAGGATCCCCCCAAAACACAGTGTAGCCCTTTGGTAGCCATTCTAGAGATGGTACAACCTGATATATTTGTAGCTACCATTACAAGAGTAAGGATCAAGGAAGTCTTGGAAAAGCCCCATCTGTTTAGGTAACGTTCATTTTTACTGAACCATTCAATAAGCCTCCAATTAGCCAGACAACTCAATGCCTTTGTCTGCAGTTCTAGAGGTACATTTAGGACACACATAATGCTAGTCCTACTCACTGGAGTTTGGAGTGATACAGAGCGAGCAGCCTCTCAACATTCATTTTGGCAGATTAATAGAGTCCCTAATTCACCTCCAACATATTGAGCCATTAGTATAAAACGATATTCCACAGGCATATTTTCATGTTGGATTTCTTTTTTATTTTCCTGGCTCAGCACTCAGTTCATCTCTCTTCCATACCAAAGGATGTAGTTCAGAATGGTTTGTGGATTGATCTAATCCTTCTTGCAGTCAAGAAGGATTAGATCAATCAGAACTACACATATGATTTTTCCAAGGACCAGTTCACTATCACTGGCATTCCAGGAATAAAGTCAGGTTGGAATTTCTTTATGTATCATATACAAATGCCTCTAAATATGAGGATAAAATTCACTAAACTGTACAAAACTCCTTTCATCTAATGCTCTAGCTATTCCTTTCCTGGAAACTAGAGTTATGTTAACAACTGGGAAAGCTTTCAGGATGAGAAAAGACAGGAAGGACACAGTATATCTTACACAAAAACACAGCAAGACTGCTGGTGTGAAAATGTTGCAAAGTTGTAGATCAATATATAAACCAGAAGCTGGGGAAAAAAAAAAATGACAAAAAATACCTGGTTCATAGCCTGCTATGAAACATGAAGGTGAATGTAGCCTTGTCAAAGGTACTCTGAATGTTAGCTAGAAAAACACCTCACAGCACGTAGGGAAGGCAAATCAGACTGCTCACAGTGCCAGTTGACTGGCACATATCAGTGTGATGAAGCTAGGGCAAAATTTACAAGTGCATTATTATCAACACTAGAAGCTTAAAAAAACAGGTGGAGGAATTAGAATGTGTGGTGCCAAACCACAGCCCTGGTATAACACATCACAGAGACCTGGTGGGGGAAAAAAGTCTGTAAGACACTGTTGCCAGGCTTCTGACTTAGGAATGGCACAGCAGGATATATGGGCGACGAAGTGGCACTGTGCATGAGGGATTACATAGAGTGTGGCAGCATAGAAGTCTTATGGGGTGGAGGGAAGGGGAAGTATAGCAATAATTCTCTGTGGTTGGAAGTCAGTACTCCTCTAATAATTTATTTAATTTTTACTATTCTTAAAAAGAGTTAGAACTGTTCTACTGACCCCTAATCAAGATGATGATATTGATCAGGAAGTAACATAAGAGAAACTGCAACACTCAGGCAGTAATAGTGAGAGATCTCAAGACAACATCCTGATGAGACAAGTATTGCAGCTTTTGCTGAGTTAAAGTGTTCCAAAAGTACACAACTCCATCCTGGAACAAAGACTAGATCTCACAATTAATAAGCAAATCGAGAGCAGCAACTTGAGCAGTGCTACTAAGCACAAGAAAGATTAATTGGAGCGTAACTCTCTAAGAGCAACCATAATACAGCAGGTTCAATACTGTTGCAAGAGTGGACAATCAAAGTGAAATCTAAGATAATCAGTTTCAAAGAAGGAGTGATGTAGAAATAAAGGCAGATAATTAAAATTTTAAAAAGGAGCAGTCCAAATAGCCAGACACCAACAAGCAGCCTGCAGACTGTTAAATATTCTATTTAAAGCCTAGGTAAAATGTGCCACAACTCAAAAAGAAATAAAAAAGACTCGTAGCTGAACAAGAAAGTTACAAAAGATGTCTTAGGAAGTTCTGTGTTTTAAATGCTGCCAAGGGGAACAGCAACACTCGTAGAACATCAGGTCAACTGTAAACTTAAGGCTAAGAAGATAATGAGAAGATGATGTTCAAGGTGGTAGCAGCCTGGTAGCACAGAATTCTTAAAACACATCAAAAGGAAGGGACCCAGCAGGGAACTGGTGAGAGAGCTGATGACCGAGGTTTAAGATGGGGCACCCACTGATTCTCCGCATTCTCCGCATATTTAGCAGTTGGACTTGATGATCTTAGAAGTCTTTGCCAAGCTAAATGATTCTATGATTCTATGATAAGACCTTGATAGAGAAGCTGAATTCTCTGTAGCAGATAGGTCAGAGTACCTTCTGTGTATTTGCTTTAAATAGATAAGCTAGATGCTGCTAAGATCTCAGGACCAAATGGCATTTATCAAAGAGCTCTGAAGGAAATCAGATGTGAGGCTGCAGAACTGCTGACCGAGGTGCCTCCACCTATCATTAGATTGCCAACTGTGTCAGAGGACTGACAGATTGCCAACACAGCTCTCATCTATAAAAAGAAGTGCAAAGGGAAGCCTCAGAGCTGCAAACCAGTGAACAATTTCCAATCCTGATAGGATGGTCGAGTGTCTAATAAAGACTAAGTAAGTTTACTGAGGACAAAGATTAAAATGGTCAGCTGAGAAAGCTGTAGGACTTTTATAAAGGAAAATTCAGGCTCACAAAGCTTCTAGAGGGATAGAATGGTATTAGAGAAGCACAGGGATAAAAATACCTAGGCAAGGTTTTATTAAAGAACCTAATCCAGAACTGGAGGAAATGTTATTTTCATTATTTGAAAACCAATTAGACCAAGCAAAGGATAGGGCTTCCTATACCTTACTTTTCATGACAGAAAAAAAAAAAAAAAAAAAAAAAAAAAACAGCAATGGCACCTTCCAAAAGACTGTTGCTGGGACCACTTGAATTGATCAATGACCTAGAGAAGGACACATTCAGGGCAGCCTGTCAGATTTAGATACTGAAGTGCCATGCTGACGGGAAGAAAACTCCAAAAGAACCTCTCAAAAGTCAGTGAATGGGAAAAAAAAAAAAAAAAAAGAAAAAAAAAAAAAGAGTTATGCCTCATCTTGCTGCAACTCAGGAAAGGCCCCTATCCCAAGATGTGATCAAACAAACCCTGTGGGGAGGGGGGGAAAAAGTACAAAATTTAGCAGAAAACAAATACACAGAATAATGCATTTAGATCTCAAGAACCACTAAGTTATAAAACACATACAACCAGGTTTTAAAATATATACAGAAAAGTGTTAACAACTTCAAGATATTTTCCTCATGCATCAAAAATCTTAAGATCCTCTTATGATGCTAATGCACAACATTTTCTGAAGTGCTAGACTGAATGCTATTTGTTGTAAGATTTAAGTCTTTCTGTTATATTTATAAGAAGCTGATAACTCAATTCCTGTCTTATTTCATAGGTGATCACTTCCAGCACTATGAATTTATCACCCTAACTATGGCATTCACAGTAGTCTGAGGACTGGCTGAGGTTTGATTTAAAGAACAAACTAAAGCAGTGAGAAACTACACAGCTGTAGTACAGGCAATAAGAACTGCATGTCTACGCACAGCAGGCAGTATGGATTCCTCCATTTCTGATGGTTGCTCTTATTGTGATGGTTGATCTTATGCTACTTGGCCCATATGCTTCCTCCCCACCCCCTGGGTTTAAATACTTTCCTATGGACCTTAGCAAGAGTTTTCAAAAGCATTAGTTCCGTTCTCTTCCAATTTTGTGTACCAGCAGCTTCTTCCTTGTGTCTTTTTTCTATATCATATGCCTTTGAGTTTTTACCTGGATCCAGATGAAATCTGAGGGAACATATCATACATTTATTTTGTTGCACTTAGTTACTTTAATTAGATGTTGATGTAACTGGAATAACATATATTGTCATTAAAGGAACTGTTTAGTTAGAAATTCTGGCAGTTATTCTTATAATTCTTTATAATAAATATATATAACTGAGTATGATTTTGCTGTTTATGTCTGGTAGTACTGAGTAACTAGACATAAAAAAAAAAAGCCTATAATAGCCTCTAATGAAAATGTAAAATAGATATGTTCTTGCATATTCACTTATAATAGAGTAGACATTCACCTATGCATTGTCCCTATCATTTTATCAGGATCAATTTATGTTCACCTCAGAGGGATGGATGCATGGCTACACTAAGAGCTATAGCAGTTCAGAACTCAGCGTCTTCTGAGTGACAAAACAAATCCAACATGATCCTGAACAAAGGTTAGGTCAAATGACATCTTTTGCATTCTTTGACATTGTCACATAAAACAAGTATCTGCAGGCGGAACAAGCCTTTACAGAGTGTTTTTTAACTTGATGTTTGTTACCTATGCTCAAAATCAAAATTCCGTGTTCTCTGTTCACCCCAGTTAGCTATAGTATTATGCAAGATATAGGTAGAAGTAATAAGAAAACCAAATATTTTTCCTTGCATGTTGCAGTAAGTGCATAATGTCCAAAGAAGCATCTCTCCATATTTTCAAGGGAGGTTTGTATTCTGCATTAACAGAGATCAGTACATTTTATTTGAGATTAGTAACTTCCGTAATCACTAGGTTGTGTATTGGTTCTCTAAATTATAATTTAATTAAATAGGGAATATTTCTCTGGTTTGTATTTAGCCTTTCTGTCTTGCATTTTAAAAATTGTTCAAAAGTATAAACAGTAATGAAGTCTCAGAAGTTCCCAAGTTGCAAAGCTTTGCTTTATCTTCTAATACTTACACTTTTGCTTTAGGAGTCTTACTCTAGAGAGAAAAAGAGCCTCAAGGTAAGTCATTACTAAGGAGCCCTTCAGGCAAAAACAATGGAATATACGAGAGTATCCAGGCTGCAGTGCATGCACTTGCACGGGTATTTATTTCCCCTCTGGTAGCATGTGGTGCAGAAGTTTCATTCTCTAGATTTAAGGATAGAGATCAGTAAGCTTTATATTATGTTTAAAGATGAGCTTTTTGAGTCCTATCCAGTTATAGTTTGTTTTGTCCTGGTATGCATTTTCTTTGTCAATGGATTCATTTTGCAGAATGAAGGTAAACAGAACAGTTTACTTCTTATGTGAAAATATTTTCACTGGTCAAAGCTAGTGGAAGTTATTGTAAGTATGAGAGAGCACTATTAGCCAGTCTTTGCCTTTTTCCGGTGGGGACATATTAACATGGACATCTCAAGCGGGCTACCTACTACTAACACATCTGGTGGCAAGTAGTAAATCACCCCGATATTGAGCTGATTTGGCCATCCGTCTGTGTCAATAGTGCTCCCTTTAGTCAAGGTATTTGGAGCTAGGAATAATCGTACCTGGTGCAGAATAGTCTTGTAATTACTATAATTACTCTTCTCCCCACCTCCCCTTTGGATAGGGTCATGGAAGGTTGATGGCCCTGCTTCCATGTCACTTTAAATCCTAATCAGCTAATTGTTGGTCAGATGCTCCATTTCCCCAGGCTCTAACTCCTGCCTCAGCAACTTGCCACTTTTATGACCAAACTACAGGGCTCTACTTTGGGTTGTGCTATGACTTTTCTCAGTTGCATTCATTTCAGTTGTGTACAGCCTCAGCCCAAAGCCACTCTGACCTCCCACATTATTTCTTACTGCTAGAACTCAGATAGTCTCCTAGTACAGTCATGGCTCAGAAGAGGGCTTGGCAGGCCCAGTTTCCTTGCCCTTTGAAGCAGAATAGTCTTTCACTTTTAATGTCTTATAAAACCGTAAGAGGTAACAAAGTTCAAAATCAGCCTCTGCTGCTTGGTGTCACATCAGTCCATAGACAGAGGCCTTCCTACAGGTAGAAGCCAAGTTTTGCTTCTGGTGGACAGGCTGAAAGTACAACAGATACAGATCTGGGGAGAAAAATAAATAAATAAATAAATTGCAAGCTGCATTTTTCATGTAAACACTACCATTTGTACCTAAGATCTTCAATTGACATGTTGTGCCACATATACGTGAATACAGAGGACATGTAGAAAGTGCAGAGTAGCATTTCTCTAGCACTTCTCATTCTATGCCCAGTTCTCACACAAAAGCTGGCTCAAGAATTTCCTCAAAGGAAAATGAGATTTCCTGCTGTGTGTGTCGCTCCTCCCCACAGCCAGTTCACAGAAAATTGTGCAAGCCACAGCCAGACACATCACAGCAAACCTTAAGACTACATTTTAGTTCACAAAATAAAAACAGCAAATTCATCCATTCACACAAGTACATCCTGGTATTAAGTGAAACCACTATCAATCAGCATCATTCAAAATTTGGCCACCACAGCTTTGGATACAGCACTTGTCATGTTTTAAACTGTTGCAAAGTCAGGAAAATCTTAAGGGAGCAAGAAAATTAGTCTGAAGTGCCTTAATTATTCAAATGTCCTATTATTTTAAAGCAAGACCATATGCATTCCTGAGACTTCAGTCCCCACATCCCTGCATAGGCTTCCATTCAGCTTCCTTTCTTGTCAAATCGTAGGTGTATTGAAAATCCTCAAAATTTACTGTTCCTTTACAAGGCTCTCTACTGCTGTTAGTGTACAAGTAGCCTCATTATTCTCTCTGAAGTGGCAGAATGCTTTCAAGTGTCATTCACACTGAGGGATACCTGAAGAAGTGCATTAAAAGACTTTGGTTTCAATTGGTCATGCTTTCTGGGTTACTCTTCCTTCAAACACCTCTTATGTCTGATTCATTTCAGGAAAACATTAACATTTACTGTCATTACAGGCCTAAGTAGATATTTGTCATTCTTTTGAGGGAGGGAATTTCCTTTTTGCAGGTCTCAATTTTTGTGACACTAATATAAATCAGGGCTGAATGGTGCTCTAGTGTGTCATGCATTAATAAAGACAAAAAATTGGACAAGGTAAAACAGATAAATGAAGATGTATAATAGAATGCCTTGATACAGATTAGCATTTAGCACAGCTGGTGGGGTGAAGCAGCAGCAGTTCTCCCAGGAGTGTCAGAAGCCTAAAAGGCAAAGCTCAATATTGCTCAATATGTAGATTTAGAATATTCTTATGTGCTGGATTTAGAGACAAATTACAGCTACAAAATGTATTCTTGATGTATAGCAGGGTCTCAGGGTCTCATGCTATCTGCATTTTACTAATTAGTATATTCATACAATCTTACCTGTTTTCCATGTCATACTTCCCAAACCAAAGCTTATATTGTGAAGAAAGAATGGAATTTATATTAATATTATTTGCACTTGAACATGCTCTGCTGATAATCCGTTATTTAAATCTAAATGTAAGTTGCAATCAGCAGTATATCATATTCAGGTAAGTAACTGAAAAGTTTGCTCTTAAGTAATATAACTAAAGCCATGTTTGTTTTAAGGAACTGGTGGCACTCGATGCTCAGTGCTGTAACCAGCATGAAGAACCCAGCTGCGGTGTTTTTAGAAGACAGAAGACACACACACAAGTTTTTATGTCATATTGATTAAGGAAGTGGCTAGGAAGAGTTCGTTTAGCCTGTGCTCTGTAAGGAGAGGATGCTGCAGGTGATTTGAGCTTAACAAAACAGCTACCTTCAGTGTTATTACCTTCACCAAGGGAAAGTTTATCCATTTCCAGATAGCCGTAAAAGAAACAGTATCCAATAGCCTCTACTGAAGAAGATAACCAACTTTCTAAAACAATTAATTTGGCTCACCAAAGCAGAAAATGTAGTTGCCTTTCTAAATTGCTGTCGGCATATTGTTTGCTACATATGCCACCATCATCTCTCTGCTGGATTAAATGTAAATAATGCAATTTAGGTATTTTATCAATTGATACAGGGTACTGGGTCACTCCACTCATACAACCTAGACAAAACAGTCTTGTGTTATGAATACTGGTTTATTATTAAATCTAGAATCAGTATCCCAAACCAAACAGTTCCATGAAGTAACTTGAGGTGCGAAAGAACCACAACATCTATTGTTTGCTCTCAGCACTGAAATACTAGAAAATATTGAAGGAACAGCAGCACAAAGTCTTATTTCTGGTTGTGATGGGAATTTGATTTCAATTATATCAAAGCCCAATAATAAGCATACTTCATTGTTTTTACAGTCAGCATTTTTCTTCAAGTAATAACTTGTCAATTGTTGTGGCCTTTCAGAGCAGCACCAAATACCACATCTAATATAGAGCTACAGGCCAAAAATTATGCAGAGAGGTACAGATATTCTAAACATTGAACCTGTAAAGGTGTACATACAATCACATCTACGTAACACAATTTTGTGTGCTTAAGACTGTGCATACACAGAGCCATTAAGGAAGGCATTTAGATGGGTGTACATAAGGTACAAATCAGGAAACACTAACCACATCAGTTGCTGAATAACTTTGGGGATTGGAGAGTATTATTATTATTTTTTTTGGTCTTATGTAGATATAATGTTTCCTAAGCACCTTGAAATGAAAGGTGATGTTCACACATACAGTATTACTGTTTTCCGATTATTTTTATTTTTAAAAAGCAGTACCCAGTCTTCAAGACAAACCTCTTCATCTCATATCCACAATTTGTACATCAATATAAAGCATAACCTTGTTAAATCCAACGCAGTATGAAGCACTGAAAATTTATTGACATTTTACTGTTTCTTTTTTAAGTGCAGCTAATCATTAAGATGAATAACTATCTCTTATTGTTACTATTTTTTTCTTGAATTACTATGCTTTTCTGTACACAGTTTTTCTTCATCCTATCCAACATAACAAGATTCAGTAAGTTATTCATCAAACATTACTTATACCCTATAATGTCTCATCCCTTTAGCAGTTCAGTGCTCTAAATTATATAAAACATGTATACTATCTATTCTATTTACCCTCAAGAAAACATTAATTTAAAATCAAATCTGATTACTGTTCACATGCATACACACGTACACACACACACACACAAAATAAATAAAATAAAAGAATATACTACACGATTAGTCATGTCCTCAGAGCAAATATTTTAGGACTAGAAGATATAGGATTAATTTGGCTTGTGGATCTGATGCGTAGCCTTCTATGTAATTAGGATTAAAGCATTATGAGATACATAATAATGAATAACCCTGGCTTATAAAAGCAACAATTGAATTTTACATGACTCTTTTCTTATGCAAAATGCTTGTTTTCCTCCTTAGAAATAATTGATTGGTTAGCAGTTTGCTCAGTTTGGTAGACTGCTGGGCTGTGCTCTAACTCACTCATGCTTCCAGAGGGCACACATTTGCTCTAATTATCAGAATCATCTTCAAAGTCCTGATCAAAAATGATATGGCAAGAACAAGAATTTGTAGCACTTCTGATAAAGAGATTAAATCAGGCTTAAAAGTTTCATATGAAAATGCAATTTTTTATTTACAAGTTATGGCTCCTATATCAATTATTTCAGTTATTACTTTCAACACAGTAAGCATGTGAAATATAAAATGAAAGCAGAACAAGCAACATGAAGCAGAAAAATTCAGACCATTTCCAGTTAGAAATGCAAGTTATGAGTCCCTCTTATTTCCAAGCAGATGTGAGCTCAAGGAAATTATAAAGTTAAATGGAATGTGAATAAATAAAAATGTATTGGTCAAAATTAAAACAAAAAAGGAAACATTGAATCCATATACTCTTCTTGCCTTCTATCTGCATGTAGTTTTCATGGATATTAGGACAGATGGTACAGGTTGCTTGCTCAATTTATATCTACTTGTTTGCTCAAGGCATTAAGGCAAATGTGCAGTTGGACACAGCCCTGGGGACAAAGGACATCACATGCTGCCTGAGCATGAAACCTGCTGACACAGGTTTCTCACAGCACAGGGTCAGGCAGCAGGCTGGGGAGAGACCAAGCAAGTTGGGTACCTACCACATAGACAGATTTACAGCACTCTAAGAAGTAGAAGAGAGCAGATCCACAGCTAAAACTCAGAGGAGAGACTGCATAGGTTGTTGAAACCTAGGGGGATCCTAGGAAGAAACCTAGGAAGAAAACTATCCATCCTACAATGATACAGAGGGCAAGGTAACATGAGGTTAAATAACTCATCTTTCGTTCCATTTTATGTAACAGGTCTGCATTAATCTTTGGAGTACGTTAATAAAATTCACCCTTTAAAGATCTCAAGCTCTTTGGTATCCTAACTTCAAGGAAAAGATAGAAACAACTCAATTTTAGCTATCTGAGATCAACTTAAGGAAATCCCATCTCAGACAGACACGTGGCTTGAAATGACTTTGTGTGTCACACGGAGCAGCTCTCACAGAGGAAACATATTAGTTCATATCTGACTGCAGCACAACACAAAGATCTGAGTCCACAAAACACGCACTGAGAGCTTTGAAAGAGAAAGCTATTTAAATTGCAGGTGATATGTGCATATCTCGGATAACTTTCAGAAGCCAACACAGCGCCAGCAATCAGCTGAAATCCTGCGGCCATGCCTCAGTCCTCCAGAAGAGCCTCTCCAGGCAAAGAGCAAATTCATAACAGCTCTCTGGCACACCACAGCCACACGTTACTATTGCTCATGAAATCAATATCCTCTGCATCCCTGAGGCTCACTCATCTCTGCAAAGCTTTAGCTGTGCTTTCTCTCTCTGTCCTACCTCTTCCTGTGCTTTCATCCCCACCAGGTAAGCCAGTGGCCTGCTGCTCTGCCTCATTCTTGAGGTTAACCCTGGTCTCACATGGTATGTTTGGACAAAATTAGCATCAGCTCTTTTATAGTTGAAACACTTCCTCTAAACTATGCATATTAATCAATAGTGTCATTTGTATAATTAGTAAATAAATAGATTTATTTTGTTGGGTGATTTATTTATTTGTTTTTATTAAGCTTCTGTTTTGTTCAAAATAGAGGATGGTTCTGGAACTCAAAACAGAAGCTTTGAAACCATCTATTAGATTATAACAGTGAAAGATATCAGTTGCACTTCCTTTTTTTCTTCTCTCTTTTTTTTTTTTTTTTTTTGATTGACATCATTGCACTTACTAATATATCTGAGCTATTGCCAAAGTCTCTTGCAAAGGGTGCATTCATTAAATTTTAAAGCTTGGGTGTGCAGTGAGAGACTGCCTGTGAAATGAAAGCTCTGTTCTAGTGAGATTCAAAGCTGAGTACAAGCTCAAAGGAAAATTGCTTCTCTTGTCAAATCCTTGTTAAAATTTTGAGCAGCTTTCTGCTTAATCATCTTCAAATTCACTTGCCTCCTAAACTGGAGATGCTTATTTGTAGCAAAGGCAAAACTGCTATTTATTGTTGAACCTGGGCACCACTCGCAGACTGATTGTCAATAACTGGATACCTTTATCCCTTTACCTGAGACAGTCCTGAAAGAAAGAAAGAAAGAAAGAAAAAAAAAAGGAAAAAAAAAAAAAAAAAAGGAAAAAAAAAAAAAAGTAACCTGCAGTGCAGAATACTACCTATAAATAAACATAAAGCTCCTAGGCTCTGGCTATAAATATATAGTTAGAAAAGATTTCTCATGGGCTTGTTGAGATAGTATTTTGCCTAATACTTTATCATTAAATGTACTGAGTTTTTTTTTTTCCTTCTTTGAACTAATTACCTTTAATTAAGACTAATCTGTTCTAATGAAAAGGACAAAAAATCACAAAAGAGAAGATTAATGGTCACACCCTCACACGTAGGTTGCCCTCTGACAAGGTCTGCAGCTTTTTCAATGTGAATCTATTTGATGGACTTACTGTCTGCCTTTACTGCTCTTGTCCAATGTCACAGGGGTACAGTCCATCAAAGTAACTGTTCACGAAGAGGTATGTTGTACTGGTGCTAGCTGCCAGGGTGAGAAATGAAGTTACACTATTAAAGAACACAGTGGCTGAATCCTTTTCCTTCTCTTCACTTGAAGGTAACCGAGAAAAGGATTAAGAAAAAATACTAACAATGCTAAAGAATGCTACTGCCCTCACAACTCCCATTGTTAAGTTCTTTCATCCTTTACTAATTGCAAAGAAGGACTGGAATATATGTTGGAATAAGAATAAAAATGCATATTCAGCTGCCGAGGGGACTGAGCCCACAGCTGACATCCTGCAGTTACACTGTTCGCTGCAGGACTACCCAGGTGGATGTTGCTTATCTGCTGCAAAAGCTCTTGCAGAGTCCCTGCAGGGATCTAGCACAAATGTTGGTGGCCACTCCAGTCAGTACCCACTCTTCTTTTCCCCTGGTACCTCCTGTCCTCACCCAACTGCACACATTTCTTATATTGCATCCTACAAACCTCACTGATTCTCTAACTCATAGAAGGCCCTGAAGTTGTCAAAACAAAGAAAAAAGAATCTGAGTTCTTTCTATGAACATCAAGAAAAAGAATGAAAGTCAGCAAAGTATCTATTCTAGAAAAATGAGCAAGTCAAAGTTTTAGTTTGCCAGCACAGTCTGTGAGATGGGATGACCAAGGAAAATGAAAATTTATATGCCAAAAATCTGAGCCCACTGGGAACTATTGAATCAATAAGATCAGCTGAAGCTATAAAATAAATTAGAATAGAATAGAATAGAATAGAATAGAATAGAATAGAATAGAATAGAAAAATAACTAAAGAAAACTAAAATAAACCAAGGAAACACCAGCCCTTCTATATTAAATATAATAAACTAAATGCTGGAGTCTATTCACTATAAATTTTCTACTGAATTCAGTGGTGCTGTTCATCAGCTGTGTTCATCAGCCCTTAAAGGGTAATAGAAATGATATAATTATCCATCATTTGCAATTACACATAATTCTTCTGGGAAAATAATACGTTGGAAAAATTTGACTATAAAATAGAATTAGCAATTGTGTAAATATTT
Organism: Stictonetta naevosa; assembly: GCA_011074415.1. NCBI lineage: Eukaryota > Metazoa > Chordata > Aves > Anseriformes > Anatidae > Stictonetta > Stictonetta naevosa. The sequence continues at coordinate 37,999,152 of CM021700.1, forward strand.
CAAGGAAATTAAATTCATAAACAGAATTTGATTATGTGTTTTAAAAAGTTTTCTTAAATGTTCAATAACTTTTTTTTTTTTTTAGTTATGTTATACATTTATAAAATATATATTACGGTAAGAAATATCTTCCTTCTCCCATTCTGTATGTTACTTTTGGAAAAAAAATCTGGTCAGTCCATGGAGAAAATTGACTAATTTAAAAATTCATAAAATCTGCTTCTAAAAACAAACAGACAAACAAAAAACACAACTGTTTATGTTAACAGCATGTTTAACAGTGCCTGCATTTATCTTATCTATATGTTCTTAAAGCAATAATCTACGTAACCATTTGGCATAAATTGATGTGGTAGGGATCAATAACCAGTCAGCCTCTTTTCTGATATTTTTCCCCCCTGATCACTGTTTATACAGCAACAACTTCTCTACCTTATAAGTGTTGTTTTCCAAGTAACAAAATGAAAAATAATTGACAACTGATTCTTTTTTTTTTTTTTTTTTTTTCCTCCTCAAAATGTCTTTCACATTTTGTTGCACATTTATTTTAACCTGTTGCTATTGTGGTCTCACCTCACATGCAGCATGTAAATGTATGTAGCTGCTGGAGCTGGAGAAAATGTCCCCCTCTACTTAGAGTACCACAGAAGTAAGTGCATGATCCTTTCTGAAATATTTTAAAATATTTCTGACTGGGCATTCACAACAAAGTTTCATGGATTTGGAATTTGCTCATTTGATTTCTATCCTGATTCACCTTTTGAGAAAGAGAAGGGTAATACAATGATTATGAACTGCTACAAATAAGCACCAAATTTTCAGATGTTTATTTTCTAACATGTAAATATTACCACTAATCTAAGAACATCTGCCTTATTTTTTCTGTGTCCCATAAAGTTGTGTTGTTAAAAAGCTTTTTTTAAATTATTATTTTATTTTATTTTTTTCCCCAAAGGCCTTTACATTTGTTTGACAAAGTAATGTGACAAAGTAATGCCTACGTGTCTTTTGTAAAGGGCCTTGGGATCTTTGACACAGGAGCATACTAAGCCTTATCTTAACTCTACTTTCATACTGTAGGAGGTTTGTCCATCATTGATATTATCAGAATTACTTCTTCCAACGCCTCAGGAGCAGTAATCAGTTCTAACATCATCTCTGCTGATCCATAGAGGAACATTAAAGGCAATGGGGAAAAAGATATGAATGAACTTGAAGAACAAATATAAGTTTCTCTGATGATGATGTACTGGAATATTTTGCCCATGACTATTTCTGTCTTTTAATTCACATTATTTTTATTCTGTAAAGAAAAAGGATCTGTGATTCATAACTACCTTTGTTTGTTTCTCATCAGTTTCCTTGGGATCATAAGAAATGTTTTAATTGCATTGTCAGTATTCATTAAACTGTATTTTAACTTGAAATTCATTTTCTGTCATTAATGAAAAAGTTTAAAATATCAGAGCTCCTTTAGGAAAACTATTTGAATTATTTTAACCATGAGAACTGATGTTTTAGAGGCTGAAAAGAAATGACAAATCTAACTTCATAAACACACACACAAAATGATGTAAACAGTAATATAAGTAAACGTTTATAGAACATGTGAAAGAAAAGTAGATGTTGGATAAGAGAGAGAGGACAAAAGGCCCTGAGAAGTGTAGAACTGCCAAAATGAAATAATACTGCTGTCAATAGCTTGACCAAGAGAAAAATCATTTTCCCAATTCACTCTGTTTTGGCTAGCACTGGGTGACCATTGGAATCTGGATGGAGAAAACAGAACATAAACCACAGAGAAAGTTGAGATGTGATGGCAGCAAGACATGGTGAGCAATTACTCTTTCTTGTAGTCTCTTGACTACCTTTTAAATTAGAGAGCGGTATACTTATGGAGTTAACATCGATGAGAAAACAGTAAGCCTCACCTGACTCAAACTCCATTTTCAATTTAACTTCTGTCAACATGTTTTTCTTAACTCTGGCCCTTGGCTGAAAAAAGGAGATGGCCAGACAGGGTCCAGCCGCTCAGGTGGTCTCAGCGAGGATAACTAGTTTGAGAATCCAGCTTATGGGACTGACTGTATCTACATTCGAAAACCCTAGGCAGAGAAGTTAACTTAGAATGTTCCCCGTTTTACCAAATTCCTTAGCTCACTGTGTTCTCTAAAGTCTAATTAACCATTAAGTTATACATATTCTTATAAGTGTAGGCTCATTATATCTTCTCCCTCAAGCACTTAGCATTCTTTGATGTCCACTGTACTTTAATTTCAATTTTAATATTTAATCTTAGTTCTTTTTTTTTTTTTTTTTTTTTTTTTTTTTTTAATTTAATCTAGCAATCAGAGAAACCTGACTGGTTTTAGATATTTTGGTTATAATTTTTGAACTAAGTATTTGTCTGTTCTTTCTGTTGATTTACAGCAGCTGACAGATGATTAAAGCTCTGTGTGTCCAGTCACCAATAAGTTATTTCCCCTTCTGCATTAGTTGATTGACAGAAAAGGTGAGAAATGAAAGTTCAGACAGATTTTAGCAAATGAGATAATTTTGAGTTTGCCACTGTGGGAAGAAAACAGCATTTCACATTACCAAATAGAGAAAAATAGTGCCCTGGTGTCAAAATTTTGACTCTGTCAAAATCTTTATCCAGCTGGACTTGATTTTCTTATTGATAGCAGGACATGTTTATAATGTGCCATGGATTACACAAAATGCATCGCATGACTTTTTGTTTGTTTGTTTGTATGTCCTTTGGATATATTAAGGTGTTTTAATGCTGTGTAAAATTCAGAAAACTAATGACAGGGAAGGGAATGGAAGGGAAAGGAAGGGAAGGGAAGGGAAGGGAAGGGAAGGGAAAAGGGTCTCTTCCCAAGAATATTGTCCTTTCACTCCTTTCTTTGTGTATGAAAGAGGCCATGGGAAGTTTGGGGATAAAAGGGGCACCCATTGATCCAGTCATCAAAATGGGGTTAGATCATGTAAAAACTCAGCCATACAAGTGAGACAGCAGCTAAAGCTGGAATCTAGTGCTTGTTTGAAATGGTGGTTGAGCTCTAGAGGGGTTGTTATGCACGAAGGCAATGCAGAAAACTAATATTAATAACCTAAGACTTTAGGATTGTCTTAGTGTGAATCAAGACACACAAATGGCTTGCTGTAGACACTCAGTAGTTGCAGGAAGTATCAGGACTGAGTCATTGAATTTATTTACTGAGATTGGACTGTCGGTAGGAGCCCTGCATAACCATTCCAGGACAAACTGAGTTTCCTTATGATGTAAATTGAGAAGATACTCAAGATGCAAGAGGTGTGAAGGAAGAGAACATCTAAACATAAACAAGAAACAGAAAGATGCAGAGAGGTTCTCAAACCTTTCCAGTTATTCCACTTTAGCAAAAATGTTACTTTTCTTGAACAAACAAGATATTATGACAGTCTGAAAAACTGTGAGTGGATCTCCTGTGCACATGAGAAAAACTCAGTAAATCAACATTTGGGCCATTGCCAGAATGCAAAAAAAATAAAAATAAATAAAAAATCATAAAGTCAGAACAAAGATAAAATTTTAAATATAAATCTTCAGGAATTGATTTGCCTTCTAGCATAAGAACAAAAAGTCTAGTGTTTATGATATAAAGCATAATTTATAAATTCACTCCATACATTTTTTGAAGAATTTTAGTGGGTGATTTGTGTGCTTGTAAATTTTACCTTGTATGAGATAACAACCTTGAAGGCACATCATCTATCCTCTCACATTTTCCTAAAATCATCATCAAATATAAAACCAACATTAAAAAAATAATCATAAAAAAATATCTTTATCATGTTCTCTGATCTTTTACATAAAAATATGATTAAAATATGATTACATCTCTGGCCTGATCCAGATCAGATGTGTTCTGATGAGTAATGGAGTCACTAGACATGGTCACTATATAGCACAAGACAAGTGTGTAATCACAGCCTAAATTTCTTGTATTTCAACTTAAACTAAACTACCAGCTCTGTTCTGTCTACCCAACACTTTGAGCAATATTCCCAGAAAACAAATGTGAATTCTTGGCCCAATTAGGCCATAAATGAAGTGGGTAAATTTTTTAAAGAAAAGGCATGTCAGATGTTTAAGGCTCGGGTCAGTATCTTTTAAAGCTAAGCAGACATATTGCTAAGAAAATCATTATACAAGAGGAATATCCTGCATGAGGGTGCAACATCCTCTTTAGTTATTGAGAAACTCTTTTATTCCTGCACCACAGAGCATGCCAAATCAATGCCAAACAGTTATTTTTTTGTGTCAGTTTTAAGGAGGCAAAGTAATCAAGGTTTTGCTATGGCACAGCTCAAAAAGCTCCACTTTTTCTCAGGATCTAAGCTCAGGAAGAATGAAAATGTAAAGAATAGGCTGGAAATGTTACCTGTTCACAATAATAGAATATGCCAATTTTCACTTGCACAATATTTCATAAAAAATCAACATTTTCCTTTCAAATGATTCATTTTTATATTTTACTTTTCTCCATTGAAATTGTGGCAAAGGCAAAGCTTTTAATTTTGTATAGATTTTTAACTAGTTTTTTTTTTTTTTTTTTTTTTTTCCTTTGGTTTTGCTTTCATGGTGTCTCTAGACAAGTACATTATTGCAGAATGCCAGCATTCATTGAATTTGAACAGTTTACTTCCTCTGAACACTTCTGTAATCTCCAGTGAATTGTTATACACAGCACTGGATCTCTATCATGTAGTCTAATTGGATTTAATATTTTCACCGAATGTTTAGACACCAAGTATCACAGAGATAAATTAGATCAATGTAGGAAAAAACAAAAGCAAAACAAACAAGAAAAACAAATCAAAACAAAAACAAACAAACAAAAAACAACACAATGTAGTATTCTCATGAGTGAAGGTATTCAGGAGATTCACATGCACAGACATTTCTTCTTTAATCCCTATCAGTGTTCATGGGTTCAGATATAACTGTACTGGAATTATGTGAGTCAATTTGCTCCAGTTTGACAAACTATCACACAAGTACTTGCATCGTGTGGAGATATGGAGAAATGCACACACAATCAACATATGCAAATTTAGGTGTCTTTGGAAAGAGTACAGAGAACTCATATTTCTCAATTAAGTCTCTCATGGGACAGCTACTGAACAATATCCTTTCTCTCTCATTAAACTGAAATCCTATTTCAGTGTAAACTAAGCTTATTAAGTTTCCTAGGTTTGTCACCATTCTGTTTAGCTAGCAGACAAAATTTTGAGTGAAATTTGGACTACTGCTCATCTGGCAAATACTTAAACTCAGTATTTGTAATCATCATTGCCTAATCAAATACTCCTAGTAATTTAGGCTACAGCACAGTTGGCCTTCCCATTTAGCAGAACTGGTCAGATGATATTTTTTAAAGACTTTAAATTTGTTTGTTTTTCCTGAAAGGATGTTTGCTTTATGTTAACTTCATCCAGCTGTGACTTAACTAGAACTTTTTGTCTCGGCAATAACATTGTATGAATATAATGCAATATTTGTTTTGGTGATTATCTGTGCCTGTTATTGTCATATCTAAACACCATAATAAATTTAAAAAAAGATAAAATCCTGATGACTGAGATGCAAGCAAATTTCATTTGTCTCAGTGTCTCTGAGCCTAAATACGTATGCATAACTTCTACTCTTTTTAGGAGTCTCTTGAGCAGACAATCAGAATTCCATGAGATTACATTTCCTGCTTCAGTGATTATTTGGGAATGTATTGACTGACTTCAGCTCATTTGGGATTATTTTAAGTCTTGGAAGAATGAGTAAAAGAGAAATGCATTTAGCAGGCTACACCTGAACTATAGAGTGTTGTGATTCTCAAGCAGGAAACCAGTGACAAGTGACTAATAAGCACTGCAGATAGAGTTATGCTCTTTTATTACACATTCTCTGAAGACACTGTGCTTGCTTCCCACTGAATTGTTTGTTTGCAGTGATGCAGAGAAGGAATGCAATGCCTCCTCATTTTCAGCAACACATGACGTAGTCTCAGAAATCCGTAGACAGTTTGTCTAGGGAGCTCGTAATGGCTGATGTTATGTTCCACCCATGATTTTATTACATGTTTTTAACTCTGGAAATAATCATTATCTACAAACTCCCCCATGATCTGTTCATCTGAAAACGCTAAAGAACTTGAACACTTTTGCAACAGAATAGGAATAAATCTTACTTACAGGTTTTTATTTCAGTCACCATTTTCTTCAATATTTCAAATGAACCAACTGATCATCTTTGAGACTCATGTAACGCAATAATGATTATATATATATATATTTCAGCTATTTTAATTTCCATGTACACTATATTCACAGCTAGATTTGGTCACATTCTAGGATCATAACTTGCCCTACAGCAGGAATTGTCTTTCAAAGTCCTGTGGGATCTAACCTTGAAATACTTCTCTAATAAAACAACAATTTTTAATATTTTTTCTCACATATGAGCCACTTGGTCTTTCTTTCTTATTTTAAGGGGAGACTTGGTCTTTCTTTCTTATTTTAAGGGGAGTTTTACATCTCTAAAGTTCATTGTACTACTGGGTCCACCCCATTTTCCCAGTCTGTGTGATAGAATTTCAGGATGGTGCATCCTCCATCCTGCAACAATTTTGGAAATAACTAAATAATTATGTCTCAGCATTTAAGTTATTAAGACAATATTTATTTCCCATTTTAAAATGTTTAAAACTATGAGGCTACAGGGATTTGTATGAAATTTCCTTTAATATGTCAACGATTTTGTAGTTCTAATATTATCCATGAAAGGCAGAAAATGTGAAACATAAGCTCTTTCTTCTGTGGGCTGAATGCTGCTGGCAGCTAAAATGGAAGGAATGGACTTTGTTACCCTACATCTCCAAAACGGTAATAGTTGCAAAAGTCACAATATTGCCTGAAGGTTATTTCTTATCTTACCAAATGCCTAGAGGGGACAGTCAGTCTTTGTTCTCTCACACATGCAGAAATACATTTCATATTTCATCTGGTACAGGAAGGAGAGGTAAGAATTTTTTAATATATTTTTTCACCTCTCTAGAAATATATTTATATAAATTTTCATATAAGTACAAGAACATAAATAATATGAATATACAGTAAAAGAGAGTCAGTTTAAGAAATATTATTAATATTAGAATATTTTCATGCTTACTGACTTACTTGTGTCACATAAAGCTATATATTCCTCACCGAAGTAAGCTGCTTTGTAGAGGTGACACAGAAGATCACATTAAAGAAAGCAAAGAGTACAAATCTGCTTGACTGTTTTTCTCCTTTAATAAAGCCTGCAGATTTAAAAATAATTGTATTCAAAACAAAAAATAAAATCTATGCTTTTCAGTTTGAAACTGCATCTGGTAAAATTGTTGGTAATGGTTCTTATAGACTTCCAGCTGAATTTCAACAAGTTCTGGTTCTTGGTGTCAGAGATAGCTTCTACTACTTAAAGCAAGTAGGAACGAAACCCATCTATAGCTGGAGTCTGGATACAGGCAGACAACAAAGACATTAAATATAACAGAAATATTTTATGCTTTTTTATAAACTGCTTTGTATATGTCATTCCAAAGTTAAACCAAAGACAGAACATTATCCTTTTACAAGTAAATATGTTGGCCTAAGACAAAAGAGAGCTGAGAGATAGTGGTTTTAATAGTATCTCAGGTATCAAAATGACTTGAAATGGTGAGCAAACTGAACCAGTGTGTTTGGTTAGTTGTATAGTTTTTAGGTCAAAAGCTTCCAAACCTCAGTTCTAACATCTTTCTGACGTAACAGCTGTCATAACTAAATGTTGGTTTTGTTTGGCAAATATAACAAGTACTAAATGCTCTGATGATTTTCATTTTATGTTGTCATTTTGTTTCAATACAGGGAGAAAGATGGAGGGAGACATCTGGTGAGAAAACAGGTGGAGATATAAAAAAGGAAGGACTTTCCACCTTTGAGGACAGTCAAATTGCCAAGCCAATTTGGGAAGCTGAGCTTTCTGTCAAAGTAGAAAGATAGAGTAGGATAAATGTGTTTAAAGTAATAACAGTTCCTGTATAGGTAAATGGCATTTAAAAGATGCGATGTAGTTGGGGGCTGACAGGAGATAGTGAGCAGAGACCTCCACACCAGTGTCTATGGTAAAGACAGATTATTTGATCTATTAGGTTTGAGAGGAATAAGTAATCAAATAATGAGCCAGACTAGACAAAAGCAGCAGGTAATTTACTGCTAAAGAAAAGGATAGGAAAAGAGAAATACAGGAAAAAATATACAAAACAAACCTATTCTGTTAGAAATATAATTTCTCAAAATAATGTACACTAATTTTTGTGGCAGTATGTGACCCAAGCAGGAAAGGGTGGCTAATTCTTATTTGATTCAGCTAAGCTTCCAGTACTGTTATAACACTCTACAGTGCACAGCCTATCTTCGTCTTCGTATCCTATGGGCTGCTTGGGATCTAGGTCTTTGCTCAGATGTGCCCAAGTGCTCTGCCTGGCACTTATTTGCTGCTTCATTCTGTGGTCTGCTTCAGTCAAAAAATGTTTTCATAAATTAGTTCCAGCTCTCAAAGTGTTCATGTCCAAGTTCAGAAGGACCTGCCCATAATGCACCTGCTTTTATAGCAGTAAGAGCTTGCCACCTCAACAGTCAAGGCCTCTTGGTTCTCACTGAGCTGGGGGCTTGACAGGAGCCAAGAAAAGACCACCTTTCCTGAAAACCATATCCTGCCTTTGCAAGAGTGTGGTTTCCACTCTGCTGTGAAATAATCACAGGTATTCCTGCCTTCCACAGAAGCAGTGTCTTTTATCCGGGCAGAAATAAGTGCTCTTTGCTCAATGCTTCCCCTGGGTTCAGACCTCTTTGTGTTAAGGGATGCAGGTTAGGAGTGGGCACAGCCTGAGGTCCAAGATGGGTCCAAGACACTGCAGATCAGCAGGACCAAAGTCTTTTGGACTTTTGAGGTACTTCTCTGGAGCCAGTCTGGTCCATTTGGAGTCTCACCAGCTTGCACTGCTACTGCAAGAACACCAGGAAGATGTCATTCTCCATGGTGAATCAAAGGGCAGCTTTAAAAGTAAAAGGAGAATAATAAGAATGTATCATCAGAAATATCACTTTCCAGTATATGTAAACCAACTTTCTTACTTTAATTTCTAATATATTTCTAGACCTGCCTGTATTTACATTTTCTTTTGAGAAACTAATACTGTTCATGAGTACAGCATACTTACATAACACTAGTGAGAATACTGTTTGTAAAGAAATCTGGAGTGAACATGAAGCCATTGTATTTTTCATTTCATTTTTATCCAGATCACAGTAGTAGTTATAATAACTGCCAATACACAATTCCAATTTAAATTGAAAGAGCTAGTATGCTCCTATTTATTTCAAGTAACAACTGACTTTCTTTCTTATTATGCTATGAGGAATGTCATCAGCATTTCTGTTGTATGGGGAGGAGGTAGAAGAGGGTGGATAGGGGGAAGGTGTTTTTAGTTTGCTTTTAGTTTCTCACTGTTCTAGTCTGCTATTGTTAGGCAATAAATTGTATTAATCTCTCTATGCTGAGTGTGTTTTGCCCATGATGGTAACTGGTAAGTTATCTCCCTGTACGTACCTCAACCAATCAGCCTTTTTTTCATCATATATTCTCCCCCTGTTCTTCTGAGAAGGGGGACTGAGAGAGTGGCATGGTGGAGTTCAGCTGCCCATCAGTGTGAAACCACCACGATGAGTTTCACAGGAGATCACTGTTCCTGCTAATTGACATTTATCTTGGATAGGGAAAATAAGATAGTAAAATAATTTTGTAAGCTACGTTATATTCATGGTTCAGGATCTTTATTCTCCTTTTAATCTTCTACAACTGTCTCGAACTAAGAGAAAAATTCAGCCCCAAAGAAAATAATGTTATTACTAAGAACATAGCTTCTTTGACAAGCGCCAACTCACAGTGCCAATGATTCTAGCTGCATACATAAAATATAATAACATCTTGCAAAGAGTGTGGTGTTCAAACACTGTTACAAAATTTAATTACATAAAATATGGCAGATGACTGTGCAAAAATAATTACTTCTATTTATCTGTGCTTATCAGCTTTGTGAATTTTGAGACAGACATTGATGCTGTCAACTCATGAACATCGATACAACCAGCTATGAACTTCAGCTGTCCTATGTAATTTTGGTAACAAATATTGAAAGTGAGTAATCCAATGCATCAGTTGAGACAACACAAACAGATGGATTACATATGTACCTAGCAGTGGGGCAGGCAATTCTGCTGTGGATTCAGTCTTATTAGTTTTGTGAGGAAGTTTGCTGCTTCCCTTGGACCAATTATTTTTTTTTTGCTTACATTTCTGTTGGGTGAAGTCATTTCCCAGTTTAGCATTACTTACTGCAGTTATGCAGGTGATGCAGGATTTATCACTCCTGTGTTTTTCAGTGGTCATAAATCTAAAACACTCAGAGAGCTGTTTCTTAGCAATGCAAAATTATATGGTCAATTTTTAATCTGCTAAATATTATTGACTGTTAGATCCAAACCCACACTGTTTCTGTCTACAGAGTTTATAATGTCTGACATAATTAATTAAATATATATTTTTTATTAACTTTTGTGTATGTTGTCTTAGTTAAGAAATAGTATATGAGCTGTAAGAGGATATATTGCTATTTAATATAACTAGGGCAATTTTTGCTTGTTTGTTTTTGTCTGTTTTGTTTGATTTTGTTTGTTTGTTTTTGGCAGAAAGCCACAGAAAGGCATAATCTTTTTAAAGTAATGGCCTCCAGTGAAGTTACACCAATAGGGAATTTCACCTGCAACGACAAATCTTCACAAAATAGTAAAACAATAAAGTGAGGTGTTTTTGTTTTTAATATTTTATATATTTGAGGGAGTAAATTTAATTCAAATGTCTCAGCTGACACAGGTTGTGTCTTAGAAGGCAGAAGCTACAGTTCTGTTACATAGAACAGTTAAAATGACATCTCCTTTCTAATAGTTAAAGTGAAACTCCTTTCTAGGAACTTCAGAGTCTTGAGAACAGGTCTGCTGGAAGGAAAGGAGGCAGATGAAAACCAAGATGGGAAGCACTCAAGCACTTCCACTTTTGTATCTGAAATTAACAATAAATGCTGAACATGAATGAACTCTACATAAAATCATGTAAATAATAATAATAATAATAACAACAACATTTTAAATAACAGCTTCTGCTTTATAGAATCTTGCTTTTCATGATATTCTATAGTTTACTGAAGAGAAAACAAAGATCAAAAGACATACTGTTTCAATATTCACTAGCATTGTAGATACATGTATGTGGAGGATTAAAAAAAAAATCACATGCATATTAGAATAGAATGAAGAATAAAATCTTGGCAAAAAGTCCAAGATCACTGGACTGAAAGTGGATGTCAGAAAAACATAGGATATGTACCAGCTACTTTCTCTAAATTCCACCCTTAGAGTTTAATTGACTTTCATATTTTGTTTGGCTTCAAAGGCAATTAATCATGTCCGACTTGAATAGCTGATGTAGCTAGGTGTTCCACAAGACAGCAGAATATCTAGTTCTGCTTTTACTATGATCTCATGTCTATTTGCACTTATTTGAATGACAACAGGATCATATCCTGCAACAGATAATTACCTGGCAGGCAGTGTTGAAGATTAAAATTAAGGTTTAGTCCATAATGCTTCACTGTACTTGGTTTGACTAGGATGGAGCAAACTTTTTTTCATAGAAGTCTCTGTGCTACTGTGATTTGGATTTGTGACTAAAGCAGTGTTGCTAACACACCAGTGTTTTAGCTATTGCTGAACAGTGCTTTCACAGTGTCATGGCTTTCTGTTTTTCACTGTCCCCTCTCACCCACAAAATGTAGACTGGGCATGAGCAAGAGTTTAGGAGTGGACACACAGGACAGCTGAGCCAAACTGAGCAAAGTGATGTCCTGTGCCATATAACATCATGCTCGTAGTAAAAAGTGTTTGGGTAGTCTTTCCATGGTACCCATTCAGACTGGGCATCAGTCTGCTTGTGGGAGGAGTATGTGTGTCTTTAATTTTTAAACTTTTTTTTTTTTTTTTTTTAATCTCAGCCAATGAGTTTATCTTGCATTTGTTGTTCCATTTCTTCCTTCTGTCTTGCTAAGACAGCAAGTTATTGAGAGCCTGGATGGGTTCTTAGGTGCTGGCTAGAGCCAACCTATCATAATAACTTAGAACCCTATTTTTTTCACAACTTCCACAAGTGGCACTCTATTTAACTCAAAAATATTTTAGTAAAGGTAGACAAATATGATGAATGCTGTTGCAATCCTACCGGTTTATTAGTAATATTTTTATCTGGAATAATGTCAGTGCAGCCCAAGAGCAGAAATATCAATAAGGCCCTCTCCTAAAAACATTTCCAACTCCTAAAGATAACCAAATAATCAAGGACAAGCACACATAGCACACCTTGAGGCAAACTTGCTGAGTATTAAAGATTGTTTTTCAAAAGAATTGTACAGAGTGTATTAGAAAAAAATGAAATGCAGACCACACTTCCCAAGACAGACTTCTAATTGCATATTTTTACTACATTTCTGTCCATGACAAGTTAAGGTTCTGCATTATGCCAGCTAAACAAAAATGATTGTTACTTATTTAAGGTGGCTTCTCATATCATACCAGAAGAATCAATAACAGTGTTATAAGATTTTATTTTTAGAATCTAATTTGCAATTTAGAAACAATTTAGTTAGTTGTTCAAAGTGGTGTAAATATTTCCCTAAATTCTCTCTTGCTTGCCTTTTTTTTTTTTTGTGGTTAAACTTTGTTCTTGTACCAAAGCAGTCACAGTGCTCACTGAGAAACTGCTTCAGAAAACTCAATATTTAGTCTGTATCATAACATTCTAGCTATTTCTTGCTTGTATTCTATGTCATTTTGCTTAATATTTGAAGGATATAGTGGAAATATCCCAATGTGTATAGTGCTTAGAACTCAACAAACTTTTACTACTTTATTTTCACGTTTTACTTTGTGCCAGGTTTGGGCAAATAAAGTTACATTCAATAATATATACCATATATATTACATAAAGTATATTTCAGGATTCTCACAGTATTTTCATACACCTACACATCAATTTCAGAATTACTGTTGAAGCTTTGCAATGATTTTAAAAGATGTTGTGATAAAGAACCGTAGCAGCTAGGGGCATTTCTGTCCTAGTTGTTTTCCATTAAAGGTATTGTTTGATATCATTCATCTTCAACATGTTGTGTTTCCTTTGGGCTTCTATTACTACACCTGCTATGTCAGTCCCATTGTAGCAATGACAGTGATTTATCAAGCACATTAAATCTGCAGTATCTCTGGCTAGCAAAGCTAGTTCTTCAAATATTAAATCTCACATGTGTCACATTTAACCTGCCCTGAACTCCTGAAGCAACTCTGTGTTGCTTAAAAAATAAAATAAATAAATAAAAAATAAAAATCAAATTTGATTTTATTAGCTAACTTTTTACCTCAGTATAAAATAGAGTACTAACAGCTGCTGAAGTAAGAGGTGTCATAGAACTAGAAGAATTACTTATACAAGGAAAGCCAACTTATCCCAAGTCAGTTCCTTTTAAGCTTATCTTACCCTTTACCCTCTGATATGTCAGTGTCCCCTCCAATTTTCTCTCACCATAAAAATGTCTAGCTGTCTCTTAAGATGATTTCTTCCATCTGCCTCACTGGGCACAATGTACCAGGCAGAGCAGGTTAGCTTGCATTACTTTGTCAAACCAACTCCTAATTTAGAGCTATGTATTAGATCATCATGAAGTCTTCCCTTTTTCTGTGATCACTAATGTTGACACATCTAAAAGAACACATACAGAAACATAAAAGACTACAAGAAGATGCTAAAGGAAAGATGAAAGGAACAGAACACATTTAGCTTTGTCAGATAAAAATGAAAAGATGCAAGATGACAGATCCTCAAAATACAAGTGTGAGGAGTTAGAAGGATTTTTTCAGGTCAGAAAGAAGGAAATAATTAACAATCATGAAAGAACTGTATATGAATATTTTTATAGTAGTATATAGTATTTTGTATAGTAGTATATGTAATGGTGTCAGGTGCTTTCTGACCACACTAAGAAAGAAAACTTTCTGTTCTGAAGAGGCTGAAATCTAAGGTGAATATTTTCAGAAATATAGGCGAGAATGAGTCACACCTACAGACTTTCTTCTACTATATGCCATGGGGAGTGTTTGTGCCTCTGAAAGTCTCTGCTCTCCTAACCCTTATTTTCGCATGCAATGGTTTAAGTAAGAGTGATGAAAAGGAACACAAATAAGTGATTGAACATACGTGGGGATTGTATGTGTAAGAGTGCATGTCCATGTTCAGGAAAATAAATCACATTTTCTTTCACATACTGACAGGTGTAACAGCTACTCCTCATTAGCTTCATTCTTAACATTGATAAGTTTGTTGTTGTTTGTTTGTTTGTTTGTTTTTTGAGCTGTGGGTTGATTCCTTCCTTGAGGCAAACATATTAAGGTTATAACCTTATCTACTTTTTAAAAATAATTATAAGCTAATATTTTCTAACAGTGGGATTTATAAACTATAGAAAGTAGTATCAAGGCTGTTCTGATTTGATACACATGATTAAATTTCCCCTTCTAATAATAAGAGTCACAGTATCTCTGATGTAGCTTTCAAACTTAAAGTTACTTTATGCCATTTGTAAGTAATCTCTCAGAGCTAAATCTCTATTTCATATGAGTCTATTACAAAATTCCTTTTACCTGCAATAAAATCATATTGACCCAATAGATATAGCCTTTAGACAAATTATCATCCATTCCTGTTAGTCATGGCTATCACTTTCCATGTAGGGTTGTATGCCAGTGGACTGAACAACCAGCCGAGGAAGATGAATAATGTTCTCACCAGCACCAGAGTTTCAGTCCCTGTCCTCAGGGATTTCTTTTATTGATTTATAAAACAAAGTATTTCAAACAAAAACCCAAGCCACTTAAAGCAGCCAGAAATTTTCCAGCCTCATCCAACTACTTCTGCCCTTCAGGCAAGGTGATAAGGTGGAAATAGTGACTACTACCACCTTGCCTTTATAACTCCACGACAGATTCTATGTTAACCTTTCTACACCTGGAGGATCACAAAATTCTTTAATTTTTGTGAAGTATTTTTCAAAACGGTGCACTTACTAACAGTTTCATAGTACCACGTATGAAAAGAAATGAAAGACAGTCAGGTTTTGTGGCTTGCTTTATTGGCTGTTGTATAAGGAAACATGAAGTTGCTGTTAACTTGTACAGAGGGAATATTCAGCTATTGGATTGTTTCACTATACTGGCTTGACTCCTAGAGCTTGGGAGAAGTGTCTTGGATTTATTTATTTAATTTTTTTTAGAATCCATTTTCTATAGCTATTAGATTAACATTGGGAGGCAGTGCTGAAAAACAGAAACCTTCTCATTATTAAATCTTTCATGACTATATTTTCCCTGAACTCTGATATAAGTAGTACCTGGGATAGAAATGAAGGTAAAAGACCAGGATGGAGAACCACAGTACTAGGTCTTATAAAGTGGAAACACAAAAACTGATGCAATATCCCAGATTCACTTGAATTTGGTATCAATCATCTTTCTCATTATTATTTTCAACTAGAATTACATAAATACACATTTTAGAATACACAGTTTCAGAAGTGTCCTGGAGACCAAGACACTGCCCAACCTTTGGAAATAACGCCTCGTGTCACAGGAGAATTAGAGGACATAGTAGTTTCCATGAAGATCGAATTCCTTGTTTTAAAGTTTGTTTGATTTGATGAAAGTTCTACTTACAGTTTTATTACACTAGAGACTAAAACTGGAGTAGCTCTTAAACTGCCCCACTTTATTGTGCAGTTCCAATTAATTTGGGTAAAGCTAACTTTTCACTTAGTGTGTAAATCATGGCTGTTTTTCTAATTCCTTCCAGTCTATAACATATTAATGTAAAAAACTCTCCAGATTTATAGTTCTGTTTAGTTTTGTTTGCATAAAACACAAAAACAAACCTCAAATATTATTGAGAGAAAATTAAAGAAATAAAAGCCTGGATGTTTTAGTTAATGAATGAAATCTTCATGAAAAATGTCTGGTCTGCTAGCATGATTCTCCCTTGTTTACAGCCTCTTCCTTTTCCATTTTAATATGGGAAAGGACTGGATCTGACTAAGGAGAGCAGAACTATTTTTTGCTGAACCTTACTTCTGATGAATAAACCCAAAACTGCCCTGAACCCTGTCTCTACGCACAATTTGATTAGGTTAGACTCTTCCACTATCTACTCAAATACAGCAATCAGACTGTTGCCAGCTAGGAAAAGGTTATGTGGCAAAACCAATGTAAATTTCATAGTACAGAGTAGCTGTTAAAACTTTTCTACTTAAGTGGAAGCAGCAGGAGAGTTGGCAGCAAGAATGCAACAGCCACACACACTTTGTGCTCCCAGACTAAAAGGTTTCTTAGGGTTATGTGAGGACTGACATGCATAGTTTCAAATATGAATGCATTTCTCTGTCTCCTGTGTATCAGTGAAAAGAGAAGTTTTCATGAGAATGAGCATTAATTATTCCTATTTAAAACTTGGTTTATGCGTAGGTTCTAATCCAATGTTGTCCTTGTAGAAAATAATGACTAAGTTGTGAGCTCTGAACAAGATCAAAAAAGGAACAAGGTCAAACACAGTTAGGACCATTTTCTTATTGTCAAGAGTGTGTAAGAGTCATCTCCATTTAGCAATACCAAACACATGGGTGGACCATCTCCTCCAGACTAAGTAAGCATGGAGGGAATTAATTTGCAATGAAGCCAGCAAAAACCTAGCTGGGGTAGCCATGGAAGTGGCTACCTCATAAGAACATGGAAATGGCTACCTCATAACAACATGGAAAAGACTCAAATTGAATTGAGATAGGCACCATTCAGGACAGTCAATTCAGCCCCAAGATTCATCTTATCTTCAGTATTTGAGATTTCCTTTGAAGTCTGGGCATTCTTGTTAAGAAAAGTGTTAATTAGCTAATGCATTTTACAGATAACTATGTCTACTTCCAACATTTGTGTCTTCTAGTCTTGGCTTCCTGTTCTCCTAGTAGAGATCTTTCCTTCTTCATGCCAAGTACATTTACTGATTTTGCAATATCAATTGATTTCATCCATACCCTGTCAATTTTGTGCTGAGTTCTCTAATGAAAATATTGTAAAACTCAAAGTCATAAATTTACCTCATAGAAACTCCACTAACATTATTTTTTTAAAAAACAGTAATGAACAGTGCTGTGTGTAATAGGTTCTGTGAGTTCTTTATCCATCTTCCAATTTCTCTGTTCTCTCTTAATATCATCAATTATTTCCTACAGGTCAAGTGAGTTTCCTAATGGAAAAATCAAAGAAAAGTATTAAATTAGTGTGGCATGATTCACATGTAAAAACTATGCTGTATTGTATCCAGTTTTTCTTTTGTATCCAGGTTGTATTTTGCTTTTAAACAAGGCTTTTCTTTTTTTTTTTTTTTTTTTTTTTTTTTTACTTGCATAATCCTTGCGAAGACCTGCACAATGGGAGATCCCCAAGGCATTTTGCCCTCTTTGTTAATATGGGTTTTCTCTACATTTGCTGCTCTCTGTGGTTGTGATTACCCTCAGACAAGTCATAAATCAGACGGGACGGGACAAGACAGGATGGGATGGGACAGGACGGGACAGGACTGGAATGGAAGGGAAAGGAAGGGAAAAGGAAGGGACCTGTACCATCTTGTACTAACTTTTCTGGGCGAGCATTATCCAGTCTTGTTGACCATCATGTATTATGTGGAGGTAACTCCATCCCCATTCTCATTCATGGGCCTATTCTGCTTTTGATCTCATGGTCAATATTAGTATCTTTGTAACTTTGAACTGTAAGGCTAAATATTAATTTAATCTGGGGACCAAGCACTAGCTCTCCTATCACATCTTTGCTGTTTGGTCACCTTCATCTTCTCTTTGCAAGAACAAGTTTTGTTTTTTTTTTAATATTTTAATATTTTTTTTTTCCTCTAAGTTTGCTATTTCAAAATTAAGTACTGTAGTTACTCCTGCTTATTTATCATTTAATTTACAGTCTTATAACTTTGATTATTGTTAACACCACATATGTGTTAAGTACTTATCAAAAGTTTAAAATAGAATTGCCTCCTTTGTACTCTAGTTTTTTGATGAAGAAATTTGTCAGCTACTATCTCCAGGATAGCTGATCCTATGAATATAATTGTCGATAGTATTTCATATCCTTAAGGTACAATCACTTTATGCCTTTATTTCTGTCTGTCCCGAGCAATGTATATCTTTTTATACCTGTGCTCCTGCCACAGCTGCTCTTCTAAGATGCTTCTGTTAAATGGAGAATATTTCTCAGGTCCTACACCAATAGTTCTTGTTCTTATTCCTCAATTTTGCCACTAAGGCTTCTGGCATTAATATATAACATTTCAATTACTTTTTACTGACCAGAAACTAATTTCCTTAGCTGGGATAGTCTTGCACTATCTGTTTCAGCTAACTGGCTACAGCTCTCATCTGTATATTCTATCTTTCTGCTCTCTGTCCAGTCTCCTGACCACTGATAATCTTTCGTCCATTGCAGTGCCTTATCTATCTGATCTTTTTTTCTCCCTGTATATTAAAACTACAAACGGATGTGTAGGAAGGTTAATAAAATATAATATTAACCCTTAAAAAGAGAAGGTTTTTTTTTGTTTGTTTGTTTTGTTAACAATCATCACAAAACTGGATTTTAATTTCCTAGATTAGGGAGGGAAAGGTGGAAATGTTATATAGGCATACATTTGTTTATTTGTTTACTGATATACCCACAAACATCCATTCATGTAAAGTGATAAACATGAGAAGCCATTGTTGATCCATCATCCCACTTCATGCTAATTTCATTCATCATGAACTGAATCTGTACACAATGACAGCTCAAGACCCCTGATTTCTTTCCTTCAAGCATTTTGGTGGGAACTATATTTATTTAAACTACTTTCTGAAATGAATGCATACGGGGCATTTGTAGAACATGTGAAAACCAGTAAATATTGAGGTGCCTAAGAGCATATTAACAGGACTGCAAACGAATGAGGAACCATAACTTAGTGAACTATCCTTTGAGAGTATTTTACTCAGATTTACTGCTGAGCAAATGCATGCAATTAGTCCATTGTAAATAAAAAGTAAAATGGATTTACTTACATAATCCAAAGACTGTTAAAAATTAAATATTATTTGTAATTATGTTGAAAACCACCTCCTTCAACTTTCTGTTCAGAATTATGAAGTGATGATAGCGTTTCAGCCAACTGGCTTAAATATATTTTTATTTCAGTTTTCTAATTATGTTATTTAACACTTAACTGGTTTGAAGTAATTTACAGTGGTTTAGTCATAGTATTTGTAATTTCACCTTTTTCGTTGTTTGTTTGTTTGCTATAAAATTAAAGTACATTGAGTTACTCTTGGTTAAATGAGCAAACTGGGTCAAAATCTGCATTACTCAAAGCCATTCAGATTCTCCAAAACACCTCTTTTTATTTCCCTGTTGATTTTCCACTCACTAAATCTCCTGTTTCACCTTTTAAAACAAACAGGATCCTTACAGGACTGCAAACATGCTGCAAATATTTCTCTGGGGAAATCTGTAGATACTAAGGTTGCCTGAGCTCTTCCAAATTAAGGTTGAGACTTTGCACAGAGTATTCCCAAGAAGAATATTTTGTTTCCTCCAAGCCTTCTGTGATCAAAAGACAACAGCAGCACAAAACTCTCATTTATCGCTATTTTGTTGAGCAGATTCAAACCACATATCAGGACTGTACACCACTAAGTTATGGTACAGTATTAAACTTTTTTCTGTGCTCACACTTCAGAGGAGAATGCCTACAACACTGTGCAGCGTCACCAGCAGGTCTCTGCTTGTTCTGTTCTTGGTGCAGTTTTCCATACAGAGCTGCCAAAAGCTTGCATCTTCATGCCTGTGATCTGCATTTTCTTGCTCTACTGAAGATTGTCAACAATATAGAGCTTTTCTTTTCTGCTTGCAACCTTTCTATCATAGATACTGAGTAGTTTACTTTTGGTCCTACACTGGGCATTCTTTCATACAGTCTGTGGCTTTGTACTAAAGTGACTTCAAGTTGTCACAGCCTTTATACATTTGAGACTGGAGAATGGAACAAAATCACTATCTTTGCAGAAATAGGAGAGATTGTTTTTAAGTATAATGTATTCAGTAGTCTGAAACAGCTGATGAACCACAAAGTGTATCAGAACATAAGGCTTACCATGATCTGGCAAAATCTTAAAGATGCTCTACCTCTGGACATATGGCTAAGAAAATTTCAGCCAAGACAAATAATAAGTGCCCATATGCATAGAAAATTATTACACTATTTATTTAACACACCTTCTCTGCCATTATTATTTCATTGGGCCTTTTATAGAAAATGTGTGGGTTGGGATTTTTCCATGTTTTTTCTGATCTTGATTTAAGAAAAATAGAGAAAACTCCATTCATTCACTTTTAGGTTATGTGAGGGTGAAATCAATGTTGCTTTTTCATTACATAGATAACAGACTAAAGGCATCCCTAAAGTAACTCAGTACAGCTTCACAGTGGGGAAATTTGACTGATAAATAGTAAGATAGAAGTGAACTTTGGTCTCAAAGTGAAAATATATTTTTAAGTATAAAAAATTAAAATTTTATTTTAAAGATTTTTTATCATGCCTTTTTCCATCAAGCTGTTTCCCATTTATTAATAGGAGGATTGATGAATGCTTAAAGGTAATTTAATTACCTTAAAGGTAGTCCTTCAAATGTTGAGACATCTCCTGGAATTACCTCAAAACTCCAAATTTTCACAATAATTGTGAATTATTGTTACTTTCTAGTTAATGACACAGAACAAGACATAGGTCCAAAAGCAATCACTGGCAATTCTAAAATAAATCACTATATTTTCCTAAAAATACAAGCAAGAGTTAATTTAGGGAAATTTCACAACCATTCTTATGCAGGAAATTAGATGACTTGATCATCCTAGCCTTTTATAGCCTTTCAATCTACCCATGTGCTTCTTATGTTAGATCAATATATTTACATGTGTAGACGTTTGTAGGAATGATGCTTAAAATTTAAACAGAGTGAGGAAAGTGTGAATCCTGAGTTTATAAATGTATAGCTAGAAGATGTTATAGTCATTCCACTTCTTCACTTGATAAAATAAAGGCTTCACCAGCAGTTGGTGTTATAATTTTAATGTTTAATAAACTTTGAAGAACATGTGACATCTTTCTATCTTGGTTATATGTTTGCATGTTGCCATTGTTTCTCTCAGTCCAGAAAGTAGTATGAACTTACTTTTTTGACTTACTGGAAAAATTTAGTTGTTCAAGACTTAACTAAGATGATTGAAGAGTCTGTCTTTCTAAAATTAGTGTAGTATAGTTACTATCCTACAAGAGACAAATATATAAAGTAATTGACATTGCCCAGATAATACTTGGTATTACCAGATACACATGCAGTGGCTTCTACATTTACTGAGATACGTGAGAGAAAAAGGACACGTGAACTCCTAGAGTAGAAGATATGGTCTCAAAACAAGGCTGAGCGCTTGGGCCACCAGAAAATCCCATGCAAGACACATTTTTTAATCTGCTCTGTTTTTTCTTTTTTTTTTTTTTTTTTTGAGAATGCACAGTGATAAGCTGGAGAGCCTGCCTTGCAAAAAGTGCTGTTTGCTGGCAGCCCCATTTACTATATTTTTTTTGAGTGCACTCAAGGAATGTGAATATTACATAGTTATTATTTATTTTAAAACTCAGCACACTAAGCAAAATAATATCCAATTCTGCATGCTATTAAGTGTTAATTGCTTCCCAAGCAGCAGGTTTTTCTGCTCTCTAGAATTAAACTAATTTATAATGATATTTTAAAAAATAAAGTGGAGATGAGCAATAGCTTGGAATTAAAATGGTTTGGGAAATGCCCTTGATAGTTTCTTAATGTCTTAACAAGCACATGTTAAAACCATTGAGCAGCAATGTATTTGAAAGCCTGTAGAAAGCATCTGTTTTTTATACAACTCAAAGTGAGTTGTGCAAATGCTCAAGATCCCCAGGGATCTCTCTGAGAAAGTTAAAATCTCACTCTCCTATGGGGATGATGGAGAAGTCAATGCATAGCAACTTCATGCTACTCCAGAACCCACAGAACTTTTAATATAGAGAGTTTGACAGGTTCAGTATGCTATATGTGGCATGAAAAGACAATATTCAGGATAGGATGTGCTTCCATGAGATATTACAAGGAGTAATGTTTATGTTAAAAAATAAATAAAAAAGAATAGAGAGGAAAACAGACACACAAAAAAATTACCTCTTATCTTTCTTGGAAGCAAGTACTTGAGGCATTAAAGTGATGTCAGCTGAATCATACTGTCAGTGAAGGATTGCATTAAAGATGACCTGCTTAGCCTTCACAAGAGCAGGAAAGGCTCTCTTCTTTTTCAGGATAAAATTTATTCTCTAACATAAAACCTAAGCAAACATCAAAACAAAAAGTTCTGCGTACCACAGGTAAGGAAATTGAAGAAACATATGTTCCCCACTGTCTTCTCTTTAATCCCCCTGCTTCAGGCCTGTTGCAGGATCATATCTCCTCCTCGGCCCCTGTCAGCCAGAACTGAGCCACTGAGCCTGGTTTCTTTCCCAGTAGGTCTTATAATTGAATGGGTGAAGCTGACTGCAGGCTAAGTGAGCCCTAAATAGCCAAGCTTCACTGTTAAAGGAACTGATGTCCCTTCAACAGGATACCTTCATCGTAGTGAGGGAGTGCTCACACAGTCC
Organism: Stictonetta naevosa; assembly: GCA_011074415.1. Classification (NCBI taxonomy): domain Eukaryota; kingdom Metazoa; phylum Chordata; class Aves; order Anseriformes; family Anatidae; genus Stictonetta; species Stictonetta naevosa. The sequence continues at coordinate 38,022,181 of CM021700.1, forward strand.
TCTCATGGACCAATTAATTTCTTTCTTAAAATTTCTGCAAGTTTATCTAAATGACCTCTACTACTTAAGGCTGTGCTGCTCAAGCTAATTTCCTCTTCTGACCTGTCAGACTGAGCTTTGACAACATCAGCAGCAGACAAATAGCTCTTATATCACTGTGTTTTTTCCCTTGATCTTCTACATCATCAAGGAGAATATCAAAGAGGAAAAAAAGCACAGAAACATTTGCTTAAGATGATTTGATCATCTCAGATTTTATGTGGGCAAGATACAAATTTTCTCTAGGGTTCCGGACTTACCTAAGCTACTGACTTAGACACCTCTGCTTGTAGTTCTGCATCTCTAAAGTGGGTGTAACAATTTCCTGTTTTGTAGAACTATTGTGAAGATAAATAAATAAGAGTAAAGGCCATATCAGAGATGGTATCAAGAAGATTGTTAAAGTAGATGGCTAATTCAGTGAAGATGAAAATATATTACTGTCCCTTGAACAAAATACCTCATCTTGTCCTTTTACCACATTTATCTCATTTAAAGATAAAGTTTTCATTATTCAGTTTTTATTCAGTCTTTAAAGAACAACAACAGACGAACAGCATCTAATCATACATATTCATGCATCTCTAAAGTAAATTTTGTGGACTGGTATAATAAACTGCAAAATCTGTAGTATCAGTTAGTGCTGTAAAAAGTCACAAACATTGGCTGTTTGGTCACTGCAGCCTGTTAAGCTTGCTTCAAATGGGCAATATATGCCACATAGGAAAGGTAATGTTCAAAGAGGACAAAAATGTTCAATATTCCATCTCTCTGTGGCATCTGCAGCTGAACCAATAGCACCAGCTCAGAGAAAACACATCTTTTATTTTGTCCAGGCAATCATCATAACATGGTTTATCATCTTAGATACAAACTAAAATGCAACAGAAAAATTATTTTTTTTATTTTTATTTTTATTTTTATTTTCCTGATGGAGCACTAGCAACAGATAATGGTTTGTTGTTTTGTAGTCATGTTCCTTTCAGTATCCCATTTATCTGAGTGCAAGAAATAAACATATTTATAGATCAGTATATAAATGAAACTAGATCTCAGTCATATTTCTGCATTAAACCAAATCAACTTGCAAATGAGGTAAAGAGAATATTCATTTTACAGATACAGAACTTCATGAATTATCCCCAAAATAAATGACTGAGTGCCCCTCATGTTCAGTTACATTTGAAATAATGTAAATTGGCTTAAAATGAATTTTAATGCAAATCAGAAACACTATAAAGCAGCTGATTCTCAGCTTTCTTAGAGTAAGTCACCATTAGAAATGTCATTCAGAACAATCATATCTACATATACTCTGGACAGCATATTATTCTTTTACAGGATTTTAGCAAAATGACTGTTTGAAATTCATATTGGTTTGTTTACATTCAGCAATTCCAAGGCTGCAAAAATGCCAGATGAAGTAAACAAGAGGAATCTGCAAGGTTATCTTGCTGAGATGATAATCATATTGAGACTATGGTTCCTCGTTTCTGCAGTACTAACACACTGGAAATTGTATTACATTAAATAATAATTGTTTTTCTAAAGATATAAAGTTCATTTCATGCTGCAGTATGTTAATACAGTAGCACACTACTGCATTAATACATTTAACTCAATTTTATAGAATGCTTTTATTGCAGAGATCTATGAAGCTGTATAGCTTGGCTTTGTTAGGCTTTGTAGGAACCTTTTCATTAGTTTCAGTTTACATGAATATATGTCTCTTGGGATTCACTTTAATTCATGAATTCAAAGCCTCAAATAGCACCTGTGTTTTCTTCTAATCATAAATTAAAAATATAAAATTAATTCCAAAAGGATTGTATACAGGAACATAATCAGAATCCCCCAAAACAGCTTTTGTTTAACCCTGGAGATGCATGATTACTCCAGGCACATTAACTCTCCCTACGTCTCTACAAATCTGCTTCAGGTTAAGCCCTAAAGCTCTGCCATCCTGATAGTGTTGCGCAGCTGAATGTGTAACTCACACCCAGACTATGCCAGATGCTCCTATTAAAAGTATTTCTCTTCCACAGAGATAATGCTTTGGAGAGAGAGCCTACTTGGATCCACATGGAGGGAATGCCCTCATCTCTGTCACATAGGTCAGGAGCACCATCTGGGTTGGGGAAGGTGAAGGAAGCCTGAAAGGAGGGCAAACGTGCAGGGGAACAGACCATCAAAATGAAAACATAAACACTGAGAGCATGGCCTCAGCTTACCTCTGACTTCCTCATGAGCATGTGTTTACTCCTATTTGCTGACTCACCATCAAAAGAATAAAGAAGTTTTTTCTAATTAGCATGTTTCTAAAGGGCTACTTACTTTGCTGGACTATTTGTAAGCAAAAAAAATGCTTGCCTCTTTTAGAAATATTTGAGTATGTCAGTATGTACTTGAGGGTTTTGGAGAGGAGAGAAAGAATGATGTGTTCTGATTATTTTATTTTATTTTATTGGCTGAACCATGGATTAGAAATACAATTTGCTGACTCCCAGCATCTAACTTCTGGACTGATGTGTGTGAAATTCCTCCTCCGCAATTAACCACAGAAATTGGTGCAGTTTCTTTCCTCTCCTGGTTCTGTGTGATGAGTACAGTTATTTGTGTGGAAAAGGATTTTTAAAGAACTACTCAGCTTGGTGATGTGAGAAAGAGGCAGAGACACACACACACATACTTGAGATCTTCAGTGCCTGAGGGCATTTCCTACTTCTTGTAGCAGTGAACTTATCTGTGCTCCTTCAGAGGAGCAAAAAAAACCAAGATGAAATAACTCCAACCTTATCACCAGCCTCTGAGTATTTCTGTGCTACCCTTTCCTGTCGCCCGACGAGGGCTGTGTTCTCCTTCCCAGTCCCAGATGATTAAACACTACGATTCCTTTGAGACTGAGAAACCTGCTTTTGGGCCGAGAGTATTAGGAAGCTAATCACAAGGAACTTTCCTACATGAGAAATCTTCAGCTCTTTCCTGTTTTCATTATCAGCAGAATAATCAACTGAACTATAAAATCAGCTTTTTTCAGACAATGAGCTCTCTGAAAACAAAACAAAACAAAACAAAACAAAGCCCGTTCATTTTTCTCAGTGATACCTCTGGGTCACCTGAAGCAGAGCCAGTAGTTCTAATTTTCCAAGGAGTCAGTGCTCTTTAAAGTAACTTAAATGACCTGGCCATAATGTTCAGAAATTTGGGGATCTGACACCTTCCTGCATTTCCAGCTGTGCAAGGTGAGCTTTCTCATCCTGATAAAGAGAAGGCAATTATGCATCTGGGTCACACAGAAAACATGCATTTTGTGCATTATTTCCGTACATCTCTCTAAGCTATTAACCACGGGAATGTGAAAGCTCTTCCTATACCTCTGTGAAACACGTTAGTACATTCAACACTGTTTTACAAATAGCTTTTTTTTTTTCTAAAAAAAAAAAAAAAAGCCATCCTAGTTCCCCAGTGACTCATTTCCCTTAGCAATTTCAAAAAACTTCCCACATCTGTGTGTGACTAAGGTACATTCACTTCTCTAATTTCTACTGAAATTGAGTGGGATTTAAGCATCTGAATTCCTTATGAGCTTTTGCAAAATGTATCCTAAATAACTTGCTAAAGGCCACAGAGGGATTATTTAATAAAATTAGGAGTGTTGCTTTGATTTCCTGAGGTCCCATCTGGCATCTTACCACCTCCATAACCTCTGTCAGCTGGTTTACCATTCCTCAGAAAACTCAATTTCTATTAACACTTTAGTAAAGAAAACAGCAGTTTCTTGTTGTGGCTATCTTTTTAGCTCAGATCAATAATCTGTTTTGTAGAGAACCCACCCTTTAACAAAAGTTTTGTCAATATAGAGGCTTTTTTACTATTATTTATTTTTTAATGAATTCAGTGTATGGAATGGTAGAGTTGAGCAGAGCAGACAGAGAAGATTAGTATTCTTATGACTTAGTTTTAGCAGGTGCATAATTCTCTCTGGAGATGGATTTTAAGGCCCTCATACAACTGGCCATCCCCTCCATGCATTGCGACATACCTGATTTCTTTCACCCTGTGACATGCTGGTTATTTAAGAAATAATTTGGGATACTTAGAATGTGTAATGTATGTTTTGATATAATTCCAGAGTTTTATTATTCAGAGTTCAAATGTCAGCCCAAATTGCATTACAAATTTACAGTTTTTAGGAGGTGGGGGAAGGGAGAAGTGTTCCAGGTATTGCCAACAATTCCTACTGAGGCTGGAAGAAGTCTTTTGAGCTTTTGACATGCTACAGTGAACTTAAGAGTCACTCAGAATTTTAGACAAGTTTTAATAGTGATGAAATTGGCTTCTCTGACCTTACCAGTATGAGAAACAGCTTAGGTAAAACCATCCAGTAGCAAAGAATGTTTGGATAATAAATGAGTGTATCAGGGAGCATCCCAGGAAAGGGTTGACTTGTAAAAATTGAAAATAGGAAATATTTGCCCTGTAGCTAAATTCTTCATAAAATTCTGCCTGGCTCCTCAGAGAGTTTCTGCTTGAGTTTTAGAAGAGTATTTTTCATGTTTGTATATGATATATATATTTTTTAATTTAGCTGAAGAATGCAGATTCAAAGTATGCAAGGAAGGGTAAAAAAAAAAAAAAAAAAAAAAAAAAGCTTTTTTTTTCCTTCAGCTGTGTTTCATATATAGAATCATAGAATCACTTAGGTTGGAAGGCAACTCTAAGATCAACTAGTCCAACCTTTAGCCTAGTACTGACAAGCCCACCACTAAACCATACTACTAAGTTCTAAATCTACATGTTTTTGTATGTAGATAATTCATACACGTGTGCACATATGTTGCATATGTTTATACACAACATAATACTGTCTCTTCAAATTTAAAAGCTGACAAATTCAGTATGTTTATTTAAAAGGAAGACTATTGTTCTGTAAGTACACAGGATTAGAAGTCACAATTTCTTTAAAAACACGGCATTTCAGAAGAGATACCATGAAACCTGAGAGTAAATTTTTATATACCTCATTAACTACTTTTTTTTTTTTCTTTCCTACAGTTCAGATAATCCAGGTTCTTGCTATCAGCTCTGGGTTTTATTTATACTGGGAAAGGGCTGGTTTCTACAACTAGTGAAGCTAATTTTAAAAATTCTGACTTCTTTTTGTAGTAGCAGGATTCAACTGTGACCAAATTGATTAGCACCCATTGGTTAATCACTGAATTTCATCCACTACCTAAATATAAATTTGTCAATGCCTAATGCATCTAGCTGAGTGTTTCAAGTGACTTCCTTGCAAGTTATTCATTTAGAATTTTTTCTTGATACCTGAGAAAGAACTATTTTAATCTTTATTTCTAGGACCTGAGATCACAGCTGAAGACTGTCCTCTTCAAGTCAGAATCAGATGTTTTTATAACATCTAGTTTCAATTGTGTTGTAAACTATTTCCTTGTGGACTGATATATCGTTTTTTATTATTCAGTTTGCCTGGAATATGTTTCTTATGGCACAGGAACTGACTTTTTTATTTTCATTCCTGTGCCATCTCTAGTTTGACTCTCTATTTGCCCTAGCACTATGCGCATAAAAATCACTGGATCTCCAAGTTCCCCGAGAACCCGGCATCTCATCGAAATGTGAAGAAGGCAACAAGGAAAAAGCCAACTCTCAGAAAGAAGTTATTACAAAAAGAAAACACTGGTAGGGGCTCAGCTATCTTTCAGATGCAAGAGTTCTTTGAAGGGTGGGAGGAGATGTTGCTCCTAGCAGGACAGACATACCTCCTGGAGTGCTTTTGGCATTAGTACTTGTGCACATCTACAAGAGGTGTATACACACACACTCAAAGGCATTTATGTTTCTAAATCCTGCTAACTGGCAAATGGTAGAATTTCATGGAAGATCAGGTTAGTAATAAACTAGGAAGCTCTCGTTTTTCACCACACAGAAGTCAGGTGCCAGTTTTTCTTTGCTGGAAATCAGTCAGATGAGAGGAAAAAAACAAAACAAAACAAAACAAAAAAACGTATAGAGATATTTTAAAGTAGGGTTAGAGGATGATGAGTGCAAAGTCAAAATGATTGTGAAAAAACAGTTCTTTTGACTCTTGGAATATAAATAAGACTGTTTGACCAGCAGTATCTCATCTGATTTATGAGAGTCCAGAAGTCACAACTCCAGAGGGCAGTTAAAATATTTTATGTGACTGATAATGACCACACATTCACCTCCTGAGGTGGAAATGTCTCTTTTGTATTCATTAGATCAGAAGTGACTCTTTCCCACAATGTTGTACTTCCACCACTGCACTCTATTTATATTCTGAAGGATAAAGACATATTTATTTATTTTTTTGTAAAAAAAAAAAATAAGTTTAGAACTTTTTAGTTTAGAACTTCAGAAGCCAACCCATGCCAGAAAACAAGTGAGATCTTGTAACTATAGCCAGAGAAAACTGCAATAATAAATTGTAATAACTGCAATAAATCAGTTGAGAACTCTAAGTCCTTCCACAAATGTCATTCCCAGACAAAACAGGCTGACCCAGGCAGGCAATTCCTTTCTGGCACTCTTTTCTGTAACTTTAAGATGTGTAAAGTTCTGAGTTGAAGCTTTAAGGAAAGGTCATTGGCTCTAGTTGGATTTCTCTCCTCCCATTGCTACTAGTTATTTTATTGTTGTAAAGTAATATTAAAAAGTACTTCTTTTTCATGTTTTACCAATGTTAAGCTCCATGTTTTTCTTTTTTACCAAAAATCAGTAGAAATCACTTTCCTACATAACTGTGAAGATTTTGAAAACTGTGCTCAATTAAACAGTTAAACATATAATGGACTGTATCCATAAGATGTACAACACATTCATGCAGCACTCCTGAAATGAAAGACAATTTCGTCACCAATGTGGTAGAATGTACACTGTACACTGTACATTAGGTGGAGTAATTGCTATAGAAAAATTCCCAGTTATTTGAATTCTGCAGCTAACTGCTTTACTTCTTTAGTCCACTGAATACAGATAAAAAATAATACTTTTCTATGTAAAAGGTGTGCTTGGATCATATCAAAACTAACAAATATCTAGAAATTATGGTTTCACAACATGTAGGACAAACTTTTAGTAAACAGAAGTCATGCTGTTTATGGATTACTGGTAAGGTGAACTGTAAACCTCATGTCCTTTTTCACAACAGGTACTCTATGAAATAGAATAAAGTCACTTTCCCCCCTCCCCTAAATCTGATGAATGAACATCAGACCTTGGCTTCTTAGGATAATCCAAAACCAGAATAATAAGAATGGAAAATATGTAAGACTTCTACACACCCTCAGGGTTCCAGTAGGCATAAAATTTATTTTTATAAAAGAGTTGTCTTTACACACTAGCAGTTAAAATAAATAAATAAATAAATAGTAATAATAATAAAACTCTTCTAAAGTAGTTCTCTTAATTCTCTTAATTTCATTTAGGAGGTAGGAATATTTTTCCATTTGAAAAATACCATGTTTTACTATATAATAACATGAGTGGATTTCTATCCACAACTTATTCTAATTCCTTATTATTCTTACTCTACTGACTTAGAGATTGGTAGTTTGCAAACAGCACCTAACCTTCTGAAGTTAACATTTCAATCTGTTAACAGAGGAGTCATTTTAATTAAAATGGTAATGCTTTCAATTGCCAGATTTAATTTTTATTTAAGCTGGTCACTGTGTACACATTTTAAAGAAACAAATTACTTGTTTGATATTGTTTGATTTGTATTGATTTCATCTATATACGTTATTGAAAAATCCCAAATGAGAATAATTACACAATACTAAACCTAAAAATAGTCATAATCAGGTCGAACTCACACTTCTCTAGTAGGACAAAGCTGTTTTCCTATGTGAAGTTTTGTGTACTAAAAAAAATAGTTGATTAATAAAAGGGAAAGCTGTTAGACTTTTGCAACATTAAAATATTACATTAAAGGCTGTGTTTTAGAAATCCTTAAAACATTTCAGATCAAAACTTTATATTAAAAATGTCAAATTTATCTTTGTATATATTGTATTATGTATTAGTATCTGGTGACCTCAGTTCTGCCATAACACAAGTGAGCATTTGCACTTTCTGCAAGCAACAAATTTGGTTGGGATGAATTACAAAGGTAGAAAAAATCTGATGCTCAAAACCACTGTCAATAACATTCCTTTCATATTTATCCCCTTTCCTATCAGATGAATATGAATATGTTTAGTTAATGCTGTGTCTCAGCTAAAAATATTAAAATCTGTAATACTAATAATAATCCTAACATAGTATATTTTCATTTGCTGCCCCAGACATGGATTGCTTGGCATGAGATATGTTAGTTTATCTCCCATATAGAATAATTGTTGTCTCTCATATGTGCATTTCCAATCATGTCTCAGTATTTGTACTTAAAAAATGACTTTTTGGTGTATATTGTTTCTCAATGAGTTTATGTCCACAATGCCTACTAATTCAATTACAAATAAACTTATAATCTCTTCTACAAACTTTTTCTCCAAAGTATCTAAATACGTCATACATCATATTTTAGCCTGCTGTGAGCTGCTTACTATAAAGGCACTTTACTACTGTTGTAGTTTAACCTGGCCGGCAGCTAAACACCACACAGCCTGGGGGAGAGAAACAGGAAAGTGAAGCCTGTGAGTTGAGATAAACACAGTTTATTAAGACAGGAAAACAATAATAATGATAATAGTACTACTAATAATAATGTGTACGAAACAAGTGATGCACAATACAATTGCTCACCACCCGCTGACCAATGCCCAGCCTATCCCTGAGCAGCTGCCCCCCCACCGGCTAGCCACCCCTATATATTTTTTAGCATGCCGTCAGATGGTATGGAATACCCCTTTGGCCAGTTTGGGTCAGCTGTCCTGGGTCTGTCCCCTCCCAGCTCTTGCTGCACCCCCAGCCTGCCTGCTGGCAGGACAGAGAGAGAAGCTGAAAAGTCTGGCAGTCTTCTACAGTACTGCCAGACTCACACATTGATAATTCTATGTCATTTCCCATCAGAAGCACAGTGCTTCTGGATAACAGTTCTGGGACTAAGGAATCACATTTATTTCTGAAACTTTCTGCTGCACTTGAGCCAAATTTCCAAGCTCTTGCTCACAGTTATTATATCTGGAAATTTATTTTCTTGCTGAAGGTTGATTTGAGATCCCCGTGACTACAGGGATTAGTGCTCTAAGAAAATATTGTGAGTGGTACTGTTATTTCTGTGACCACAGGTACCTGCAGTGAGATTGCCAAGTGGAGCTCAAATACACATAGCCACCTGGCACAGGGGGACTTTCAGGTCTGAAAGTGGCTACATGTAGGGTAAGTTTGTGCTTCATTTTCTCACATTTAGCAGCAGGACTAAAGAGATTCTTCTTCATTTAAAAAGTGTGCAGTAGTGAACTTACTGACACAGCTGGCCAAAGTTTGCCAAAAAACCCTGGCCATTTATAAAAAAATGACAGAATCTTTTGGTTAAAAAAAAAAAATCAAATCAAATAAAAATGTTTTATAGGCTTATTTCAAGAGGAATTTCATTTGATTTAATCAAAGCACAGAAACAGAAAACAGAATGGAAATTTACATATATATATATATTTTTTCAACCAGAAATAATCTGGATGGATTTAAGGTGTGCTATTCAATTTAATAAGACATATAAAGGAATTAATATCAGGGCATCTCAGAAAACTATCTTCCAACATTCATGTTCATGCAACAGCAATTAAAAATATATATATATTCAGCCTAATTTTTGTGCCCAGAACAGTGATTTGGACTGCAGCTTGGACTGTGGATCTGTTTGATATATACTTAGTTTCATGTCACCTGTCTAACAGGCTAGATACTTCTTGTAAAACCCCAGACAGTATTACACAAACAGCTGAGATTTTATCATCACTGTTGAACTTCCATTATAATAGCAAATAAAAATCAAGTGCTGGGTTAGAACAGTTACTTCTGAGCTCAGCAAGGCTCTAAAGCAAACCATTATTCTATAATCATCCCATCCTTACCAAAGACTCTGCCGACTTTTTGCAAAGATGGTTCAGATGACTAATCCTGAGCTGCTGAGCTGCTGAAGGAGCCCATAACCTTTTCTCTTTGTGTAGTCTAGACATGTCTTCAATGTGGACCCACACAACAATTCCTTACAAGTTAGTGAGTGTATCAATTGTAACATGGGATGTGACAGGTTGGCATAATATTAACAAATAGATTTACTTAAATTGAAAAAAAAAAGAAAGAAAAAAAAATAAAATAATAATAATAATAATAAAGGTTATCTAAAAGCTTGATGTTCATACTGTGTAGCCTCACCCTTTTGTTATCCCTAGTGAACTGTCTTTATCTCATCTCATGAATTCTCACACTTTACCTTTCTGATTCTCTGCCCCTTCCCACCTGGGGAGAGTGAGTGGCTGTGTGGTGCTGAGCTGCCTGCTGGGCTTAAACCACAACAGCAAGCTTTGAAAGAAAACTGTCTCAAGGAAGACATAGTTAAAATATATATACTTAAAATGCTCCTCCTCCTTATAAGTACATTTATAGTCCAAGATCAGTGCTCAAATGACATTTCAGATAGTTAGATCTCTTGTAGAATTACGTAATATGAGATTTTAAAGCACATAAATGATATTCGTGAGACATGCTTCTACATGCATCTACAAAATGACCTTGTTTTAATATACCTTCTGTTGAATTCGCTCAAAACAGATCAATAAGGGTTTCATTTATTTTATTATTTTAATACTTTTTATGAGCAGGATTTTGCTAATACATTGTCTTTGTTGGCAAAATCTCATTCAGTAATATTGAACAATTTCATTGATACAATGCTGTTTCCAAAGCTCATGGAAAAGGTCACACAAATTTACATTTGTTTTCTAAATTTCTTGGGGAAAAAAAAAAAAAAAAGAATCTATAATGGAAGCAATTGGTTTTCAAACATGAAATCCTTCTTAAAAAGAAGTAGGTTTGGGGAAAAGATCTAAGCATTGTTTCCATGTCTGCTGAAAAGATTCATATCTGCAATAATATTTTAACCCTTACAATACCTTACAATTTTGTTGGTATTTTTAAGAATTTAATTTTATTTATCTAATCTGTAAGAATGCCAGAACATCTTTGATTAAATGCAATCATAATAGAAATCAATGAAGCACTTTTTGAGAATGCAGAAGTGCCAAACAGCAATTATTTATTTGCTTATTTATTTATATTGCGTTATCTCAAACATCATTGCAGAGCAAGGTTGTCAAGGGTGATCTATTGTCCTTCTTTATCAGTCACACTGTAACCATAGTAAACCATATGCTCCAAAACCCCTTTGCTTAAACAACTAAAACAAAAAATAATCCCAAGATAGTGATTGATCAGGTGTTCTAAAATAAGTGTTAGCTACATAAAGAAAAATATCAATTTGCTTACATTAAAAAAAAAAAGTGATCTGAATAGAATCTTTAATAACAGTAGGCCCTTCAAAAAAACTTGGATGTTGATTATGAGCTATAGGGCTAAAGAGCTAGGAATGGAAACCCTTCTCTTTTGGAACATTATTAAAATAGCTTAATTAGGTTCTAGATTTACACATCAGCCATCTAAATCAGTGTTGGGAACAGAGAAGACAGTATTAGTAGAAAAGCATACTCAAGTGGGATTACCAAATTATATATATATATTTTTATGTACAATTTTGAATTTACAATACAGAAACTGAAGAAATGAATTGCAAGTAAATGGGTTTCTACTTATTTTGTAGGAAAAAAAAATGTTGCTTATTACAGAGTGGTAATATTTTAGAATATTTAAACTCTCCCGTTTTTGAGAAAAAAAATGCAGTTTCTGAATGTAACATTAAACTACTCTTATTAAGCATAACTCAAAGCAGGTAGAATTTAATTTTCATAAATATTAGACGAAGAGCTTTGTAGAATATTCAGCACAACCATTTCTAAGTATGTGAATTTAAAAATGAGATTTGTTTCACACCAAGCAGAGATAAAATTAGGTGGACAAAGTGAGTATACTAACGAAATATATTAGACAAATATTTTAGCAGTGTAATAATAGCAGTTTAAGACTACAGATATGCTTACTGTCCGGTTAACTCAACTTTTAATCCAAATAACTAGATAACTAGATAATTACCAGTCCTATAGCTACTTGAGCTCATGATTTTTTCTCCACTGCTCTTCCATGCATAAGTCCTTAGCCATGAGAGTCTTACTTTGTACTCCATTATGCCCTTGCACATAATTTGTCTGGAGGTTGGTAGATGGCTAAGAATGGGTATCCAAATTTCCAGCTGGATGTTACATATCAGAACATAACTTTTATAATAATTTTTTAAATTACTATAGAAGTCATAAAGTTGGGTATGATTACATGTGGAATCTGTTTATAAATGCCTTTTTTAGCAAAGAAGCTCTTTGCCATCATTAGGTATAAAGTTCCTTCCTTAATGTGGTGACACTAGCGTACATCTACAGTTATGTTGATATCAAGATAGGCTTACCATCCTTTCAAATAAAAGTATCTTGAGATGTTGAGACAGCTGAAGGCTGCAAAGCCAAGCTATTTTTTTTCAGTTTCTTTGTAAAATATTGGGATTTACGTTCAAGATTTTACAAAATTATAAATTCCTCATGTGCACTAAAAATTAGATAACACTCTAAAAACCCCAGGCTGCATACAGAATTTTAAAACAGGGAACAAGAACAGGCTGTGAGGACAGGACAACAAAATGGGATTTTAAAGAAAGTAATAAATATCAATGCCATGGGAGCATGTTGAAGAAAATAATTAAAAAAAAAGTGTAATGCTAGGTAATAGTCACACCAAGGAAAGCTTATTGAGTGAAGCTAAACAAGGTTGTAAACATAAGACTATACTGAGTTTGCAGCACCTTCCATACCACTTCATATCTGTAAATGCCATCCAGAGGTAAGTTCTACTTACAGAGTCAGTGCTTTAATAAAGCAGTCATGCAAATAGTTATTCCTGCTTGAAAGACAACCCTTACTATCCCAGGTTTCCCTATACCTAGCTTATATAATAGCATAACATATGAGTCAGGTCTGAGGTTTCATGACTTTGGTATTATAAGATGTTAAAATAATTGTACTAAAAATTGAAAACTACATTAGTTCTATACGGAAGTTAACAATATCAGAAATGATAATATAGTCTATTAAATCTTTTTAAAAGTGTGAAAACTGTCACTAGACATGTACTGGAGCATCTTAGCATTGTACAATTGTCTAGCACCTGCACTGTTAGTTATTAGCCTCTTATGAAATACCTTTTTCTTTATTCCTCAAAGTATCTATGCAGCTAGACACAATTTGCACATCAGTTCTTCAACCAATGTATCTATATACTTTCTGATTACTCAATGTAAAGCAAATAACACCCCCAAACAGACTAGCTCTATCAGTACAATTATTTCTGATGTTTACTTCTACGGTCTGTGTATATTTCTAATACTTAAATAAAACTTGCAAGAGTTTTTAAAATTATAGAATGAGGTGCAAAGAAGATAAACTTACTGTGATAATCTATTAAGCTACATTGCTTAAATATTAAAATGCTGATCTGACAATAGCTAAAATAGATTAACACATTAAGTCTGAGAGGACAAGTTTTCAAGAGAATGGACACGCAGTGGGGACCACTGAGAGTTTCTTTCCTGAGAGGATCTGGTGATAACATGGAAATTTGCTTTGACACAGCAAATAGTGAAAATTGTGTACATTTGGAATACCACTCCCTGTAAGTTCTCTACTGTACGTTTAAAAACCAAATACATATATTTGAAAACACTTAGAAGTTGAACAGAAATACTGTGCGCTAAGAATACAGCACTAACAGATAGATTAAACTTATTACTTGCTTCAGAAAACCTTCCTTTGGAAGCTGTTTCATGCAGCCTTCAGTGAAATTCCAAATATGTTACCTTATATGTGAGTTCAGATAGCTTACTCATCCTATTGGGGAAGATTGTCATTTACTGAAGGTTGGGCTTAGCTGCACATTGTGCAATATGTAGAAAAAAGTGCTATCAGATGAACAATGTGTTGAGTACATCTGGAAACATTTTAGAAATAGGTTAGTTAGAAACCTGTGAAGTGACTTTTTTGTTATTTTTCCCCCCTAATGTACCATAGGTATCAGTCAGTACAATGGTCTGAGTTAATATTGGACTAATTATCTAGTACTTGACATTAGCTTTTTCAGATCTTTTTTGTTGTTGCTGTTCCACATTGTACAAACATTTTAATGTTTTCTGCATTTTAAAAAGTGAAATGCATTTTGAAACTTTTCTTTGTACTGTCTGATAAGCAGAAATAAGCTGGTCTTTCCAGAAATAATTTCTTGCAAATTTAAAAGTTACTGTAAAAAGTGTTATTGTCAGCATGTCTACTGTTTTTCCAAGACAAACTAAAGATATTTTCCTTCATTCAAGTTGAAAGAAAATGAGAAGGTGAAAGGAAAGAAAATAAAATGAGAAAAGGAGTCAAAGAAATGCTGAAATTTTGGGGTTAGGAATATGACTAAAGACATAAGATCCTCTGGAGTGATATTTGAGGTGGTGGAGATAGATCATTCATGACAGATCTGGAGCAGGTGTATTACTGCAGTACGCATACTATCTTTCATAATTGTTAGGAATTCATCCTGGTGTCTGGCTTAATTAATAGAAATAGACTCTAAATATTAAACTTAAATGCTGAAATCAGAAATGCTTAACTTTCTTTTACTCCTGGATACAGAAGGCATTCCCTGGCATTTAGGTAGGCCTCAGAGCAGGGATATAGAGGAAAAAAGGAAAAAAAAGGAAATTTTGAGTTCCAGGTTCAGAACTGAAACTGCACTATATCAGTTTACTTATCCATAGTAAATGTTTTCATTTTTATGAATGCCGAGGCCAAGATCTTGAGCTAGTTTGAAGGTATTCTGTGGTTTTGCTGCTTCAATTATCACCTAGAATTGAAGTAGGTGCACAGCTTCTTCAAAAATCAAGACTGCGAAGTCTCAACTGCCAGGACTCAATCAGGCCAGATTAATTTACACCTCAGAAAATATGTCGAAAAATTTTTCTTGATGTGATTATAATTCAGTCTTTGATGGAAAAGAAAAAATGAACCTTGACATGAGCAGAGATTGTAGTAAGAGTGCCAGATGAAAACAGAGGCAAAAAAGTAACTTTTTACTTCACCTATGGAGGGGTTAGACAGTTCTGTATTTCAGGGTAGGGGTTGCTAGCCGTCCTTAGTATTCACTAGACTTACCTAATTAAGTCTGAGGAAAGCTTTCTACTAAACAATGAAGCTACTGAAAACAGCATGAAAAGTATTTTAAAACAACCTGTATTAAAGTCAAGAAATTAATCTAAGGTTTGTTTGACACTAATTTTGATATAACTGGAAATACTGTGTAGGAAACTCAGTGAATCAGATACTTCAAAGGACAAAGACGTCACAAAAAATATTGCTTTTGACCTCTCAGTAGACAGTTCTCTGATATTCAGGGTTTTCTCAGCTCATACTATAGGAACAGTCCCTATAGCAAGCAATATTGGAAACACAAGCAAAAGTGCTTTACTATTGGAAATGGATACCTGAGAGAAGGAATCCTTTTCAAACATTTCTCCACACATAGTCAGTATGCAGTCTGTCCCTAGCTGCTTTTTGCAAGGATTCACAATTATTTTGGGAAAGGGACAGCTCAAATCCCTTGACAAAGTAGAAGAATTAAGCACATTAAAAAAAAAAATAATAATAATAATAATAATATGAACTGCTTTATAAAATGCAATGTTGGGAGAGGGGAAATTAGTTTGGTTCAATTCATCAGCTTTAAAAAAGTGATTAGCTTCTTTACACCACTAGGACAAAATGTGTTCACATGCGGTGAGATTTAAAAATAGGTTTCTGTTGACATGACACTTAGTGTTATTGAAAAAAAAAAAATCTGCAATGTTTTTTCAATCATTATCCTCTACTATTAATAACCTCTGGTCTTTGTCTATGAATCCTAGTCTGATTCTTTTGGGGGAAAAAAAGAAAACGAGGACTGTAGACCTTCATATGTGCCAAGAGCCAGATATGATCATCTAGCTCTGCTCCTAATATCAGGACCTCTTTTGAACTCGATTTCAAGAATCAAAATATTTTAATTTTTTAACTGAGAGGTGGTGGACTGTTTGCAATGTACTTGAGGAGCAGAGGAAGTGAATATCTGAGCAGTTTAAATATATTAAGTATGTATACAAATGTATAAAGTATAAAAGGTTAAAATGGAATAATACTTTTCTGTATGCTATGCTACTTGTAGTATGATCTACTGTTTTGTTTCATCAAAAAATATCTACAGGATTTCTATGAAAAAGGCAGCTATCCACATAACTGATATACAAGCTAATGAAAAACCACTCTACACAGAAGCCGAGTATTAATTTATTGATTAATTTATGATTAATTTTTGTAGTATCTGCATTACTATTCAAATTTATCATAGAGTACTCATTTTTTCCAGCACTAAGATTCATACTTAAGTCAGCTGCTGTGAAAATGTCTCCATTCAAACATTTAAGTTTATTTACTGAGGTATGTTTTTGAAGCACAAATGTTGCAGAATACTTTCATCCTTAATCAAAGATTATACTTCTAATCAAAGATTATACTTCTGGTACCAATTTGTTGAGACTAAAAGCAACTCTGCACTTCTATATACTTTTATTGGTAAGGAGAACCTGTATTTTACTTAGTTTAGGATGAAGGTGAGATAAAATGGCCTAAAGTAAAGGTAGGACTATGATCTGTTCTGAGTGTGTATAGCACTCTTGGGCTGTATTAGAATTCTGTTGTCTAGAAAAGGCATCTACAATCCAGAAAGGCATTGATTCAAAGTTTTTAACTCCTGCCAATCAGCCCACAGGTCATTGACAGACAGGATTTTAGGTCAGAAGTTTGAACAGCAGTCTTGGGGAGCAGAGTGACCCTTACCATGGATCTAGAGAAAGATTTTGTCTATCAGATCTTGTTTCCTCCTCCATGTCAGCTACGTAACTATGCTACATATAGTGTCTGGAGATGAAATCAGTCATACTCTGAAAAAATGATGGACAGACTGTTTTAAAATATCATTTATTCTGTCTCTTTAAAAGTCGCCATTTCAGAACAATGTTATGAGAGAGAGTATTATCATTATTATTATTATTATTATTGTTATTTTATTTTGTTAGAAATAAACCAGTGATTTGCTAATCAGTATTCTGGAATGAGAATCCTTCCCAGTGCAATGCTATGATGTCAGAAACAGAAATATGCTGAAACTAGTGGTGCTGTTAGTTGTACAAAGGTGACTTAAAAGGAGCATGCAATTCTGAGACCCTTTCATGACATTACAAGAGCTATTTGAAAGTCATAGCATGCTTTTTTTTTTTTTTTTTTTTTTTTTTCCCTGAAAAATGATACCTGACTTTTCTGTCTCTGCTTCCTAATGCCGAAGGGCTCAGCTTCTGCAAAATGCAACCCACATAACACTCCTTTTCAAATAAAGTATTTTATCAGCTGAAATATCTTATTGAATTTGACTCAGATGGTGATATGAGCCAGTGGATGTTACTGAATCTTTATTACCTAGTGGTATTTAAAACTAAATTGGTCCAATATATCAGAGCTTATTGTGGATGATAAAATGGAGTAATATCTTGCATCCTAGCTGTGTGCAGTTCTAAAGACAGTGTAAATATTGGAACAGACTTGTTATGATTTTGAAAATATTAAAGAAATTACATGAAAAATATTTTTCATAATTGCTTGGCACAAATTATGCAGTTAAGAACAGAGATCTCTTTCCTTTCAGTTCCTAGATCAGAAAAATGAAAATGTCTGACATAGCTAGCATTTTTTTTTACTATTATTAATAATATTTTATTTTTTATCAAAATTGAGACTGTATATAACAGAGTGATTTGTATGCAGAGTATGTACTTAACCACTGCTATTCACTACCAATAACACAGATGGATCTGCCGATTTAAGTTGTGAAACATATGGCTTTAGTAAGGAAGAAATGACAGCTGAGCTAAGTATCTTTGACAGAGTAACTCTAGAAAAAGAATAAAAAGTTAGTTGCTTTGAAAATTGCCTTGCTTTCTTCAAAGCCCACAGTCTTCACTTCACCCTCTATCATCTTAATATCCATGAGTTCTGTTTCATGTAAGAAGTTTTTCATGTCTTAGTACCTTTCAAAATTATATGAGATACATGGCCAGGAGCAACTGTCAGGATTAGCATTACTGAGCACATAACATGTTATTCCTTTCAAGTCAGAAAAACCAATTGCTTTTATTACATTAAAAACCGACCATGGATTATATCTCTTCTTCCATTACATTTAGCCTTCCTTTAAAAACTATTAGCAGTGTATAATTTCATTATAGTCTCACTTGTCTCCTTTATAGAAACTTTCAATTACTTCTGATTTTAAAAATTAGAAAAGACCTAGCTATGACTAATTATTCTTGGTTTCACCAGTTGCTGAAGCTGTAGTTCAGATACCTAAATATAGATCTTTTAGAATTCCTAGTTAGTTTTCATAGTATTCTCCACCTGAAAATTAAGAAGAGGTGTCATGTAACTCTAGCTTTATTCATTTCATGCTGTAAAGAGATGGCAAATTTTGTACAAACCATTTTCATTTGGGTCAGATCCCGTAGTTCTTCCAGTTTCCACAAGGGCTCACATATGTTGTCTTTCAATGCCATACTCAGGTAGTCATGGTTCACACTTTTGGTTATACAATAGTAATAGTTAAGGTCACAGACAGGAAAAATGTGATTGATATGTACTATCGGATATCAGCTATGTATGAGGCTTTAAAAGTGAATGATGATTCTGGAACATGATAACTGACATGTTCTGTAATGGGGGAAAAGTGTGAGAACTTCTGGAAAAGATCAGTGGCTAAAATAACACAAATATCTGTTTCTGTTTTCACGGTCTTTTGTGCAACTTCTTTTCAGAAATCCTGCCTTTTTAGCATGCTTAATATACTCCAGTTATATGATGATTTTTTTTTCTGTGACATGAGGAATAAAAAGGTCTTGTTACTCTAAGCAATATCACAAAATTCAACAACACAGGTGAATTAATTTTACCTAATTTAATACATCAATGGATTTCTAATACAGCTGTAATCTTGATGTCTAGAACTAAATATAGTAGCTATTAAAAATATTATTATAAGCAGATTAGAGATGAAGGAGTACTATAATTCTTTTTTTTTTAATTTATTTTTTTTATTCCTTTATTGGATTAGTCTTTTGCACCATTTTGGGTAGGATGCAAATATATTTTAGCAATCTTTTTCAAGAACAGACATTTATTTTGAAGGTTCTCAAAAAGCTTGTCATGTACTCAAGCCATAGAAGTTTGAGTCTCTGCCAGCTATTAATTTAATAGAATTATACTTCTAGGAAGTCATTACAGTTTTGCCCTAGCTTTGCTAAATAAAGAGTTGCCGTGGTATTCACAGTGAATTATGGTAGTCCCAGAGGTATTTCAACTCTAAGTCTTTCAAGACACAGAAAGGCTCTTGGTGTTTTTATTTCTGTGACTAGTTTAGAACTATGAAAATTAGCATGTTTTCCTTGGTACTAAAATCTGGACATAAACCTAGACTGAAACTGCATAATTTCTTAAAGACTTTACTACTGAAAGTAGGCACATTGGCTTATCTCAAATGCAAGGCAATGTGATCGATGGCAGGCATGTGAGTGCAGTGAGAACAACACGGAGGCAAAGCTGTGGTCTGTTTGGATGACCTCCCCCCATCCCTTCACTCCATTTTCTTATTCATGAAGAACTAACAACTTTAAACTTCCCAAGATTTTCAATTTGAATATCAAGCCAACAAGCAATATTGACAAACCTAATCATCTTGAAGATAAACACTTGTGTAGGTCAGATGCCTACGCACCTTGCTCCACAATCAATGCCAACAACGTCATGCCAGATGCTACCACAGTTGTTTCATTAATAAAGACATACCTTGGTGGATTAAAAAATAAAATAATTAAAAAGGTTTCAGTTACATTTTCAATATTCTTGCAAAGAAATAATGTGGTATTAGGTACATTAACTCATGTCCAGTGTTGGCCACTGTAATAAAATTCTAG
Source organism: Stictonetta naevosa (assembly GCA_011074415.1). Taxonomy (NCBI): domain Eukaryota; kingdom Metazoa; phylum Chordata; class Aves; order Anseriformes; family Anatidae; genus Stictonetta; species Stictonetta naevosa. The sequence goes on from CM021700.1 coordinate 38,042,453, forward strand.
CATCAAAGGATCTTATGTTAGGAAGGGAGAAAATTACAGCAGAAATGTTTTCTACTTCTTCTATTTTTATTTTATTATTTTTTAAGACTTTTAATCTCAACCATATTTTTTTTTTTAGTTGTCATTTTCATATAGGACACCATACTTTTACCATATAATTGGCATTGACATACATAAAATGTATTACATCTTTAATATAGCAATGTTAGACATTATCTGTAATGGATATAAAAAAGTTCTTTACAGGAAAAAAAAAAAAAAAGGTTCTTTCTGTACACAGTGTCATTGTCCTCATTCTGATGACTGAGCGAATGCATTAGATGCATTAGGCCAAATGAAATGTTGTGATATGACCAGAACACGTTTGTTTTGTTTGTTTGTTTGTTTGTTTGTTTGTTTTTTCTGGAGATGTAGTCTATTGCAGAGTTTTCAATTTTAACCAATAATTATTTACCAAGGTCTATATAGAGAGATTTATTTATTTATTTAAGTGCTACAACACATTCTATGTAGATTTTTGAGGAAAGTTAAACTCAATAATTTAAAAACAGACTTGTTTGGGAAATCAATGGAATTTACTGGCTATTTCCAGAGCTTTAAAAGCAAGTCTAACTTGAATCCACAAATGTAAGTTTATTTGCTCAGTGCTTGTCAGAATAATACAGTATTGCAAAATACACTGCAAAATGAGATTAAAAAAAAAAATGTCGAACACATTGTTACATCACAAATATATGTACAGAAATTACAGATTCCTTAGCCCTCCTTTTCTTGTTAATGTATTTATAAAAACATTTTCATTGCAATGGCCAAGTCAAACTCGACCTGGGCTTTGGCTCTTCTAATTTCAGTACATACAAGAGAGCACAACTGGATTTTGATGATAAAATGAAAGTTTTGAAAACTTGGAAATTTGAATCTTTGACAGAAAAGAAGTATTCCTCATGTAAAACAAGAATTACAGCTCCAGACATAATAGTCAAAACTAGCTAGAGCAGTAATTGATAATAACAGAGCTGAAGGAGGACATTTTGAATCCTGGCACATACTACCTTCCTTTCCTTATGCTCCTTCCTATAGCTTTTCCTATATTAACCACTGTTCTTTTTTCTGTGGACTATCAACTCCTCATCCAAGGTCACAATTACCTGCTCTTTTTTACTATCTTTCTCACATGAAGTGGTTGTTTCTTTGTTTCAAGATTTTGCATAGAATGGTGGATATTAAAGAAGTTATCCTCTCACAAGATTCATATATTTTAGGTTGTAGTAATCTCTAGAAAATAGGTAATGTTGTGGAAATCAAGCATGTAATCTCCCATTAATTTTTAGTTAAAATCTGCTCAGATCATCTGAAACTTGCCCTTCCCCTAAGTCTTTAAAAAGACATATAGCCTTTCTCAATGTATAGTTTGGATGGTAGATGTAGCTGTCTCTATAAAGACTCTTCTTAAGATAAGCCTTTTAACAGTTTATATTCAGTTGGTAAAAGTGAATGTTGCACAAAGGACAAATAATCAACTTGCACAGACCATCTAATAGAGTTAATGCCAGAAGAAAAAAGCATAATGTAGCACTTCAGCACAAAACTGTACACTCTCGAGAGCATGATTATATGTTTAGTGACAGTACAAAAAATGTTTTTTTTTTCCTTATTGTAATGTTCCTGAACATGTGTCATTTGAGACCACAATAAGCATTTCATGTATTTGTGAAAATTGAGCTGTAAATCTGAGGAAACAGCTGCCATTAAAGCCAAGACGGTTGTATTATAAGCCACCAAGACTTAAAAGGATTACATTTAGAAGGTTAAATTCAATGTCATTCTTTTTTCAGTCATGAGTCGTAAAATCCATTCTGTTGGCTAGAAACCAGAAGCAATTCAAAGCTAAAATAAAATGGGATGGAGTGTTGGAATACAATTCATTTTAGAAACAATAATGTAATTTCTGATTGCAGAAATAAAGATCCATGAAAGTTGTCCTTGGCTATTAAGCAAAGCCAAAAGTTGTACATTGTTATTGCAGTGACACTTTATTTCTTAGACAGCACCTATTCGAAAAATTGCAGTGCACTGTTAGCTGTCAGAGACTGTGAATGTAAGGAACAATGTGAATATTTCTGAAACTTGATGCTTTGTGAATTTTTCTTGTGAGGGTCACAGACGGTCAATATTGAGAAATATTTGCTTCTGAGATGAGTAATAATTGTAGTACATCTCTTAACAGGGAAGATTATGATAGCTTGGCTTGTTTTAGTCTAGCAAATGCAAGCTATGGAGGATAACTCTCCATAAATAACATGAAAACAAGCAGGGAAAGAATAAATAAATAAATAACCAACCATGAGCTAAAGGACAAGTAGCCAAAGGACTTGTTCCTTGACACAGGAACAAGTCGGAACAAACTGATTCTGAATACATTTAGATTATAAATTAGAAAGTTCCTAGTCAGAGTAGCAGTAGCATCACCTAATTTATTTAAAAATTAGTTACTTCATGAAGAAGTAATATGATAACAGCAAGTGAATTATTCTGAATGCTCAGCAAGTTGCTTGAGTGATTTCTGTGCTCCCAAATTCCAGTCCCATTTTTACTACACATCTTCTTATCCCAGTTGTTTTTGACTTCTGTCTATTTTGTAAGAATTTAAAAACAATTTACAAAGATACAGTAAATCATTCTCAGCCATTCCTAAAATATCTAACATAAAACTTGTGCTTAAAATTTAAACATATATCCAACCACTTTGCTAAGATGGAACTAATTTTGTCTGGTAATTGTATTCCCCCTTAGGACAAAATAAATTTTGTGAAAAAAAGTCTCAGTGTATCCAAACATTTTCTACACTACTGTTTCTAACCAATATTCAAATAATTGTTTCATGGTCTGTTCTCTGTCTCTCTACTTATTGCTTATTTGCTGTAGTAACAAGTACACAGTTGACTTTTGAAGGCACAAGGCATACTGAGACTTGACTGATCACAACTGTATTGATACAGTTTATGCGTTAGACTTGTATTGGACAAAAACTTTAAGAATCCTCAGAGCAGGGAGTAGAATTCAGAATTTTTTCATCAAAATAGAGTACTCTCATCCTTACTGTCAGGGGTTCTGTAGGTACCGAAATCACTGGCTTGCAAAGGTGAGGAAAGGCTCAGATACATAGGTTTTGAACTCCTGAGCCTCCTAAAAGGTTACAGCCACCATGACTGTAATGTCCTGTCCCATCACTCAGTGCAGTAGAAATTTCTGACTCTGAATTCCATTTTCACAAGTATCCCTCACTGCTGTCTTTTGTTAGTTCAAGAAAATCCATCACAATCTAAGAAAGGGTGAGATTTCCATATCTCCTTCTCATTTCCTAGAAGCTGATTTAAGCATCCTTTTCTCAGTTCTGTGATTACTTTGAACCCTATTCCAAGGAACTACTTTAAAATTTACATCTACTTTTTAGGCAAACTGAAGATAGCTTTTACATCTGGTCCTTAGTGTCTGCTTGGTTATATTCAGATCAAAGTCTACATTTTGCATAGCTTCTTTTCCCTTTAGTGAGCTTGGTTTAAAACTGGGGAGAAATTATTTCCCCAAATATTTCTCAAAAAGAGAGATTGTAAAAGTATTTCAATATCTGCAACAAAAAAAGCGTGATATGAATAAAGAGCATTTAAGACATGTTAACAATTAGGAAACATTTTAAATATCTTAGCACTATAAACATATTAGGGATTATATGGAAAATGTCCTTAAAGCACTGAAACACTAATAGCAAGATGATTTAGGAGCTGGAGAAAAAAAAAAGGTCAGATTCTTCTTTTTCATTCATCTGTATTTCAGGAACTATAGCTGTGTTCAAAGCAGTGTTAAAGGTGACACCTAGAAGGCTGATGATTCTGAAAACAAATCTGTCATGGTATTGGACTGATAGGAATGACCAGAATTTTGAATGGACCTTGAAGTCATGGCATCATATAAAAAGGGTATTTCTTTATATGATAGACAACAAAATGGAAGAATTTAATAACACCTTGGTCTCATTTCAAGCCATGGAAGTGGAGAAGAAAAGGCAAGAATCTCATCTAGTTGTATGTGTTTAGCATAAGTAAAGAAGTGATGCCTTGGATATTATATTCAGGAAGAGGGACTGGAGCTGAGCAGAATGTACTGATATATTAAATAGTTACATTTCTGTTGGACTGTAAATAACATTGGTTGTTTCCCAAATGTGATTTTGGAAAAGGCTTATATCACATTTTCTTTTGTTTCAGTCACTAGGGCATTAAAATATGACAGTATGTAAGCTCAGACAGCAATGCTTTTATGAGCAGACTAGCATACATTAGAAATGCTGATATATACAATATTACCTCAGGTTGCCGTGACAATGGAATATGGATTTATTCCAGGAAAAGAAGTATTTATATTTCCAGACAAGTTTGCTTCTGTATCTAGCAATCTTATAAATTAGTCTGGTGCTCATGAAAAGTACCAACCTCAAATAGAGGAAAGCTGAAGCCCTTTTTTAATCACAGGTAGGGTACAGCATGGGAAGTAGTGCAGACTGTTTCAGTCTGGCCTACCAACTTAGTTTTCAGGTACTCCAGGCTGAGTAGTCTGGATTGTACCAGAAAGGAATATTGGGCAATGCTAGCCATTATCAAAGCTAATTATGTTGCAAGCATATTATATTGCACCCTAAACCCCAGTCCTTTGCTGAAGCACAAATCAAAGCTCATTCATCTTCCAGGTCTTCTGAAAGCACTGTGCAGGCAGAAACTTAAATCTGTTGTGTTAAAATAAGATCTTTAAGGATTTTATGTATCTCTATGTCACTGAACTCTGCCTCTGTTCCTTCCCTGAAGTGACAGATTCAAGATTTAAATTAACCAGTTAATATTTAAATATGATTTCCATAAGCTTCATAGTTTCTCAGTCATGACAAAAATCTCCCTTCTAACTATTCCCCTAAACACATGAAATACAGTGTGATAAACACTTCACAAAGTGTGATTCACCAAGTTTTTTTAACAGATAATTGGCCTTTTTTTTTAAATGCCTGTAATCTGAAATAGCACTACTATAAGATCTACTTAACGCTATCTTGTCGGTGGCACTTTTTCTATTAGTATTAATTTTCTCTTGTAGTTGGACATGGGGGTAAGGGCTGGTCAAATCTGTCTGATTTTGTTCATGTTCTGATTGATGCAGTTCCACATTTTTCTAAACCCTTAAGATAGAACTATTGCTGATTCAGATGTTGTGTTTTGACTAAGATCCATGTCTTCAGAAAGGTAGAAAAAAGGATTCAAGAAGAGACTGGGACAGTGCTAGGATACATGGCTCACACAGCAGAAGCAATATGATAAACTAAGTTTCGCTTATATCCTTGTTATTTTTTCTTTTATTTTTCTGGGAAAAAAAATGTGCAGACTACTATTAGCTTCAATTATTTTTAAAGTTCTATTCTAAGAGTAGCTTGGCACAATAGTCATGAAAAAGTCTCAGAAGAACAATTACTATTTAGCAAGAAGAGAAGAAAAATATATTTTAAGTTCTAATGCAGAGAAGCACTGAAACTTAATTTTCCTGAAAGCAGGTAATTTTAAAAATAAAAACTTAATGTAGTGCTACAATTATAGACTTAGTACTGTTTTATTAAAAATGAAATTATTAAATACAACAAAAGCACCCATAAGAAGCAGATAAACCTCTGATGCGAACAAAATTGGAGAGTTGCCAGTGTTGTGATCATATGAATATTCAATAGAAACCTTAAATTCAGCACATAGGTGATGATGAGGTAATTTTAAAGCCTGAAATTACAATGATTTTTTTTATTATTTTTATTTGTTGTAACAAAAAACATACTTTGGATTTGGGATGCATATCTAATGTGTACAAAATCTGGTGAATCAGATGTTTTAAGATTGAGGCACAAATAATAATATACTTTACCTTTAAAAACATAAATAGAAAGAGCTAGGAGTCTTAATAAGCCATGATTTGAACTTAACTTTTTGATATCCATGAGAACCAAATACAATTAAGTATGTATTAATATATTACTACTGCATTTGTACTTTCTTACTATTTATATGCTCATATGCATTTACATGAATTAATATGTTAAGAATTTATTTAAGGTCAAGACAGTGCACAGGAAATTTCAAAGAACAAAAACGAGTAATTTATGAGGTACTTCGGGCTGGGATAGACTACACCCACATATTGTTCAAAAAAAGAAAAATATCCTACCCCTTCATCATCTCTGAAATTAGGCTACTAACTACTGCTTATTCAATACTGGAGTCACTGAAAGGTTGGACTTGGTGCTTAGGGACATGGTTTAGAGGGTGACATTGATAGTAGGGTGACGGTTGGACCAGATGATCTTGGAGATCCTTTCTAATCCTAATGATTCTATGATTCTATGATTGGTATCAAAACTGCTACTGATTTCAAGAGAGTGGTATCTCCTTAGTTTTCTAACTAAGAAACATCTGGAAAGTAGTATTCAAGTTTGCTGGGAAAAAGGTGTAAAAAATACTCTCCTGCACAGAATTAAAAGTAACATCCTATTTTCTACACAGGCTGATGGATGAGTTACTTTTGTAGTCTACCATTGAAAAACAAGAAGTGGTTCCATGTTCTAGGAACTGTTTCTAACAGCATTTTCCTTACTGGAAATTCATTCCGTCAGTGTATGAGGCAATTCAATCAGTAAGAATCAATGGCCAAAAAAAAAGGTTTTTAACATAAAATGAGTTAAAAAATAAATCATCAGTTAAAAAATCATCAGTTGTAAGAATGTCAATATATATTTATTAAAATACACCTATTTTAAGAACAGATTAATTGTACTTGTGAAATATTTTAGACTGATTACTTAAAATCTGATATCAAAGAAACGTTACTGTTTTATTTCAGTTGATCTGCATCCAATATTCCAGGGAATATCCTTAGATGAACAAATGCTTATTTGCACGATTGTTATTCAGGCTTATGAATGTTAATTTGCCTTTATATCAGACTCACCACGACAGTGTCTCTATCAGGCACTAATTTATACCAGTATGAGAAAAAGTGTCTTTATAAAGCATCCCATCTTTCTGCTTTCTGTAAGGAAACGTGCATATCTGGCTTGCTTTTTTCTTTGTGTTTGGAAAACAAACTGTTCCATTCTTACAGATCTTGTTCTGTGCTTGATAGTGTTTCATGTTTGAAATTCAGTGAACACTTGAGAAGGTCATTTTTGTGCCTGCAGCTTTGTAAACTCAAGATCTTACATGCTCAGCTCATTGCTCTGTTGAAAATAGTTAACAATTAATTAATTAATAATCATTTAAAATATTTGCGCTCAGAATGTTGGTTTTGTGACTCAGTTGTGGTTTTTTGTTTGTTTATTTGTTTATTTTTAATGTCATGCATGGTTTGAATGCAAGGAATAAATACAATTAAGATAAAAGAGATGGGATGTGGGATGGTACTGGATGCTACAGCATGACACTTTAGGAAGGGTATGCAGTTCACTGGGTAAGAGCTGGAGCAAGTTCTGACACTCAGACAAATTTCTGTCCCCCTATAATGTGGCCCTGTCAGTTACACAGCATTATATAGCTACACAGTTAATAGTAATATGGGATTACAGTAGTAAAATCTGTTACTAAAAATGAAGACAGAAACCAAAAGTAAACTTGTGGAAAGTCATACAGAAAACAAAGCTCCCCAAAAAAGCACCTGGACTTGTCTCAGATGATGAAGCAGCCAAGCAGCAAAAGATCTCATCAGCCAAGTAAGAGAAGCAGGTGCTGTTCCTCACTCGTGGACTTTTGATCTTTCATGTATCCCATAAATTCAGATACAACTTTGTGTCCTTGAAAAAATAATCAGTGCCATTTGACTACTTATCAAAATAATCATTTTGATAAATACTTAAACTGAAGTAGTAGTTTTCAGCTGTATGAGGTGTCATACTCTTTGTACTGCATATAATTATAATGATAAGAAGTGGGATACTATTTAGGCCACTTTCTTAATTAACAAGTTGGCCATCGGGTATTTATCTTTAATTAAGCACACTGAATTCCACATAAACCTCATTATATGCCACTGAAAAATGCAAATGAATATCCTAATGGTGGGATTCACCTGGCTGGACATCACTTACTATGCACAAGCATAATAATGTTTCCAAAGCTATCACCTATGAGGGTACTATGGATGATATATCTTATATTTGCTGTTAATTCAACCTTAATTATACATGAACTCATGTTCAATTTCCTAATAAACTCTAATCAAGAAACTACTATGAGTCTTTCTTCAGGTCCTGCTTCAAAACTCTTGTATTTCATATCACGAATGAATTAGGTTCTTAATTTTATAATTGTATTTCTTGAACAATCAGAGTTCTGGTTCATGAATCACAGCATTTTTGTTTTATTATGATCTTATTCTTGTATGATACACTGTAGTTCTGCATTACAAATGGACACGGTTTTAATTCTGCTTCTTACAATGAGAAATACACTGCATTCTTTCCCCAGTGTCACAACTGCAAACCCTTAGAGCAATATGTGGAAGAGTTCACTTTTCCCAGGAAAAAACAAACAAACAAACAAACACACAACAACAAAAAAAAAAACACACTTCAAATATTTCCAGAAAAAAGTAGTTTGTTTTCATATTTATATGTAGAAGCTCACAGCATATAGATTGGCACATTGCCATTTTAATTTCATAGGACTATGGAAAGCTAAATATATTTAATCCTGCTGAGATTCCAGCCTTTTGTGCTTCCTGCAACAAATCAAAATTATTAAAAACCAGCTGCACTCAAAGTTTCCATAACTGTCAAGTTGTTTAATATATTGCAGACTAGAAGGAAATGCAGGTAAGAGATCTAAAGTTATTAAAACTTGATCAGTGAAGGTTGATAGAAACAACATCACAAGATAGTGCGACTAATGTTGATATTTAGAGGGAACAATCAGATTTAAAAAGTCTGTTTCAGAGGACCATAATGGATAATGTAACCGGGCACAGTTCTTATCTGAAAAAAAAAAAAAAAATTAAAAAATTGTGGAAAAATTTAGTGACTGATAGCAAGTACATAACAGTATCTTATCATCTTATCTAAAAATATAAGCATCAAATGACATAAAGTGATATACATGGGAAGAATAGTAAAAGATTGTGCATTTAAGTAGTTGATATCATTCTGGAATATTTATGTTGCTTAAAAGTTCAAGTTTCAAGTTGCCTTTTTTTTTTTTTTTTTTTTCCAGTTTCATTAATAAATCATTAAATTTTAGGAAGAAGCTACATGGTAACCTGGAATTATTAGAAGAAGATAACATTAATTATCTAGCAAATGTATCTTACTTTTTTTTTTTTTTAATTGTTGTAACCTGTTAGAGATCTGCATTCTCTTATACTGCCTATCAACCAGGGTTGCCCTTGGGGTTCTCATTTCTCTTGGGCTGATCAGTTGACAAAAATTTAAGAAAGTGAGATAACTTGACTATAATACCACATCATCTGCTTTGGACAGAATTTTCAAAGATCCCTTATAGATGTTATATTCATGAGCAGAGAAACAATAAAATAGATGCCGGGTATAGCAGTGTTATAGCAGTAGTACTACAAAGTATTTGTGGACTGCACACTGAATGAGGAAGGTTTTTTTCAGCAGACACCTACCTCCATCCTCCAATATCTCAGTGGACACTCATTCTTTGCTGCTCTGTACCTTACTTAGTCTTACAAGACTGCAAAGGTCATGTGAAAAGAGACACGAATTGTGTCACATATTGGAATGGCATTTTATATTTACCTTGTGTATGTTCTGTGCTTATTAAAACAAGACTAGGCAAGATGCAAGGCAACAAAGGATCAGACATCTTTATTCTTCATTTATTTTGCCCCAGTTAATTTCTTCTGTTCAGGAGTATCTAGTTTTGCCAAGTCTTTGCACACTGAACAGTTTGATAATAACTTGTCCACAGAAAGTCTCACTGTGCTTTCCTTCTAAGGAAAGCTCATTTTCTTTATTCTATGTCTTTTCTGCAAGTTTCAGCTTTTTCTTGTACTAAATTTCTTTTTTGAAAGCGAGAAGACTTGGTATTTTCTAGTCACTGACACCTAAATATAATTTTTTTCTCTTACAATGTTATCACAAAATAACTGTCTTATTTTGACCCCTCAATCTCAATATAACCAAACTATAAATGTAGCTAGTCTCTACTGCTTCTTAACATTACCTTATCAGGCAACATGCCCTTGTGCTTTGACTTCATTTTCACACTTCATTCCAAATCCTTTTGATAACTGCTAGAGCAAACATACAGGCCAGACAGGAAAGGAAAAGATTAACCCCTCAGTCCCAAAGGTAAAGAGACTTTGTCAGGATTAGCAGAGAAAAATATTAGTAGGCTGGGAGACTGAGGACATCATCGTTTGAGTAAAAGAGATGAAGTAAGCATACAAGACAAACGTTACATAAGCCCTATACATTTACTGCAATCTAGGTAGTGGAACATAAAAATTCCTTTGCATAATAATATGCAATTTATGACAAGAAATTATCTGCCTGCAAATTGTTTAATATGTTGGGGAGTACTGCCAGTAAAATAAATGCAGAAAAAGCTAGGATCTAGTGTGGACTGTCTGGAGGACAGAAGAGATGACAGAGGCAGGTTTCTCTACTTCAGAATCTGACTTCACTATTGCAATTGTCAGGAAGATTAAGTTATCTGAGAAGATTATTCAACATAGACTACATTTAGCATCTTCACTTCCTCTGTGTGCATAAGTCCTCAAGACGGGCATTTTATACTTGACAGTCTTCCTGCATCTGGTCAGGTTTGTCTCCTGGGGGATGGCCAGAGGCAATCTATTGTGAAGGATAAATTACAAAGTGGAAGGGGTTTTGACTGTTGGCCAATCTCTTAATCAATGATAGAGCTCCCTTGAATGAAAGTTTGGAAGTCCCACATGAACTTGAATGCTAATATCAAAAGACACGATTTCACTGGTTTTGGATGGGAGAACAATTGATGCTTTTTGGATTGCAAGGGGGCTAAACCCCTATGAGAAAAACTGTCTTAGCAGCAATAATCACCTATGGGCAAGTTTACAGTGAGAAAATATTACGTAAAGTTCTGTAAAAGCAGTTAGCAGTCAGTCACCCTTGCTGGTGACTGACAAGTCTTCAGGATGTTAACATGTAGGTGGAATTTGAGAAGTACTAGAAGCATTAAAAGCATAGTTATAACGTATTCAGTTTGTAGTAAACCAACTAGCTTACATACACATACATGCATTGGGAGATCAAGGAAAGTACATTACCTCAGGACAGGGGAAAGCACTCTCGTAAAATAAGCTATTAATATTTTCCATATTGTAGCCTTGTTCATTTCATGGACTAGAAAAAAATATACTAGTGGTTGGAGGTGTGAAATTATTTTAAAAACTTGATTTTCCACAAAAAAAAAATCCAAAAGCAGTCCAACACATTGATAAATCCAATGAAATGGCAGCTAGAGTAGTTCCTTTCAAAGCTTTTACAACTAGAAACTGGTTTATAGTCCTGCAGTGCCAAAAAAAAGAAGATAAGAATGGAACCAGATGTTGTTCAATCATAGAGCAGTAGGTGGTCCCCGTCCAAAGAGATAAAACATGTCAACAGGGACATTTGGCTGGGAATAAGGAGAAAAATATAAGAATGAATGAAAATAAGACTGTAAGCAGTAGTTGTAGCAAACAGCATGTAATTCCCAAGGTTTTTAAGGCTAGATAAATGGAAGAAAAGATATGGAGCTGTAATGAAGCCAGGAAGGAAAGAAATTAAAGCAGAGCCCTCAGTGTCCTATAGTTTCTGGTTCTATTTGGCTATACTAAAGCACATATTTTTTGCTTGTACTCTGTGACCTATCACACACATTTTTTTATCATTCATTCAATCTTTATGTTATCTGCCATCTTTGTCAGTACTGATTTTTTCTTCCACTACTAAGAATGCTAAGCAGAATGAGACCTAGAATCAATCTTTGTGAGACCCAGCTGGAATTGAACCCTTCAGTGACAACTACCATTATGTTTTGACAGCTGGTTTGTCAGCTTCAATATCGTCAATGCATGTCATGTTAAGTTTGTATCATTCTATATTCTTAATCAAAATGTCACATAGAAACAATTCAAATGTCTTTCTGATAATTACTTTTTATTAATTATCTTATAATCTTGGGGAGGGCGGGGGGGAGGGGGATGAGTATCAGGTAAGCCTGTCAGGTCAGGCAGTATTTTCCAAAAATCTATTTGATTATCATCAACTACATTACCTGCCTCTAATTTTTTATTAGTCAAGTACCATACCAGCTATTCTATTATTTGTCCATGACTGACACATATGTTTAAAGAAATGTATGGTATGTTTATTTACCTGATTCCAGTATCAGTGGAAACTGTCGCTTAGCACTATTCCTTCCATACAAATAAGCTCTGTTCACAGAGATTTCTTGATATAAGAAAAAACAAACAAACAAACAAACAAAAAGTTTAATTTCCATCAGATGCCAAGTATTTATATTTTGGTTAAAAAAAAAAAAAAAAGACTATTTATATTCTTTGTTTATTCAAAATGGTTTATAAGGGTTAGGAGTCCAAAGAAGAAATATTATGTAAATTAGTAAGATAGCAAAAATAAACCAATAGTATGTAGGGGGCACTATCCCCTACAAAGCACAGACATTAGAAATATGCTTCCTTTCTAGGAAAATCAGTGACAACTTAGAATAATACACGTCAAATGTTCCTGCTTTTGTTTTGGTACAAAAAGGAGGTATCCTCCTTCTTTCAATAATGACACAACATGCTGAACTACCCAGCTGAAGTATTTTCTCTAGAATCATATCTGCTCATATAATGTAATATGTGTTTTCCTCCAGTTTACCCCAGATGAACCTGTTTTCAATCTGTGCTCTTAAACTGTTAAGGCTCGAACTATTATTCATGGTTTGATTGTGATCAGGAGCAAGCATACACTACAGATTTGCAGCTGTTATATGAGTAAGCTCAAATATCCACTAGAAATTTGCAGCCATTATCTGAGTAAGCTCAGTACTTTTTTCTATTATCAGCTATTTATTGTTAACTTGTTTTTCTTTTCTCTCTTTATTTATTTATTTATTTTTTAATCAAAAGCTATTGTCCTGGATAGAATTTGTGCTCCATTATGGTAGAGCATGTACAAGTACACAACAGGTGTTGTACCTTCATTCAGGAGGTCACAATTTATTATCCACACAATTTTTGTGTCTCACAAAAAGATAGAAATGCAATGTAGTTAACAATGGCAGTTATACAACTTGTTTGTTTATTCATACTATCATTTATTTACAGGCACTTTGTTCCACAGATGAACACAGTTTCAGTTCTGAGCTGGTGAAAAATAAGTTCGTGAAGCTATGGTCTCCGTGGTTTCACTATAGTGGCTGTAATCTTGGTTTAAAATTGCACTGCTGGGGAACATTTACATGGTAGAGATAGTCAGGCACTGCTATAAAACACTGCCAGTTACAAATTAAAAGAATGTCACCTTAACATTACACTTGTAAAAGCTGACATTGGAGTTCAGAAAGCCAGGACAGGACCACACTAAACCTGTGAAAAGTCTAATCATAAACATATGAAAAGCTTAGCCATATGAGTCCTTCCTTTGCCTTTTTCATTCCTTTGCTTCATGACAGCTGTTTGCAATTTTCTCAGTAAAAGTTAAGGTAAGATTTTAAAAATGCTTATAACATTTAACATTCAGTCTTGTGCTGAGTGAAATTAAAAAAAAAAAAAAAAAAAAAAAAAAGTCTACATATAAAGCATACTGATTTCCACTGTCTGGATTTCCATTTCCATTTTTAATATGGTAACAAATTTATTTGGTAACAAATACACTTAAAATGTAGAGGTCATATTTCTAAAAATGATGGGAATTTCAAAAGTATACATTCAGCACCTAAAAATACAAATACATTTTTGAAAGGTGTATCTTAAAAAAACTCTACATAAAGTTCAGTGCAAGAGAGGAGATAGAGTAGTATGAAAAAAAAAAAAAAAAAAGTATATATTTACATAGACAATAATTACATCATATCTTAGGCTCCCAGTTTCAAAGAGAGTAACAAAAAACACATAAAACCACATACTATTACTATTGTCAAGCACAGACATTTTGACAACGTAATTACAAGTGAAATATAATGTATTCTTATTCTTTAATTTTTTTTTTCTGTGGCAAACAATGGAATAAAGAAAGGAAAAGGCAAATATTACTTTTATTTTCATATTTTCTGGTTAATTTTTTCAGAAGAAATACTAGTTTACTCAGTTTACAGTTTCCCATTTGACATCTGAATGCCTGTAATAAGGAAAGAAGTAAACTCCAAAGGAAGATAAAATAAATTGAAATCAAACTATGTTAGTCACAAAATATTTTCTTATTAGTACTGTCTGTGAATTAACAAATTCAGGGCTATTCCTTAATATATTCCTTTAATGCATATACTCTTGGGCATTTCTATCCAAATTGCTTTAAAAACTACAGGTTAGAATTCTCCACAGGAGATCATTCTGTGCCTTATCTAGACTCACATTCACCCCTTGACTTCAACAGATTTACATCTGAAATGAGTCTAAGCAATCAAGGTTGATCCTTTGGAAGTCCACCAGGAATATTCTGGCTGGCAAGGAATAAGTCTGGTCTATAAAATAGTTCTGTGAATGAACGAAGAGGCTGTGCTGAGATAAAAATACTGAAAGTTTTGCCCTGAATTATTCATTTCAGACTTTGTGTACTGCTTCTTCTGATGCCGTATAATATTTGGCCATATAGTCTATGTGGAGTCTTCACTGAAGCTTGTGGAGCTACACTGCAGATAAACATCTTGTTTCACTTCTCAGAGCTTTGATTCAGGAGAATTTCTAAGATATGTTTGGCTTTAATTATATGGTTAAAATCACTTCCCCAAACTATGCACTCAGATTCAGGTGCATAAATGACATAATTTATTTTAAATATTCAAAAATTACATGTTTTCTAAATTGGACATCTAGGCTGTCTTTATAGTAGTCAGACTACAAAATGCTTCCACAGACTGATTAATTCCCTCCAAAGATGAATCCTAATACAGGTAGTGTTAATTGTCCTCTTGAGATGCTTACCTTTTCTCTGTTAATTATTGAGGGAGCCTAGACAACAAGCTAGGGCAAGGCAATTAAAATGCCTTGTGAGAAGAAAATAGGCCCAAATGTCTTCAGTGGGATTTAAATAATAATTTTAACCTTCTCTCCTTAAAAGTAATGGCAACATTTTTACAGGCTTACACAGAAGATGAGGCAGGTTTATCATAACTTTCTGACTCAGAAGTATAGCTTCATTGCTTTCTTTAACATAATTTATTTTCTTTAACCAGTTTTGGTATAATATCAGTATGATGCCCCAACTCAGAGTATCACTACCTAAAGTAAAAAATTTTCAATGCTCCTGAGACTTAAATCAGTATCATTTTCAGGGATCATAAAGTATGCAGAGTTCATTGTAGCTAATCTCATTTCTAGTTTTTAGCATTTGTTTTAATAGATAGCTTGTCCTCCGCATTTGAGCTTTCTTTTAGTTTTCAGTAACTCTAACAACAGAAACCAACCATCTTTCCAACCTACATTTTGTACTCTTTTTCTGCCCATTATTCCTCCATTGGGCCTCTTACACCACAATTTTCCTTTACAGAAATGCTGCTATTCACTCTCTGCTTTGTTCCAGGCTATCACCATGGATATTTGTTACTGGGTATATAATTTTATGCTTGAAGCTCCACCTATCAAAAATTGCTGCATCAACATCTTGTCCTCTGATCATAACGTAATTATCACTTTCCGAGATAATGAACCTCATCAAGGTCTTCTCTTCCCATTTTCATTTATGAATAAGTTTCGCTTCTGCCAGGAGTTAATGAAACTAAAAGGAGAGAGAGAGGAGGCAACATTGTCAGACTGATATAACATTGCTGAGAGAGTGACAGGCTTGCTTTTTAAAAGATGAACACTGAGACAAGTGGCCAGCCAAATATTCAGCTGAGCCTTGAATGGGACCAGGTGTCAAACTTTAACATAATTTTATGGGATATTTAAAAACATGTTAGATGTTGAAATTAACAACTAAAAATTTTTCTGAGTTAAAACAAAGAAACAAACAGTTTGAATATGCACTGAAAAATTCAGTGACTCTCCAGTAAAACAGATATTTTAAAAAAATATTCCATGACAGGCAACATAATCTAATCATTGCTAGAACAAATAAAAATCTAACAATAGAAAGACTTTAATATTCTCTTTTTGATGATAGCTGACATCAAATGTTGTAGAGAAAGATGGAAGAAATATAGTACTGAATAATTACTGGAATAGTTTATCCAAAATCCATAGTCAGCTTATGCAATCATGCAAGTGGACCTTTGACCATTTCATAGTTTTTTCCCTAAAAAACAAACCAAACCAATAACTTTTTTTTTTTTTTTGTAATGTAACTTAGAATAGCCTAATTTCTCTATGGTTCATATTCACTTTGAGATTCTTTCTATACATAATCAGAGAAGGCTAGTATATAATGTAGGTACCATGACCCGTTCAATCAATAATTTCTTGTCTTTCGATGTATGTGGTAAATATTTATATAAAGTCTATAATAATACATTATCTTCCCAATTCTGAACTTCAGAACAAAGTATATATTTTCATTTACTGTATTTTAAACCGTACGTACACTATCACTTGCTTCTTTAATATTCATAAAATAATGTTATGATACAATAGATTTGTAGAGCTTTACATAATATTATTCACTATGATGGTGAAAGTGAAGAATGACACTTCTTCAGGTTATTTTGATATTAGTAATTAGCATCTTTATATGACGTTACTACCGTGTCATATATTTTTGTGATATCTTATGAGACACAGTCACATCCAGGAAAGCAATGTTGTCCTGATGTTGTAGATCCTATTATTTAATGTGTCAATTTTAGAACCAAGAAATTGGTGGGCTACTTAGAATTAATCGGGAGACTGACAAGACCAACACCTGGAACTTGATACTTAGTGAAATTAATAGAACAGGCACTTTTAAGAATCCTATCTGATATTGTTACGGTATTATCTTAGTCAAAAACATTTTGATTGACAATAAATTCATTTTTATAAACTTCTCCAGCCTGGGACTTTCATGCAATTGTAATTCTGACATCTGGTAAGACTAGTTTACAATTTATATTCCTTATATCCTATCATATAAAATGTAGGAGAAAGCAATATCAGACAAAACCAAAAGCCCAAAGGAACAATAAGCACTCAAGGAAAAGGCAAAAACACAAAAATATAAAAAGAAGACTCATGTTTATTTAATGAGTGCTCCTGATGGGAAAGAAAGCCAAAATAACCACTGACATTTTTGTGATTTTGACTTTTTAATTGCTTGTTTGTTCCTTTGGGAAGCTTGCTCAGGCATCCGTTAGATTTTTGCTAGCTAAATAAAGTGGTTGTTCATGTACTTCAGATTGCATTTGTAACTACCTTCATTTCATATTAGTTTTAGAATTCACTTTGAGCTGCATTCTGATTTGAGTTATAGTGCAATGTCACGAGTATATATATATATATATCCATTTGTATATTAGAACCTGCATATTCAATTAGACTACACAACAGCATAGAAACAAACTAAATGCCATACTGTCATACTAAAAGCCCAGTGGTCATTTTGTACAGTAATTTATGTTTAGAAATAACTGGACCAAGGAGCTTGAGGGACTAAGTTAACCAATCCTCATTTGGTATATGTAATGCATAAGCTACCCCCTTACACAGGCCCCCTGCTGATTTCTAATTCTTAGAGACTAATTTAAGCATAGAAAACAGAATATAACTTTTGATTTTTTTTGTCATTAATTTGACTATTAATGATCATCCTGTAAATACTCAATTCCTCTTTGAATTTTACTAAATTTAACCCAAATAAATTCTTGAAAGTAGAAGTGTCACAGTATGACTACATTTTATAGGAAAAAAATGCATGTAGTCTTTCAGGTTTCTGCCTTTGAACTAAATGGAATGTCCCCATGTTCTTGTGCTATGAAAAAAGCAGTTAAATATGGTGACTTCACATTGTCTGTCTTTGATTATGTTGTAGGTTTTCCTCTTATTCTCCTGTCTCTTTGCTAAAGCAAATAACCCTAGCCTTCTCAGCCTCCTTTCATAGGACATTTCTCTCCACAGCTTCAGTAGTTTCACTCTTTTTGAGCTCCTTTCATTTTGAAACACCTTTTTAAAAGTGAAGTAACCAAAAGCCCAAGTAAGACTGCATTATTGACATATAGACTACTTCTGATATGATATTCCAATTCTTGTGTTTGTTTATGACTTACATTTTTGAAATGTTTATTGAAAGAAATGTTTATGCCTTGCATTTCAGAGAAGGAAGATTTGCATTTCTCTTCCTTATGCATTCTACTTTGCATTTGGTAATATCACATTTCATCTGCTTGTCAAGTTGCCCATTGTCTTGATTGGTTATAGTTTTCTGAAGCTCTTCACAGCTCCTTCTGGTACTGATTAGTCTAAATAATTTTGTATCATTTGCAGATTTATTGTCTCAGTGCTCAGTAGCTTTCCAGGGACAGTTCTTGTATGAAACACAACTACTAATTATTTCTCACAATGAAACTTTTCTTCTCTTCAGTCCTCTAGGTAGATTTTTATCCATAACAATACTTTGTCTTTTTGTTCATGTTTACTTCATTTCTTAGACTCCTCCTGATTCAAGTCTTGTCAAGAATCCTGTGAAAGTCTACCAAAATTATACTCATGGGATCTCACTAACATTATACATCCAAAGAATCTTAAAAGATTCAACTGTGTGCTTTTTTTTTTTAAAAAAGAAATAAAAAATAAAAAATAATAATAATCCTGTTTTTCTCAGAAAACAAAGAACATTTCCAGCCTTATTTTATATTTATGAGTTAATGTACAGGTCCGTGTGATTAGAGGCCTGCTAGTCCCCTCCTAATAACTTTTGAAGCCAGAGGTAAATTGCCAAGAAATCTGATGAGCCTCAGAGATGCTAAATTACTACAAGCAGAGACTAGAGACCTTATTAGTATGCCAACTGGAGGAGACAGTACAGTGTGATGAGTTCAACTTTTATTACACATCAGGAAAACCACACAAATGACACCTGTTGTTTGAACCATAAGGAGAACCTCAGTTTCTCCTGTGTCTGTTTATGCCTTATTAGAAACTTCATGTGGATTCTTTGATGTCTGGTATAGCACAGACAAGTTAGTATAATTACCTAAGAGAAAAAAGTCATACATTCAGGGGGAAAAAATCTCTGGAAATCAATCTTGATAAGATCTAGTGTTCCTAGAGTTACCTCTTGTCTCATGATGTCCCGCTATCAGATAGATATCTTCTAGGCCTTGCTCACTATTTCTCTTTCAATACTTGTTGCTTTTTTTTTGATGATATCTGATTTAGTATTTAGGTATTTTGCTTAGTTTTACCATTTGCAATACAGGCTTTTTGACTAACCACATTTTATTGGATCTTTCCTTCTGAAGCTTGTTGTTATTGTGCCACTCTTTGATAATCAATTTGCTTTTTAGATGTTGAACTACTGATGAACAATGTTCACTGCTGAAGGCTTAGCTACCACCATGTCCTGAAGTAGCTTCTGAAATACCGCAGAGAAGATACTACTAGAATTAGCTTTTCAAGAAATGGAAGACGTTCAGAAACTGTTTCTTTATACTTTGAGCTACTCCACTATGTGATCTTTTCCTATGGGAACAGCAAATGCCCATCATTATTAATGCTCTCTTAGCCATTGCTGTCTTCTAACTCTCATGCCCAACCATCAATCTGACCTACTGAATCCCATCACTAAACCATGTTCCTTAATGTCATGTCTACACAGGGACCTCCAAGGATGAGGACTTCATCACTGCCCTGGGCAGCTAGGTCAATGCTTTCTGTGAATAAATTCTTCCTAAATTCCAATTTAAACCTCCTCTGATTTATAAAATATGCCACTTTGTTCAGCAGTAATCTTTCCCCAGATTATTGCTTAGTTTCCTGCTTTATTCTGAAAGATTTTTTCTCTCTAATTATATATTTTTAGCTCTGAGTTATTTTGATCACTTTTTTTTCTTTCTCCCTTCAATACCTTATTTTTCTTTGCACAATTGCAGGCCTGACAGGGAATGCAAAAAAACAAAACAGAAAAGAAAGTATTGCAGTGAATAACAGAGGTCTAGTGACAGTAAGAAAATACTGGAAGAGTTTTTTTCCTTGCTGACAAGGAAAATCAGCTTTTATGGCTACTTAGAATTAAGCTTCTGGGGGAAGGGCTTAACCAGGTAGAGTCCTGTAATCTGACTGTGGTTCGCATTGACAAATATCCCATTTGCTGTTGGGATGTTTTTATTGAAACCTTGATGGTTTTCTTCTTTGCAACTAAAAGCTATGATTCACCAGTAAGATAGCTGGAAACTCAATGTCAACTTTTAGTTTTACAGTAAAATACATTTTTGTTTTTCAGAAAACCTGTGTGCAATTAGAAAAGGTTCTAGAAACTGGGATGATATAGTAACCATTTATTTTTAACAGCCCTCTGTTAAGCCTGTTACAATTTTTTTTTTTTTTTTTTGGAAGAATGAAACAGATATTCTACCTTTCTGGTATTATCCACCAACTAAAGTTTACAATAGCTTTCAGGAAATGAATGGTGGATTTCAAGATGCCATTTATATATACATTTTCCAACATTAATAACATAGTGCATCATTTTACCATCATATTTTACTTATATCACAAGAGGTATTTATTTAAAGCATTCCAGGCACGTATGAAATTTTGTCTGTGGATTTCTGATTTTTTTTTTCTTCTGATTCTGATTTGAATGCACTGAAATAAATGTGGTATAAGTCTTGTGTTCATAAATCTTACAACTGAGATGATCTCAATAAGGTATAGTAGGGAAACTGCACATTGTGTTCAGCAGAGCAGCAAATGAAGGGATCTATTTCCCATTCCTGAATGACCCTTCAGAGTCTTCAATAAGCCCTGAGGAACTGTTGAACAGGAAGCACAGCTTGAATGGAAAGCATTGCTGCCTCCAGGGGAGAAAAAAGTTCTTGAAATCTTAAGAAATGGAGGAAGTAAGATAGAAATTCAGGATGCAACTGACTCCCTAGAGCTAGTTGTAGTTTTGTGAAAGGAACTATTCAATAAATAACAACAGACGATGGTCAGGGGGAAAAAAAAATGGAAAAACATCCAGGCACAGGGAACGGTACAAGAAAATCTTAGACATGTAGGATAAAGAGTTATATAAAACTTATATAAAACTCTCCAAATAAGGAATAAATTCTGATGCAAACAGTTTCAAAACCAGACTTTCAGAAGTCAGAAAAGATGATGTAGTTAGTGCTCTAATTAGGGCTGAGTCAAACTAGAAAAATTAATTAAAAACATTATTTTGGGGGTTCAGAGTGTTTGAATGAACCATTTTTGATATGTTATAGTGTAACACTTGAATTCCACAGCGATATTAATGCAGAGAATGTTAAAAATTGGGCTAGGACACCGTTATTACTAGTACTTTTTTTCCTCTTCCCCTTGTAGCCTGGTGAGTCAGAATCAGGGAGGAAAACTTTCTTCTTACAGAAAGCTCTGCTATTTTTTTCAGTCACTGCTTTTAGCTGTTAACAGCATTGTATAACACAGCCTGAAGGATTCTGAGCTAACTTATAAGCAGTATAATTTATTAGCAGTATGCATCATCAGAAGACTAAAAAGTATTTTGAACATAATTACCTGGCAGGTTCCATTTTGAGGGGGACTGGGACGGACAAGCATTTCTGTTTGTTTTTAAAAGTGAACTACATCTTTGAGTAACATCAGTTGGATTTCTGCTTTCTGCTTAGCTTTTAAAAGATCCAGTGTGAGGATATTTTAGCTCAGTGGAGAGTAGTTTGTAATACAAAGAATACAGGCAAATTCTAGTAACTAGGGGTCAATTAAAAACAAACAAACAAACAAACAAGAAAACTGAAGACATTTTTTAAATGGGATAGTATGGGATACATTAAAGATGTTTTACCTACACTAGATGAAATGTTGAGGATTGAGCAATTTTAATCTGATAATCTCTAAAGTTTCTCAGAAACTTTCTTAATAAACTGATGACAAATATTGTCTACAAGGGTAAATACTTGCCCTTGTGTTTAAGAAATCTTAACCTGCTTAGAGAACTCATATATATAAGTCTTAAGGGAATTTAAGAGGAATTAGTATAGTACCCAAAGCGAGGTCAGCAATCAACATTGTTTGCTAAAATTTCAGCACAAATGGTATTGTGGAGTCATTTTCTCATATGTTTGAATTTATATGCAATTTAAATAGTTAATATAAGGCCGCAAAAGTATACAGGAGGGGGATATTTACAGGATTCTAAAACTATGGTATGTTAGAAATGCCCACACATTCAAATGTGGTTCTCCAGTGACTCTGCTAAAAACTTATAAGTAGATATAAATGGCAACGTTGGCTATTTTTTTTTCTTAAAAAATAAAAAAGTGCCAAAAAAAAAAATCAAAACTAATAAAACTGTTTTGGTTTTCAAAGTTTTTAATGCTGAAATTAGTTGAAGAAACCTTTTATATAATAACAAAAATAAAACCCCTGCTTAGTTTTACACAAATAAAATGGCTCATTAATGGTTATTAACCACATCTTGTTTATGATTATTAATGAGAGCATCAAGATGTTATCAGCTATGGTGGCTATTTAAAGTGTTTTCTATGGAGTTTTGCTGATTTGTTTTGTCTGGTTTTGTTCTTGATATTGTTGTTTTACACTTTGGTAAACATTGGCAGATATCACATATAATAACATTAGTACATAATTTTATGAAATTTCTAGCACATGGGAATTTCTAACGATGCAATCTATCAATTACTTTAGTGGAAAGAGTCATATTGGACATTGGAGGGTTATAAACATTTCCCTCATTAAATGCTCACAAGCTGGGTTTCATACCTTGTAATTTCATTATGTTGCCTACAGTTTTATCTGCCCATTAACTACAATCCTAATAATCACATATCCACTCACAGCAGCCTGTCTTTCTTAATTCACCTTTCAATATGCTATGCATACCCCTGCTACCTGCAGCTTTCCTTATTTTGTCAAACCTGTCAGCTCAATGAAGAGCAAAGAATTATCAGTAAAGAGAGAAAGTAACAGTGTTCCAGAGAGAAAACGAAACAGTATTAAGCAAGCAGCAATGAATTCTGAATTTAGGTAGGTAAATTTATGATTCTGCAAATTTCCAGTATTGCTCAAAACTTCTGGCTGAAGAATCATGTATGAAATAGACAGATAGATGGAGAAGAAATGTGAAGAACACAGATATTTTGATGTGTACTACAGAGAGGAGAAACAGCGTAGAGAAGTGCTGATCTTAATAATCAGCAGCAGATATTTTACCTTTGACAAAGAAGCAGGTTATAGATTGCAAGGGAGCAGCAATAGTAACACAAGAGTAACAAACTGAAAAAGCTGAAAAAGAATTAAGTGATGGGACAAACAAGAGATTTGTTTTGAGAGAATAGGACCATATATCTGTACTGCAAATAAAGAGACTGGTTGTCATGGTGCCTTCTGGTTACTGGAATAGATACAGGTTCCAGACATCCTTTGCAGTATATGAAATCCAGCCAGTAGATGACAGTCCAAGAAGGAACAGGTAAGAGCAAAATCAGCTACCTTGAAGGGAGTGGTTAAATCTCTTTTAAAAATTGAACAGAAATGTGAAAATAGAGAAGCATTATTAATGAATACACATCATATGTACCATGATGTGCAGAAGAGTGAGATTGGGATTGTTTGCGACAGTGGAGGATTAGAGGGATTTTGAATTAGGTGATCTCCAAACCAGAAAAGGAGAAATGCTCATGTATAGTTTCAAAGTCCAGTAAACAGGCATCAAATACATTTTAAGAAAGTTAGAAGGGGGGAGAAATGGACAGATTTCTTAGTTAATGCATGTGATACAATGTTATGAACTGATGTGAAATCTAAGTAGTAAGACTTAGAAGTATATTACTATATTTGCATAAATGCAAGAAAAAAAATACATATAAAATCAGAGATCATTCCCTCATGTTTCTAGTAGAATTCTTAAAACCTTCTCTGGCACAAAGTAAAATGATTAGCAAACTTTGAGTATGATAAAGGCTGGTACTGACAGTATCAGCATTTATGGAATTATCACATTACTTTTTGATTAGATGGGAAGACAATGGTTGACATTCTCCAAATAAGGGCAAACTACATAAAAAATTAGCTAGGGATCTGTTGGAATCTTCTCATGGTAGGAGAAGATCTGAACACATACTTACTTACCTCTCCACATGTTTACCATGGAAAATGTAGCTCTAAAATAACTGATGAAGGATGTTTTGAAGTTCTAATTTTGAGATAAACAATGTAATTTATGAATTACTTTATGTATTTATCTTGAAACATGCCATCTCTTGCATTTCTTATGATAACTAATCTGCAATCATGTCACGATGGCTGTGATGTACCTTCCATGCATCTTCCTGTTCAAATGTTCAGCAGCAGCAATGATCACAGGGTTTCCTGCATCCCACTCACATGTAGCAGCTAACTGAACATTTGCAACAGTTAAATGAAAGCTTTCTCTGCAAGTGGAAATTTTCCTTTATAAGAAGGGTATCATTTGCAAGCATTTGAAAGAGCACATTGTATGTTGACTCAAACACACCTCTATACATTGACAATGAACATCATGAAAACAGTGAATATACCAATTCCCCACAAAGTGCATGAAAAGACCATATTCCAAGGATCATATAGAGCCTGAGGATCAGATAACAGAGGAGCATATATTCACAATTAAAATGTGTTTATAATACAGTTTCTGTACTGAGAATGTTGAAGTTGTAATAGGCACTGAGATGGTCATATGCATTCATCAACGATAGCACTGAGTAGTACTATGCATAAAGTGAGGTTTGTGTCTAAGCAGGTTTGGAGATGAACCTGCTTTCAGAAACACTGAATAAAACTTCTTTGAAAGTGAAGATGTCCCTTCTCTATTGCTGTAATGGCTAATTATAATACTCAACAGCAATATTACAGCAATATTACTTTTTTTTTTTCTTTAATCTGATTTTGCATTCCGTTTTCTCTTTTGATTCCTTTGATTTTGGCCCACTTTTTTTTTTTTTTTTTTTTTTGAGTAGCAGCCATTTTATTTATTTGTTCACATCTTGTACATTATGCTTTTTTTTTCTCAGGATGAATTTGAGAAGTACAAAGACTTCAATTTGTCACGTCCTGGTTGCTGCATGCTGTGTCAAATAAAACTTTTTGGAAGATGGAGGAAGAGATTGAACCCCTTATGGGAGCAGATAGAAATATTCAGGGGACATAGAGCAAAGTAGGGTAGGCAGATGAGGTTCTCTGAAGAACATCTAAGCTTCAGAGACAGCTGAGCTGTGAGTAAATCCAAAGTTATTCCTCCAGGGTGGCAAAGGTAGTGTGCAGGGTTATTTTGTTACTGCCAAAGAAGTCAGTAAATGTTGTTGGATGAAAGCAAGCCTAAATGAAAGGTCCTGTTTCTCAAGAAGTTGGCTGGTAAAGGGAGAGACATTTTTTTTTCAAGTCCCTCTCTTCTCCTATTCATATTCTATTGTTTGCTCATTTAAAAAGATTTTCTCATTCCAGTAAAAATTGGTCTATCGAAGCTATTTGATCTTGTTGGAAAGCTCACATAAAATAAAAGACAGGTGTGGAGAGCCTTGAAGCTCTGGCTGATTTGTGGTGTTTTGCAAGTATTCACTAGTTATTCACTTGGTAGTTAACATTATTAAAAAGAGAATTATCATTCTTCATTGAAGAGATGTATGTGTTGAACTTCTTATCTCTGTATCTCACCTTAACTGCTCCAGCTCACTTGAAGCAAAACCATCCTGGGAAGATGTCAGATAAAGTTTCCAAGACATCAATGGCTGGAGGCATCATAAGCATATAAAGCAAGACAGTTCTCTTGCTCCATTTTCTCTGACACGTCCCTTAGATGCAATTATTCCATTGAATAGCGACGTTTGTGCAAAGGGAGAGAGTTTTTTTCTGGGTCAGCCAAACTCTAGCACATACAAAGCTAAAATCCTTTCCTGTAAACTTGCAATGCTGTCAATGCACACAGCTCTCTTTTTCTCCCTTAGGTATTGTAGACTGCAAGATGGAAATCAAATGATGTGCAACAAAAGTGCTCAAGCCAAAGGTCACTGGAGATGACGAGGAACAGTGATCTGCCACTAGTATCCTCCAGAAAGAGGATACCTGTGTTTGTTACTTGCTCATCCCACCCCTTTAAGCATACTTTTAAAGCAATAGCCTTTGTTAGATTCAGTCATTTGCTGAGAAGAGCATTGCAAGTACTGCTGTATACTCTACAACATTCCTCCCTTGAGTTGGAAAACAATGTGTGTTTGGAGTACAGCTTAGGATTTAAGTGACCTACTATTCTCCCAGAATTCAACTAGATATAATTTAATTTTCTGTGTCACAGAATCTGAATAATCTTTTTTAATTAAGTGCTTCTTGAATTTAGTTTCATGCTCTTTGCACAAATATGTCCAGTATATCTTGTGCAGTAGTTAGTAGACGTGGACAAAGACTACTTTTTGCTTACATTTTATAGTATATTTTGGCAATGAGTAAACAATGCAATGAATCAAATTAATGGAGGGGAAATACTTATTGTTCCATAATCTCTCTGTAGAAGTTTTGCTCCACGAGGCTGCTGTATTTAAGAACTGATTCCATTAATACATTATTTTTCACTGGGTAACAGCCATATGCTGGTACTGGACATATGGCACCTGTAAATGAAAACAGTTTAAGTTTAATATGCAAAAAGGTATCAGTTGTGCCCACTAAGTGGTCTGATAATTGCAACTAACAAATTTACAGTAATTCAAAACTTAAATAAATAAATAACATAAAGCTGACAACATCAACAAATGTTCTAAAACATTTAAGAAATGTTTGTGTTTTTCACCTCCTACCAGATTTATTTTTCAGATAGAAGGGATTCAGAGGCAGTTAATCCTGTAAGGATTAACTATTTTAGTAACTAAGTTTCCCATAATTATAAATAATAAAAAATATTTTTCTGGTCAACGTGCTTTAATTTTCATTTGTTCATTAAACATTTGAGTTTCCTTGATATCTTTAACATTATCTTTAATATTATCTTTATTCTGCTATCTTAGATATTATACTATCTTTAATCTACCTGAGTTGAAATGCTACCACTTTCTATATTGTGGCTTGAAAATATGAAGATAAGAATATTAAATTCTCCCCATGGGGATCAAATGCATTCAAGCAAAAGGTAGTTAGAAAAGTTTTGTCTAGGTACTCAGAAGTTTGGGACAGTATTTCTATGAAGCAGAAAAGCTAGGATGCCTGCTGCAGCCTGATGAGGTGTTTGACGAAGCACAAAGGCAGTGTAAATCCCAGATGGAGTATTACTGCCTTATATATGCAAAAAAAAAATTAAAGTTTTAGTGCACCCTCTCCATCTGTTACATTGCTAACTGGTATGCTGCAGTCAGCAGCCGCATCTCTGACCAGATGAAATAAACTGTATTGTCAAAAAGTTCATTGGCAAAGGTTTTACAGGAAGAAGAAACCAGACTTTCAGGGCTTGATTCTTCAAGTTTCCGGCTCTGACCACTGAAACTATAAACTCTTTTGTTAATTAAAAGTTTTGAAGCCTTATTCATTGTACTCGCTGTCTAGCACTCACCTTAACACTAAGGCAAAAAAAATCACGGTGGCTGTACAAGAATAGCATAGCTTTCAAACCTATCATTTCCACATAAAAATACCGTGAAAGGAAGCGTGTATTCACTGGGGACCCTATGGATTAGCCCACTGGCATATGCCAGTGAGGACCTTTTAGTTTTACATCCTCACCTCTAAAACAAACAAAAAGATGAGAAGATTGTAGGCATGTGCAAATTTCTCCCAAATGAAAAATGTGTTATATAGCACCTTCATTTATTTGCAGAGCATTCATTAAGGATAAATAGGAAGCTCTCCACTGAATGGAGAGACTTAGGGAGAAGGGTCTACAGATTTCCAAGCTCTGGAGACCCCTCAGCCTTCAGATTGTCAATGTAGGTTTCCTCCATGATGAAAAATAATTCTACTTCCACAATGCAATAGTACTAAAATATGTTTTAGTACCAGGAGAGTGGGAAGCATAAACATTAATGGAAAGCTGAAATATCATGAGATGAACTTACTTAAAATCACATGTCCTACCAGGTTCAGGCTATTTTTTTTAGGAAAAACATCTAGAAGTGACATCCCCTCCTCATCTGCTCCCTTTGCCCCATTTTTAAAGGAAATAAAGGAAATAAAAAAATAAAAACTGTGAAAACGCAGTATGTTTAAGGATGACAGATGAATGGATTTCACTATTGGTATAGTGGCAAGCACTGTAGTCTGTGATTTCACCCAGTTGCCCCTGAACTTAGTCAGTAACTTGCATTTCAGCTATAGCATATCTTCCAGGGTAGAATCCTTTTTTTTTTTTCTGAAAAGAAGGAAAATTTAATAATTCCCTTAAAAAAATAATAATAATAATAAAAAGAGAAGTTGGTGGATGAATTGTAACAATTTGAAACTTTTCGATCAATACACATTACAAAATCTGTCTTAACTCCAAAGGAATTGGCATCCCTGTTAGCACTTTCAGAAGAAATGAATGACAAGAACAGAATGAGCACTGAAAATGAGCAACTTTTTCTTTTCTAGAAGGGGGTCTAGAAGGTGTTTTGGCAGACTAATATATAAAAATGTGCACTACTAGTTGCTCTGCAGTATCTGTTCTCTGCAGCAGTACAGAACTTCTGTTTACAGAATTTTTCATGAATTAATTCTGTGAATCTCCTAATTATTTCTATTAATAAAAAAAATCCAGAAAATATGGAATAAACTGATTCATTATAAAAACATGTAGAATACAGGCACATCTTTGTTATACCTCCATGGCTGGATGCTGGAGATGTTGGGACAGTTTGTCCGTCTTCATATCTTAACTCGGATATAGTATATTTAAAACAAGTTCTTCACCTAACATTCTTATTGCTTTAGGGAATACTAAACAGGCATGTCAGTCTTTTTAGTGATTGTTGTCAACTCCACTTAACACTTTGTTATATTAGTATACATCAATTTGTGATTTTATTATTGCTGCAGGGTATATACACAACATTATGTTTCAGGGCAGTGGCTCATCATTATGTTGATAATTCAAGAATGATATGTTGATGGCATTAATGGACCAATAATCCAGTAATGAAGGCTCTGTAATGGCATTCAGTACTGTTGTGAAATTATTCAGTACTCCATAGTGATATGATTTGCAGATCTGTAAAGCTGTGCAAGTAGAATAATCTATTAATAGATTTTTTTGCAGCTTTTTGGGGCAGTTTTCTTCATGTTTGTTTTTTGTGTTTAAGAATGCTGTTTTTCACATGTGCAAGATTTCCTTCAGATACTGTAGACTTTTTTGATAATACGGTTGCTTGTGCATTATTTTACTAGTCATCTATAACCATATTTTTAGAAAACTTCATTGTTTTAGAGAATAGTCATGAAATTATAAAAATGATAAGAAGAAACTAAGATTTTCTGAAATTAAAATAATTTTTACTCCTTGCAAAGGAACTTATTAGGGAATGAATATTTATTGTACAAGAAAGTGAGAATGAATATAATAAAAGAATAAAACAGAATATACCTATTATTGCTTTAAATATTTGGTAAGTAAAAAGGCATTGTGTGGGTCTGAAGTTTATTAACAGCAAGTTAATAAACTTTCAGTCATATCTTCTTCAGTGGCATAGATATGACTGTTTTTATGTATGAAATAAATATTTCATTACATCTGAAAAATTCCTTACACTAAAGAATAGCATTGTAAAAAATACCACATTTATGTGCATATTTATGTGTGCAATTATGTATATTTATGCAGCTTACATTCATATGTATGGGTATTACTTTCTAATGACATAAAATGTAAAATTTTAATTTTTCTTTAATTGTACTGATCCATGAAGAATGCAAATATAAACTTTCTTTCCTCGGCATCTCATTTTCAGAAAAAAACAACATAGTAGGAAAAAGTATTGCAGTTTCTAACCATGTGCTCCTGAGAGTCTTCTGATGTACGATTAAAGTCTTTAGAGTGGATGATTTCTGTTAAGCAATCATGGGCATCACAAACATGAAACAAAACAGTAAATCTACTTGAGACCTCAGAGTCTAATAAAAAGACAACTATTTTAGAGATAATCTGGAGTGCTACACAAAGATGAATGCTGCAGGAATAGAAGTGAGCAGCTTGGACTAGTTAAGTGCATACAAAATGTTTTTCCAATGAACTGTCTGAACAATTGCTGCTGACAAGGAGATGGAAAGACAGTTATCACGATGTCTTTACCCACAGCTCTTATTACTTTCTTTACACTCAGCTGCACAAGATTGTAAGCAATCACTGGCTGACCTCACTGTGTAATATTTCTCATATCCACGTCAATTCTTCTCATATGTAGAAAATATTTTTGTATTGCTAGCCTTGAACCATGAATATAAATGTGGTATGTTCTGTTGACATCAGCATGGGTATGATGCATTGTACGTTAGCTGTTGTAGCTAATGAGGCTTCTTTGTTTAAGTTAGTGTACAATTATGATATCCAATTCCTTTACTTCCTGGCAGTACTATGTAGGTTTTTGCTATAACTTTTGGATATGCAAACCCAAGAAAACCTGAGATAATCATAATTTGCTCACAGCTTAATATGTAAACTTTTTTTCAGCCAAGAAGTTCACTGTAATTTTTGTGATGGTTTCACAATGATGAGCAGCTTAGCTCCACCACACAGGTCTCCCACTCCCCCTCCTCAAAAGAACAGGGGAAGAAAATATGATGAAAAAAAAAGCTAATGGACAGGGAGATAAAAGATAACGACAGGGAGAGCACTCACCTGTTACTGTCATGGGCAAAATAGTCTCAGCATAGGAGATTACTGTAATTTATTGCTTATTACCAAAAGACTAGAACAGTGAGAAACTAAAAGCAAACTAAAAACACCTCCCTCCATTCACCCTTCACAGTCACTCTCTGCCCCTGTTCCCCGTGGGGTCCCTCCTACAGGATGCCGTCCTTCCCAAACTGATGCTGTGGGGGCTTCCCACAGGCAGCAGGTTTTCAGGAACTGCTCCCACACAACTCCATACCACGGGGTCCATCCCCCAGGAGCAAACTGCTCCAGCACGGGTCCCCCGCGGGCGGCAGCTCCCCCCAGATTCCCTGCTCCTGCGTGGGCTCCTCTCCACAGGCTGGGGCCTGCTCCTGCGGGGGCTCTCCATGGGCTGCAGCCTCCTCCAGGCCACATCCACTTGCTCCACCGGGGGCTCCTCCACGGGCTGCAGCGTGGAGATCTGCTCCGTGTGGCCTGCAACCCATGGGCTGCAGGGGGACAGCCTGCTCCACCAGGGGCCTCTCCATAGACCACATGGGAACTGCTGCTCTGTGCCTGGAGCACCTCCTGCCCTCCTGCTGCACTGACCTTGGGGGCTGCAGGGTTGTTTCTCCCACATTTTCTTACTCCTCTCTCCCAGCTGCTGTTGCACAGCAGTTTCTTCCTTTTCTTAAATCTGTTGTCCCAGAGGCCCACCCAGCATTGCTCCCTGGCTCAGCTCTGGCCAGAAGCTCACTTTTGGAGCTGGTTGGAGCTGGCTCTGATCTGACATGGGGCAACTGCTGGGCTCTGCTCACAGAGGCCATCTCTGCAGCCACCCGCTACCAATTCCTTGCCACATAAACCCAATACAATTTGTTAGATGCTACAGGTATGATTCATCCTTTGGAATTATATTTAACTGAGAACTTAGCAACTGTTAGATCATATGAGATTCAGGCTGAACTGCCTTCAGTGGGTAATAAATTTCAAAACTTTGATTTAACATTTTGGGAATCTGAGATAAAACCTGAATACAAGGTGTTAACTAGTGATGGTCATGATATTATCTTAGTGAAGTAAATTAAAGACATCTCAGAATCAATCTGATAAGAAGAGAAACAATTTCAGATTACAAACTACTGGCTTAGCAGAGCTGTAGAAACTTTCTGTGAGGTGAACTGAAAGATCAGTACAGAAATAATCACAGAAATAATTAGTTTGAATATAAGCTGCAAGTTTGTTTTGATGTTTTTTGTGACCTTTTTTAATTTTCAGTGTTAATACTGTGCAACAATATAATGTAAAGTTTGACAGTTCCCAAAACAGCAGGATGCTGGTGTACAGTTATCTGGTGATTTCATGGCTATCCCTTGATAGTTTTTCATCATATGATTCAAAGGGAAAATGACACCAATGAGGTAAAACCTGCCACACTAAATCTCAAATTAGCAATGTTGTAACTAGCCTTGTTTCATAATAAAGTGAGAAGAAAATTATTTACAAATAAGATAAAGTATGTTATGACAACCTGCTAATGGAAAGAGATGGATTAATTTTTGTGTATCATGTTTATATGATGTACCTGAAGAAGTGAAAAAATGTTTTTTGTTTTTTGTTTTTTTTTGTTTTGTTTGTTTGTTTGTTTTGGTTGGTTGGTTGGTTGTTTTTTTTGTTTGTTTGTTTTGTTTTGTTTTTTAGGATATGCTACACAATATCCAAATCATACCAGACTAAATACTGACTATGAATGAATTGGTTACAAGGCACAAGGCTGGAGGAAGCACATCTGTTTTTTTGTTTTGTTTTGTTTTAACACAAAACTGAGATAGCATTAAAAAGAAGAAAATATATTTTTTGCTACATGGAGATTGATGTTTATCTACAAGAAACAGAATTGTTTCAAGAAGACTGATGAAGATATGATCAGGTCACTATTATCAGCTTTTAGGATGAATAATATAAACGTTGTATGGACTCTTAAAGAGGAGGCTGATTGGGTGGTACG
The DNA here is from genome assembly GCA_011074415.1 of Stictonetta naevosa. Taxonomy (NCBI): domain Eukaryota; kingdom Metazoa; phylum Chordata; class Aves; order Anseriformes; family Anatidae; genus Stictonetta; species Stictonetta naevosa. The sequence continues at coordinate 38,075,644 of CM021700.1, forward strand.
CTGGGGGTACAGCAATGATAAAAAAAAAAAAAAGCAGAATAGCAGGTACAAACAGAGAAACATTCAAAATGTTTTAAAATCTGCAGCATGTAGGATGGAGAAAGTCAGCAAATTTATTCATATGTCGATGAACCCTGAAGGTAGAAGAGGAAGTGGAGGAGTCTTTAGATCTCTAGCAGGATGTGTTTTCTTATTGTTTTTTCTTTGTGGTGTGCCTCAAGTAGAAATATGTTTGATAAAGCAGAATGTGCAACTCCAAGGTTCACACATCAGTCATCTTTCTTTTGTATAGTGCAAAGTTGGCCAATCTAATTGATCGTATTCTGGTAGAAGAAATATGCCCCAGAATTAATTCAAAAGGCAACCAGCCTGAGAGATCTGGAAAACTCTGTGGCTTGCAGTCTGCAGAGTATCTACAGGATTCACCTTTAGAGCCAGCCATGGAACTTTGGTTAAACAAGGGGTTCTAACTCAAAATTGCAGCCATATTCTGAACTATTCCGTATGGCACTACTGATTTTAAAAAGCATATCTGCAAAAATGTTTCTCTCCTTCCTTTTCAGTTCTATTTTTAATGAATTTATGAGTAACTTTTGCTTCTATTGATTTAAAAATAAAAAATAAACAAGTTTACAAGAAATGTTGAACAGTCAATGAGCAGAAAAGAAGATTTCACTGAATAAACATACATTTCTATAGTAAAAGGCCAGGAAAAAAGACTGCGTTACTATTTGTTTAATCTATAATTCCTTTTGATGATGTGCCATACCAGAATACTCTGACTTGATCTCTTGGAACCTGCAAGAATATTTATCTATACAGGTAATTCAAAGAGATCAATCACTAATCTCTCTTGTTCAGTTTGTCAGAACAGAAAAGCATCCTAAAATATGTTCAATACAAAACATTCATCTGACATTGAAAGGAAATAGATGATTGTATTTCATGCTCACAGAACCTTTTTCTGTACATCTTTTTGAATACTTTAAAAGAATTTTATGTTTTAGTTCTGTCAACTTAGCTTCTCCATACAAATGAACTTACAGAAATGTGATACAGAATGGATACAGGGCAAGGAATTGGAACAATTATTTTTTTTTTATGTCTTCAAGTGCTAGTCCACATGTGCACTACATTTGAAGACTTTGAGTGAAAAGTACTAAAAACCAAACTCTCTCAATGAGTAAATATCCAGTCAGCAGACATGACATCCATACCTAATAATGGTACCACTGAAATCTGGTCCAAACTGTCTGCCATTGAGCTTATGTGCCCAGGATGTTTTGTAGGACTAAAAGGAGTGTCTTGGAGAGCCTGAGAAGCAGGTCAGTGAGTAGCATCATTGAAGAGTTGCAGACAGATCACTCTGAATTCTCAACATACTGATGGTGTATTTTCTCTTATTCTTCACCTTCACAAGAAGAGTAGTCATGGATATGGGAGGCAAGTGAACTTCCATTTCATAGCTTTGTCAGATTATTCATAAGAGACAGTAAAACTTTTAATCTGCTCTATTGGCTGTTTTGGCATTGGTCCTGCCAAAATAACATCTTAATGTGTTTTCCAAAACAATGAAAAATGCCCTTGATTAAAATAGATACAAAATATTTCCAAGCTTAAAATAATAACAGAGAGGGCTGGTGTTCAGCTTCATCTGGCTCTGCAATGTCCAAAAGCTCCCAACAGTATGTAGCAAATGTAAGCACTAATGCAGCGTAGTATAGGGGAGGGTGAAGCTGTTGGAAAAGAGTCTCATTCAGATGCAGCTCACGCTGCGTTTTGTAAGAATGCAACAGAGTCTTTATGACTTCCTGGGGTAGTAAATTTTCATCCTGCTGACAACAGGAGTAATTGCTGTGTGCAGAATAAAATCAACTGTTTAAAAGTTTAAATTCTATTTTTACAAACTAGCTTCCTTATTTCTTAGCTTAACTTCTCAAAGATCATCATTGCTGTTATTACTACTTGTGATAATGATGTTTGTGGAAAAAGCACCAAAATTTTTTGGCAAATTAACATGTTACTATAGATGACAGAGAACTAGATCATTTCCTTGGTATTAGAAGTTGTATATTGCACATTATCTTTTCTACTGATTGCTGATGATTTAAAACAGTTTTTGTATCTTGGAGGTACTTACATTAAAGTTTCTCCAAGGGGGTCCAGAGCGTTAAAAGATATTACTCTAGTTCTTCACTTCCGCAAAAGTTATGTGCAAATATACTCTAGGTGGTGTTCTAAAACAAACAAACAACAACAAAAACAAGAACAACGGAGGAGATTGTGTTCTGCAAGTAATTGCTCAAGTAGAGCTGACAACATTTTTCCCCTTTAAAACCACTGAAAATTGTGTATACTTGCTCACTTACTTCATATCGCTCCTTCATATCAGAGCATAAATCAAAGCCTCTTTATCAGCCCAAATCAGCTTTTCAATTTTGTAACCCACATGAAGTCTTGATTTTAAAACCGTTTTTCATGGCCAAGAAAAGAACCATTATTTGTGGACGGTATTATGACATTTAGCATTAATTAATGTACTACTCAACATCTCTGATAGGCTCATAAATGCACACAAAATAGAAAGCTGAGCAGGTTAAATGCTATGTCAGAAATTCATAATTCACAAAAACCTATTGTTAGGTAGATTTCTATTAGTAGCATGAAAGAATCATTCTTGATATGGAATATATAGCATTAAGAATATGATGGCTTCCATGAAGAAAGGATTCATACATCACAAAGACATTAAGTGAAAATATCAGTAGAATTGTTAATATATGTCAAATTGTAAAAATACTAATGATATGATAGTAAAAATGTGCCTCATGATGTGCCATTTTCACGTAAATGAAAAGGCATGTAAAATACCAAATACTAGTAGGGAACTGTTTTAAATCTGTCACAGACTTAGTCTTCTCCCACACTCCACATAGTCATTCCTACTTCAAAAGAAACAGAACTGGTCAGTTCTTTCACTTGTTGCCAGGTTTAATACTTTTGGCTTTAGCAATATCTTTAGTGTCCACTATCCTGGCAAAAATCTGTGGTTTCCCCAGGCTAAAAGAGGCCTGTGGCTTGGTCTGTTTTGCAGTGTCCATTCCACAGCTAAGAAGCTTTTTCTGTCTACTGTTGCTTGAAATTGGCTAAATATCCCTTTCTTCCAGCAATTAACCTATATGACCTGTAAAACAAAAAAGTCTAGTGCAGTGCCTATTTGAACATTGCATTTCTTTCTGATATGAAGAAAACTAGAGTAATCCAATCCTGCTTTTCTGCATTACTCATATTTTTCTTTGTACATAGATTAGGATACATACCTTTATGAAACAGATCATTTTCCAGACTTTCTCACTTTCTGTGTTTGGGTTTATACACCACCATGTAAAATAATGTCATACCAAAAAATAGAGTAATTTCTCTGGGTCAAAATACAGCTTTCCTAGAAATATTCTTTCCACTTCTGAGTTAGCACTAAGCAAACTTTTCAATGTTTTTTCAAAGATATGACAAATTGGTAAAGCCAAGTTATACAGCAAGAGCAGGGTTTTTCTTTGGATTTTCCTTAGGCTTCCTTTTCGACATTAGGCAAATAAATTACATGTTTCTCTCTTTGGGGGAAATAAATAAATAAATAAATAAGGTTATATAATGCTCTTTTCAAAAAAATATTGTATTCAATCTGAGATTAGGAGTGGGAACACTAAGACCCTTGATGAAAAATATTCATACCAGATGTCGTTATTACCAGAACATTACAGAAAACAATTTTTAAAAATTTGTTCTGTCGGTTTACAGTGCTTACAATAATTTGATTTTTGTTATTTGTTAGTCCATATGTCTCATGCTTTGGAGGTTAGTTCCATTTCAAAACTTAAATCATTTAGTTGTTTTAAGACACAGACATTGTTTTTAAGACACTGAAGACAAAAAAAATAATAATTCTAAAGCTGAAGTCTGAAAATAGAGAGACATTCCATTTACATTGTATTCCACTTATGAATTAAGAAGTCATCACCTGGACATCCTGCAGGCACAGAATATTTTTTATTTCATGTTAAACAGGACCACAGGTTTCATCTAGTGAGAAGTGGCAATTGGTGATGAAGGCAATAAGAAGTTGTCTAGTGAGGCGCATAATGATTGCAGCACTAAAACTGTGTCTTTTCATCTACTTTCTTCTTTAAAGGAAAAATCAGTCTCTCCATTTGGATTACTGGACCAGAGTGTTTTATCTTCTAAAAATGATAGAAAGTTTCTTAAAATTGAACACCGTTCTGAAATACAGAAGTTAATTCCAGACAGAGTGGGTACATGTGTCCAGCCTTATTTCCAGGAAAATGAGAGATAAAGGAGGAAAAGCCTGCTAAATAGCTAGAGACAGCCCAGTGCACAGCAGGTCATATCCCACTGTACAGCAGAGATGTGATGATACACATACTCAGACCCAATAAAGCATTGGAACCACTTTGTATAGACCTAATAAATATATATATATATATATTAAATGCACAGTTATGCAAGCACAACATCATGGAAGATACATGAACTTGTGTGTGCAACATGCAGAGTACCTTAGAAATCCCACTAATGCAAGCACCAATTTGAATAGACACTTGGCATCTTATTTATTAAAGTCAATTCACATATTTACGTATGCTTTATGCTTACTCTTGAAAAGTTATTCTTTTCAAGACTCAACCTAACTGAACTTACACTAATAAGATTTATACAGAATTTGATGCCTTTTTGCTCAAGTCATTAGTAGAATCATTTGTTTCACTGTTGGATAAATAACTGGCAAAATCCCAGAACAGTACCAATCTGGTCTTAAATAATTGCTGAGAAGCCTTTATGCTGCTTTATTCAAGCCAGAAGATGAATTTTCCAGAAACCGAGCCACTGAAAGTCTTAGTTGCAGCACATATAGGAAGGAGATAGAAAAAAGAGATAGTGTGTATCATGGCTTATAAGTTTTTTCTTTGGTTGTTTGACTTACTTCAGAAAGAAAAGCGGGTTGTGTATTCTACAAGCAATACATTTGTTCTACTATCTCAGAAAATATCATGTGTAGATGGAAAAACTATACATATATATCTTCTCTTTCTAGTGTTGCAGATAACATCAGTTATTATTTTGTCTTGTCCTTTTCTCCATGTCTCTGTCAGATAGATATCCACAACAAAAGGCACATATGAAACATATGACATGATTCATTTTATCAAAGGTCAAAATGAGCTGGAGCATTGTCTGACCATGCAAGACTAAGTCAACCACCATATCCACAACATTTGCTTCTAAGAAAACAGGACAGCCAACAGACACTGAAAGACAAAACAGAAACCTGTGTGGAGATAACCCAAAGTCTGTGCCTGTCTCACCCATGCAAGCGTGATAGTGTAAGAGCTTTCCTCCCCACAGACAATAGCTGAAGGGGAAAGCTTATATATATTTCCATAAGGCTACTGCACAACTCTGGGAAGAGATGCAAGGGAAATCAGGTCTGTCTGCTTTCCCACAGCAGCTGTTTTCAGCATCATAGCCATCTTTCCTTACATAAATTCCCTAAGAGATTGTGAAAGCAAAGAGTATATTTCCCATTATCACATTTCTAGTTAGGTGACCATTTACAGACCTTAGTCCTTCCTAATTCCACAACAGTCCAACTTTTTCCCACTCCTATCAATATTCCTATTCCTCCCTGCTTTAGTGTTTCTGTATTGGTAATGGACTTTCTGGAAAGTTATTCTTCCAGTGTTAAGCTCCTCATTAGTACATACAAATCTCTAGGAAAATGTCTTCATGAGCTATTTTCATCACTTTTTCCTCTTCTGAATTAGCACTCAGGATAAACAACCTCTTGTTCAGGGCTGTTACTACCTTAGTCTTCTCTTTAAACTGAGGAAAATTGGATAGAGGTAAACAGGTCAGCAAGCAAGAGCTAAACCAGTATTTGCTAGCCCAGTGATGACTTAACAGCATCACAGACTGCTGTGATTGATGGGATGATCTGGTTGGCAGTGAATAAATTGGCTTGTCATAAACTAGAAAGATAAGCAAAGAAACACAGCTGAGTCATGCATCTTGGGCATTCCTGCATGATGTCTGGAAGAAAAACAAAAACAAAAACAAACAAAAAAAACAAAACAAACAAAAAAAATCCTCTCTTTCTGTTGTCAGAGATTACTGCCTTTCATCTTCTCCTCTAAAACAAACAAACAAACAAAAGAAAACTTTAAAAAGAAAACTTAGTATCTATTGACACATCACCCCTCTCCCAAAACTGAGCTCAAACATCGGTAACGAAAATTGTGGATATGCTACTTCATAGAAAGTTCCCTTGAAGAATAATAAAAGAAACTAACAGGTCATAGAACATTAGCCTGTGTAAATGCTTGGTTCACCTGGAGTCAATATGAATCATAGAACACAACAACACTGCATGTTTCTCCACGGGATATGTATGCAGTGTGCTCTCATATTAGAGCTGTCGGTGCTGTGGCCACATTATAACATATCTCAATAAAAAGGCACTGAGCTTGGAATGAAGTTGAGAGCTTGAGATTTCTGCCTCAGATTCTGTGTATTGCTTGAATTCCTAGGTAACAACATCAGCGTGTCCTGGAGCATTTTCCATCTACATCATTTGGTCTAATAAAAGTTTTCCCTCATGTCACTCATATTCTTAGATAACCCTGCTTATATTATTAACACTACTGCATCACAACTGCACTGCTATAGTCAGGTGCTGGCACTTCAGGTTTTTTCACTTTTTGCTGTTCTAAACTAGGGCCTTTAATTAGTATTTGCTCTAATTTCTTCTGTCTTAGGCAGGGCAGCACAGTAATGTATACAGCATGCTGTGCTTAGCTTCAGGCTAAGAATTACACCACTCTGCATTTTCTACACATCCAGCTTTACTATGCAGATTCCAGTGATCACTGAGATGGGACATTTGGCAGCAAGGTACCCTATAGTCATAGGGGTATTCCTGGGAGTAAAAGCAAATAGATAGTGCTAACAGCAGTTTAACATTACTCCTGCTATACAGTTAACTACTTCCCTCACTTACCTCAAATGTGTTTACCCCTAAATACACCCATATTTAGCTGTATTCTTTTAACTAAAAAGCTCATTGCAAGTTTTATGCTCTGGTTAGATGTACTGTGTATGATGCAAAGATACCATTTGAAGTTATTTTTCTCACTTGAATGGTATGTATGTTCTTCCCCCGCCATATAAATCTGTCTTGATGTGTTTCTTTATTTGAAAACAGCTGCAGTGTTTTTGAAAACTGATGTCCTTTACTAGTCTTTCCAGCTAGAGAAGTGACATTGTCATTCTTTTATGCTGCATGAAAGCTTTTAACTTGCAAACACAGCCTGTCTCCCTCACATAGTAGCTGATTTATATACTCTGGAAAAAGAGAGAGAGAGAGACACAGAGAGAGACAGAGAGAGAGAGACCATAAATGGCAGCAACATTTGCTTTTTAATAACATACAGAAAAAAATACTTCAAAATCAGCCATGCATGAAGGAAACATACAGGAGGGGACCTTAAATACAATCTACTGACAGGTCATGAACCCAAACTGCCTTTTATGTATCTTGAAGAGAAAACTTTGTAATCATCTATGCCACCAGCACTGACAGTATATTCACTGAAATCATTATACAAAAGTGTTGTAAGGTTTGGGATTATCTGAAAGAGTAGAGAACATTCATTTATTCATGAAGTAAAACTGAAAGGCTTCTGTGTATTGTTGGGCCTCTCTAATTAGAAAGTCAGGGAAGTAAGGCTTTAGTTAAATGTTGCTTGAATAGTAAATTAATTATTTAAAAGAACAAAAGGAAGCAGAATATTTTTCTAGAAAGAATAAATAGATTAATCTCAAGTATTTATTCTTAAATGGTTGTCAAGTATTGTTGTGCTACTCTCAAATGCATTGAGAAGGTATTTTTTAAGCAGATAAAATATAAAGGATTTTGGATTCACTGCAACAGTGAGAACTAGGAAACGAATGAGAACCTGAATTTATTTTTATTTTTTTCTAAAACACAGTAGATTGTCATCAAAACTGAACTCCTAATCTCTGGAACAGGTAAAATACAGGAACAGGAAGCAAAGACTTGACAGTATATGTAGCTGTCAGAGACTTGACTTGGTGTGTTATAGAATTAAGAAGAGTAGTTTCTTAGCATCGTTTAAAATAAAATAAAATAAAATAAGTAAAATAAAATAAAATCCTACCAGATATCCTACATATATCTTGTCCATATGTTCTAATCCTCTACTGACCAAAGGTAGTTTTCAGCTGATCTAAAGAAGCAATCTTAACTCTTGCCTTCCACTGAAGAAATTATGTGTCACTACAAATATGTTTCAGGAGTTTTTGCCCATGGAAAGATTGCATGCCATTAGTACTAATTTTTATATATATCTTTGCTTTGCATCTTTGATAGCTAATTCACAAGACCTGGAAAATGATATAGCTTGATATTCTTTATGAAACAAATTTTATTGAGAAAGACACTAATCTCGAAACATAAATTTATTTCTAAACCTGGAGACATCTAAAGACTCAAAATACTATAATTGCATATTCACCATCTTAATTCACAATAGGTAGCTGACATATTTTTGTGATATAACCCTAGACTATGTATGTATTTATGAAGATAATCTCAATTGTCACAAAATAGAAGCTATCAGAATACATTAGAGGTTTTCTAACATACTTCTATTTGTAATAAACACCAAGAATTTTAAAAATCAACAGCAACATACAAAAAATTCTATTTTCACATATTTTGTGATGATATGCAAGTACGTTTATATTCTGATAGGCTCTATTAGAGAATTTCACACTCCAGAGAGCATTTTCACACACTGTCTCAACAACAAAAGTGAGCACCATGTACATTTACCTTAAACTTCCCTATAGCAATTTCTATTTTCTGCAGACAGAGACTAATGAATTATAGAATATAATGCATGCGAGAAAAGAGAGGAGAGGAATGGGATTGCATCTTTCAAATTAATTTTGTTTTTAAGGAAAATAACCTCATAATATAGCTCTTTCACAATACAACTTTAAAGGTCATTAAAATGTTTGCAATTTTTGACAGCTTCTAGAATCCTTTAGGGCACATCCCCATATCTCTCATGACCATGACAAACAAATTAATTGTAATTACCAATCAAATCAGAGCTGAACTGAGGCTTCAGTTTTTCCTTACTTGGTTGTCCTGCTTCCATCTCTTAAAGAAAAGCAACTTTGCTGGGATACTTCACCTAACAAATACCTGTAACATAGTAAAAGCAGCTGTGACCTTCAGAAAAGAGTTAAAACTGTTTAAAATACCTCAAAAATCTTGAAGAAATTCTATAATGTTTTGATGTTAACTGCAGCATTAATGTCAACAATAATCAATACACAAGATTTGTCATTTAAGGATTTTAGACTAACATAAGCATTTGTGAAGGATGCTGAGTGTAATCAAAATGACAAGTACAATTCTTGTAAAGCATTATGTTTCAAGGAGATTCTGATGGAAAAAAATAGGTCTGCATCAATACAATCAAAACTGATTTTGGCCATCTAACAGATAGTTTGCTCCAAAGCCTGAACATGTTCCTACTGAAAACAAACAAACAAAAAGTGATGTTTTTATGTATTTTATGTATTATGTATTGCTCTATCCTCAGAGGTCCAAAATATGTTTAGGACCTTGATCTTCTATTCACTTCATAAAAGTAATCACTTCTTTATATAGGATATGTTTTTCTAAATCGTACTCTCCAGACGTTTGGCACTATCGATGCCGTGTTCATTGCAGGATGAATTCCAAGGGCAACTTTAAGAAAAAAGCCTTTGCTGAAAAACTTTAAATGAGCAGAAAATCTGAAAGGTAAGTACAACAGGCAATGGAAGGGATGGCTGAAGACTGACCATGTATCTACACAAGTATCTTTTGTTTGATGACAACCAATAACAGTTGTCAACCATAACTGAAAACAAAGTGTATCCATAGGGAAAAATAATCTATCTGATATCTCCACTTCCCTTCCAATATCTTCAAATCCCAATTTAGGGGACTTGCTGTTTCATAGGTCGCATCTAGGACTTTTGAGTTCACAGTTGCCAAATGATCTATTTTTTCATGAGTTTGACAAAACCATTTCTGAACTTGCATGTAATTTTGCTTTTTGCAATTCCTCTGACAATCATATTCCCAATTTACATATGTATTGTGTGGGGAAGTATTTCCTTCCATTTATTTTATACCTCATTATTTCCTTTGGAACCCTTTGTGCTATTAGAACAGTGGTGCTATTAGAACAGTTCCCTAAGCATCTTCCCTATATCATTTAAGAAGCATAGATTAGTTTTCAATTGATTATCTCTTTTCTGAGTTTTAAAAAATTTTTTTAAATAAAAGTTTTTCAATCTCTACAGGACACTCTTGACTTTCTATCCATCTTTCCCTGAACTTATTCCAATCTTACCATATCCTTTCGAGGTGAGATTGCCAGAACAACATATTTGTATAATTAGGATCAGTTACGTAATTTGTGTTTGTTTTACAAGTACCTTATTTTAATCCAATAGGAAATCCATTATATATTTGTAAATAAAACCTAAAGAAAAAATATTTAGCCTTGACCAGCATGTTTGTTTTTTCAAGTGTAAACACTTCTGGCAACAGATAAATTCATAAATGAATTCAAGATTAAATTTGGTCTTCAGTCTTGGCAGTGTGTTTCTCTTTATATTCATGAAACTGTATAAATTAGTCCACTATTACAAAAGCTGAAAATCTACAGATACAAGGCACATTATATTTCTGTAATGCTTGATACATGTAGGCAAAAGGATTTTAATAATTCTTTCATTTCAGGAAAAAAAAAAATGTTTTAACATTTTAGTAACCATGGGATATGACATACTTTTCATAGTCCTTTGAAGTGCACAATTGCCTTCAAAATGAAGGAGTTGTACATTTGAATCTGCACTTCAGTGTACAATCTGTGAATGTACCAACAAATTCTCCTCACTTCTTGGGGCAATGTAATCCCTGCGGTGGTCTGAAGTGAACTTTCAAGAAAAGTGTTACCATTGAGATTTTACTTGGAAAATCATTTAGTCTGTAAAGATATGTCAAAGGGAAAGAGAGAGAAAAATATTGAGTAAAAATGCATTTGTCAACTATGGTTCACCTATGTATTTTTGTTATAATCTTTTTCATGGAATGAGATGTCATTACTAAGTTGTGTATTGTTCCAACATAACCATCCGTTACAGTAAAGCAGAAATAGCATATTTCATTAATCACAGGCACAAAGTTAAATAAAGATGTAAGCATATTGGGAGAACAAAGCTTCAAGTGTATGTCACATTGATCTATTAAGCAAATGCCTTAGAAGGGATTACAGACCTGACAGAATAACAGTAGTCATATTAAGTAGCACTGTATTAACTATGCCTAACTCAGTAATTCTCGTTTATATTGCTGTAAAGAAATTGTTTATTTCAGTTGTCTGACATAGAGGAGCATATGGTACATAACATTTGAAATCAGAAGGAATTTACTGAGAAAACAAACAAACAAACAAACAAAAACAATAACTCAAATTGATTCTATCGGTTTGGTTTGATACATAGTCCTTTCAAATCTATTGTTTTCTTACACATTACTAAGCTGTTCCTTCTGTGCTACAGAGAGGAATGTGCACAGAATCTATGGTGAATTCATTCTCATATCTGTGGTCATTCCCACACTTTGTGCTTTGATAAATAAAGACCTGAATATGAGCCAGGATAACTTTGTGGGATGTTATACTATGTATGGCTGATTTCTACATATTAAGAGAGGTTTCTGGGACAACAGTCATTCTCTTTTACTCCATTCTGGTCTTTTTACATTATTCCTCACTAAGTGATCTCAAAATGGTGTGGTGTTCTTTCTGATTGTGCTTTTCACGTATGTGAAATGGTCAGCTTGCTCTTTGGATTTGACAAGAATACCTGTCTTTTCAGAAGATATGTGTGCTATCTCTAGACCACTGTTGTCTTCTCTAACCATCATGAGTTTTTCCAACATTTTTTATTTCTACAACTTTGATATTCTGAAACCAATAAAGCACAAGTGACCTATCTTTCACTGACTAGTAGTACTACCATACACTAATCTGGGTAAGAATTGATGGTTTTGAGTGCAGGAGTTTATAATGATGATAATAATAATAAGTTACCTGGACTTAAACTATAGAAAATAATGAAATTTGGTTAGGTATGGACCTAACAATGGACTTTAAGAGCACCTCCTGGACACTTCTGAATGCTTTAGTAATATATTTACTCTTCAATATTTTTAGTAACACCTGTTAAGGAGTTCAATGTAATAAGTATAATATTTTCAGAAATAAAAGGAATGTTTCTGGGAAATGTTGTAGCCCTCTTTTACTTTTTAACAGTTGCTTCACAAGTGTTTACTATAGAGAGGTGGACATGACATTTTTTAGAAAGGTAGACTTGCACTTGAGTTATTTCCATCTATTTTAAAGCACTTTATTCAACCTGTTTTCTGACAAGGCTACAGACAAATACTAATGTTTAAATATTTATTTATTTATTATCTGAGGATGACTTACAGAAAGATCACATCTGCTTTTTTAAAAAAATGTTTCTGACTTGCTCATTTGCATAGTCATATCTCCTAACCTAAATTACTAGTGATGCTATGCTACTAAAGTATACAGTGGCATGGGATGGCACACTATGAGGAGTGAGATAACTTCTCTTTAGAAAAGGTAACTGAATTTAACTTTTCCAATTACAGAGGCCTAGAATTACACATTTAATTTCTTCTGTGCAACATGAAAACTGCATATTCATTGGATTTAGGGGATTAACTTTTTCACAATTTGTATGCATATTTACTACCTACATACCTAAAGAATTAGAAATGCTATTGTTAGCACATTTATTCTTTCATCTGCCCATTTAAAAAATCTTGGTCTGAAGATGTATTTTCTCTCTCTTTTTTTTTTTTTTTGACTGTACCTACCCTGTGCCTGCAGACTGGATAAAGTAATGCTTTCATTCTCCATTTCAATCTTCCCAGACTCTTATCCTTCTGCAACTGAAAATAATCAAACTCAGTTGACATATCACAAAATCGTTTAGCAATTTTTACTATACTTTTGAAATGTTCAATTCCTTCATTAATTTGGAAACATTTAATGTCATGAAAATATAATGGACTGGTATTTATGTTATTCTCATATTTTGTCTTCATTTTACTAGCACTCTAAAAATAAAATACAAAAACAATTTACTTTGTTATTTGTATAAATCCTCCAAAATCCCTCCAAAATTATACTTATTTCACATCATTAAATATGCCAAAACTAGTAGAAAATTATTTAAAAATGCATTATCTTTATCTTTCTGTGCCAATAGTAAATCTGTAAGTGGGTAATTTGAGTGATGCAAGTGGAGCAATATCTCGTTATTGGGTGTAACCCAAATCAATTCTTTCCAAGAAGGGACAAATAGAAAACATAATATTAAAAAAGGAAATGGATGTGATTTAGTACCCTACAACTATGGACCAAGGAAAATTCATTGATTTCATAATGTTCAATTTGTCAGAGCTACAGAAATCTTAAAATAATTCATATAAATTCATCGTCTTTGAAGTAAATCTCAGTTTGTACATGAACAGCAACATCAGAGCTTTATTGAGATTTGCATGTCTGTAACTATTGGCAAGAATGTACTTTAGCTGTCTCCTAGTGTGATCTGCTTCCTCTGCTCCACACAGACTGAACCTCATCTCATCTGCACATAGAGTGTGAAAGGTGCTTCAACATGAGAGCCTGCGCTTGCACGTTTAGCAGAAGATAAGGTTTGCTTACATATTCATAGATGCATTTCCTCCAGCCACAAAACTTTGTCTCCAAATCAGATTTATTATTGCCTTCTCACTAGAAGTCGTATACAGAAGAGGATCCTATGTTTTTAGCCTCCTTCCCCTCCCTTCCTCTTCACCTCCCTGTTATTGTAGCCACTAAACTGAAAGAACATGTGTTGACACAAAGATCTGCACTGAGGGTTTCTGACAATAAACAAATCTGATTTCCTTTTGAGGGTTTTCTTCAGAAACCTTCTCATCTGCTATGCAGAGATCACAGGTCTCTGAAAAAGCAGAAAAGAAAATTCACACTAATTATTTCTCCCTACAGTATTATCATCAGACAGTTTTCAATTCTCTCTTAAATTATATAGTAGCCAGATGGTATCACAGAGTGCTAAGTGTCTATTTTATTTGATTTTTGAAATAGCTTGAAACTCACTTTCTGAGTATGGAGTTTTTTGAAGTAGATAAAAAAGTTCAGGTATGGCCTGAAGCGAACACTTCAGGTCAGCATTTAAAAATGTTTGTGTGTAACTGAGACACAGAGATATCATAACTTGCCAGCTGTTTAGACAGAACTGATTACTGTGACTGCACTTGTTCTGAACCCTCCTATCAAGCAGGATAAGCAATATTATCCTAGGCACAAACATGTAAATCTGCTGGTGGAAACGTCATATTGTTCTTGCCCTATGTGACTTTTACAGACCATGGCATAACAGATCCAGGTGCTACAAAATAGCACAAACAGTAATAAGAGAAATTTTTATCATCATTATCATCATCATACAGGTTACTTCTGCTGAGTGTTTGCCCCAGACAATTCACTATGGACTAAAATGTTAATGACTGTTTTGTTAAGGTGCTTAAGTCTCCACAGAAGATTACTCCTCTGAGAGATCAAAAAACACTGAGACTCTTAATTCCCGTGGATTTTACTTTTAATAATCTGGCCTACAGACCAAGAAAAAAAAAAACAATTCTCTCATGCAATCCTCTGTATTTTGTTAAGAAAGGCAGTTTGAGACTGCTTCAGCTACTAGAGACAAACGCCATGCTTACAAGCATTTAAGTCCCTTTACAGACTGCCTGGATTTCTTTATGGTATCACAGCATCTACAAAGTTCATTACTAAACTCTGTGGCTCATTCATCAGCAGGAAAACACTTCTTACTGAGAGATCAGTTCTGAAAATATATGTATATATATATATTGTTTATATATTCCATTTTCCCAATGAATCTGTCCCAAGTGGGGTTAATCTCAAAGCTCATTACCAAACTACAACGATGTTCTTGAAAAAGTTTCATATTTAATCCAAAGTATTCCCTTTTAATCTATAACCGTGGATGATGTTTTTAACTAGTTGAAGATGATGAAAGCCATGTTAGATTCAAAGGAATGAATTTCTTAAATGGTTATCTTGAATCTATTCTACTGTGACTGGAGTTGCTAAGAAGGGTGGATAAAATTGGTATACAGGCTCACAGGAATCAGATGTATTTTTAAAGATGTAACCCATTAACATATTCTGACATTCCTTTTTCCCAAAGGTTTTCATAACAGCTTTCAGATTCCATTAATTATGTGTCTCTGGTACTGCGGTTTAATTAAGAACCAATGAAATTAGCTCTTTTAACCAACCTACTTGATTATTTACCTCATTCCTTCACTCGCTCTCCCTCCCCAGCACTACATTACCCAGGTTTCAAGTTCCTTATGTTTTGCTAGTCCCTGCTCTGCTGCTCGTCTCAGTTAGCCCTCATGGGCATCACCAGCCAGGATCCTGAAGCATCCCCTGCACAATGTATTCATGCACCTCCTAGATCCCCTAGGACCTGCACCCACTTCCAAGATCTTTTCTCAGATTTATCTTTCCAACTCTGGTCACTAGCTCTTCTTTTCAGAAAAGCAAGCCCTAGGTTTCCTATTCTAAGCAGCCTAAATGCAGGAATACAACTAGACTACTAATTGGTTCTGCTTCCTGCTTTTGTATTAATTTCAGAAAACTCTATGGGACTCTTCTGTTTGCCTACACACTTACAAAATTTACAACCAGCTTGTACCACCTAGCAAGAAGCAGGGTCTGTCTGGGAAGTTCAGAAGCTCGATTTTGGACATTCACCTAGAAACACACACCCAGTTCCTTGCTGTCTGTTAGTGTTCACAGTTTATACTATATATTCGCCTAAAACACCTATTTATATAAAGTCTGAAGTTCTCTGAAAGAGGATTGTCAGACTGTAAAGTCATTTGATATTATTGTAGAAAATAGAAAAATAATGCCCTCTTACAAAGGATGACTTCTAACCTTTCCTAAGGATTCTGTTAACACTCCCCTACAGGCAAAATCATATATGCTTTGATCATGGGAAGTGCAGTGTGAGATGTAGTCCTGAAGGTCCTTTTAATTAGATTTTGCTTTCTATTTAAACTTGAATATATTGATACGGAAAAGTAGAAAGCAATACTGATAGAAATTGTCAGAAAGAAAAATAAAAAATAAAAATCAATGATTTAAACTCCTGGCTTTGTAATTGGGTAGTTTCTTAAATCTTCACATTCAATGTATTGTAAAAAAGTGCATAACAGAACCTTCTTGCACATGTACGTAAGTGTATAAATTCTGCACTTCCTAGAATCTCTGGGAATTAACATGTTAACATTTATTTCACTTCTATTAAATGGTTAACTCTTTCCCTAAATGATTACTTTACTTGTATAAAGCTTGACTGTATTTTTATGTTTATTGGTCTAGCCAGTCATTAGCACTGATTTTTACCTCCTGCTGGGTAACACTAAAAACATCTCTAGAGTGTTCCCACAAATACTTTTCATCATGCTTCTCCCATTCTCATCAAACCTTTTAATCTCTTAATATCCACCTTGTTCCTCAGCCTAATACACCTTTTTTTAGTCTTTGACACCTTATACCCCTTCATATGCTCTCAGCTAAGTTGCATTTTTCTCAATCCTGAAATCATATTTGTGTTATGTCAGCCTGCTGCCATTTGTCTCCACCCTTCATTTCTTTTCAGTAGCATGACCCTTTATTAATGTTATGTGTTGCTATTACTAAAGGAATTCATGTTTGAGAACAGCTTATAACAGCAAAAATCAGTGTCATCATATTTATATTTGGTTAACTTGCTAGTATCATGACTGAGTTTTCAAAGACAATAATAATAAAAAAATCAACAACAAGCCAGTAGGTAATTAAAAGAAGAAATTAGACAGAAAAGAGAAATGAAAAAAATCTTTAAAAATTACCTAACCATATTCTCGTTGTTTACACATCTGGTTTTCTTTAAGAGATTGACTATACCAGTAAAAGATTTAGAAAATAGTAGAAACTTTAAAGGAATTGACAAAAGCAATATTTCAGCTGCATGTCTTCCCAGTGTTTAAGAAAAGAGAGACAAATTTCATTTACGTAAGCAAAAGCAGTGTTCATCTTCACCTCCTGGTCTATAGTCAATAGCTTCTTCTGTTGCTTTCTTAGGCGCCCAGGGCAGGGTTTGGATGATACATGACTCAGTTACCAGTGTATCTGAACTGCCAATTAACTTGGACTGTCATGTGATCCATGTTTGCCCATCTCTGCTCATGTTGGAGGAGATTCCAGACTTCCTATCTGAAGTCCACCTTGAGAATTCCCTAGCCATGGTTCACACACAACATGCCATAGAGGCTTTTCAGTTAGCAGCTCCCATAGTATGGGAAATTGTCAGTGGCTTCCTTTAAGTGGCTATTAGTACTATTAACAGACATTTAATATGAACCATTCCTGGTCAGCAAATTATAATAAACAGGGAGAAAAAGGGAGAACACAGGGAGGTGGATGCTACAGCTCATAGTTGCTAATTCAGATAGAATACAAAACATATAGATTGTTAAACTAATCAAATATCTTTAAAGTAGGCTTCACCCCTTTTTAGTTTGTAATTAGGGCAAGGGACAGGATATTCTGAAAGCTCTTCACACATTGGAAAGAGCTAAGGGGAGTGTCAATCCCTACAGTAGATCTCATTCCAGTGTCTCACTTAGCTTTACAATCACTACTGCAGTAAGAGAGGGAAAGATTCAGCACTGCCTCTGGAGGTCTACTAAATCTGAAGACTGTGTCACTTTTAGAGCAAGAACTAAGAACTTTCTTTCTCTCCAACCTGTAATTACAATGGAGTGGCAGCCACTATCATTTACAGAAGTGTTCAGGCTTCTGTTGCTTCTACTGATTTTGGTTGTGGAAACAGAGGCAACAGCTGGAGTGAAGTAAATCTGAAATCTACAGCACTGGCAAAGACACAACTGCCACACAAAACATCTTTGAGCACTGCCTAGCGGAGTGCTGACACAGGTTAGGGTGACAACTTCTTTACCAGCTTTGAGTCTCAAGAGGCAAAAACAGATAACCCACCAAGGAACTGAAGAATGGCAAATGTTCTTTGCCCTTTCATCAGCAGTGAAAACAATAGAGACTGTGACTTTGCTGCAGTACTTTCCAGCAGTGTCAAAATGTCTATGTTATCAAATCTGGATGATCCAAGACACCCAACTACACACATCTGTCTATATTCTAGCATACTTAAGAGTTTTAAGACTCTTTGTGTTTACTACACTCAGACTAAGACTGTTATCAGCTTCACCAATGCTGCCTTTTCAGCACAGCCTCCAGCAAGTATGACTCATGGAGGCATTCTCTTGGAGCCATGCATCTTATGCTGGTTGATTTTTGCAGCTCATTCCCCCGAGATTTTCAGGTGATGGGAAGGGTGTGTAAATTCCTTCTAAGTTATTTTGAGGTGCAAATCTTCATCTTTATATTGCAGATGTAAACATCCTTTACATGTTAGGAAATTATGTTATCTCTTAAAACATGCCTTTTTTAGGTAGCTTTAGTTTCTCTATTTTATTCTTATTTTAGTCAAGCCTGAATTTTGGTGGACAGTTGGATTGAACGTAGTATATGTTCATGTTCTGAAGGAGGTTGGTCTCATTTCTTTAAACAAACTATTATTCTGAATAATACCTACCAGTAGTTATGTATTAGTGTTTGCTATCAAATCTTGCAGTAATGGTGAATTTCTGAAGCCTCAAAATTAAATGGGAATGAAAAATTTATCTGATTAAGTTTAAACAGCTTGAATAAAAAATGTTATTTAAGCACAAGAAAGCAAAGATCTTTTTTGGCAGGAAAAAGCAGCATTTCTGAAAAGGTTTGGTTAACTGATGTCACAAGGTTATTAACAGATGATTAGTAAATGGACTTAGGACAGCTTAATACTAACATATCCTAGGGAAAAAAAAAAAAAAAAAAGATGAAAAATTGCATAGTAGGATGAACCTTAATATTCCATTTAGTTTCATTGCTGAGTGCATTAAGAGACAAGACAGATGAAAGGTTGATGAAAAGAATGTTTTGTCCTTTTCATCTCTGTTTATTATGTTTCATGTTTACAGAAAGAAAACCAAGAGCCAACAGGTTATACCTAGTATTGCAGCCATACTTAATCGGATTATAAGATCTCTAGAATGCCCTTATCATTTATCCTACTCCTTCATAATTGCCGCATCATTGTTCTTTTGCTACTTTATCTACAGTCCAAATTTCATTTCTACCTCCCTGGCATTGTTCCTTCATAGGCTCTTGCATTATTGTCCTGTTGAATACCCATACCTGAAACTCATAGCATAGGTTCATTTACTGCAGGACTGGATCAGGTCCCTGACCTCTCTACTAATTATCTCTGTTACATTATCTAGTCCATCCATCTCCCTCAAATCCCTCCTTAAAGTATTTCCTCCCTGCAAAGCCTTTCAAATTTAACCTCTGTAAAAACTACAAAATCGCTCCACCACCTTGTGTATGTGCTGTTAATCAGATTTTAATGTGCCTGAGCTGTTTTGCTTGTGTCTGACCTACATTGTGCAGTCCTTAGGGAAAGCTCTGTTTCCTCTTACTTGTTTGTACGATGCTAAGAACACATATACCACTGAGTCAATAATACAACGCGTAATAAAATACTATGTAATTTATCACCACATCTTTAAGATTGTATTTATTGAGTGGAGTGGGTGGGCAGAGATATTTAAAAATTCAACTTAATATTTGGGAAATTGATGAATATACAGCCTGAGGGTGGAAGATGTCCTGTTTTCCCAGGACAGGTACTTTTTTCTTCCCCAAATCTCTTTTTTTTTTTTCTATGTAATTGTCCTGGTTTCAGCTAGGATAGAGTTAATTTTCCTCCTAGTAGCTGGTATGGTGCTGTGTTTTGGATTTAGCGTGGGAATAATGTTGATAACACACTGCTAGTTTAATTGTTGCAGAGCAGTGTTTACATTAAGCCAAGGACTTTTCAGCTTCCCACACCACCTCCTGCCAGTGAGGAAGCTGGGGGTACACAAGTAGCTGGGAAGGGACAGAACCAGGACAGCTGGCCCAAACTGGGGGCCATATGATATTCCATACCTTATAACATCATGCTGAACATTTAGTATGGGGTGGCTGGCTAGGATGGGAGGGACTGCTGCTTGGGGATGGGATGGGCATTGGTCAGTGGGTGGTGAGCAGTTGCATAGTACATAACTTGTTTTGTATCTATTATTACTAATACTATTTCTTTTCTGTCCTATTAAACTCCTTATCTCAATCCACAAGATTTTCAAGATTTTACTTTTTTTTTTTTTTTTTTTCTGATTCTCTCCCCCTTCTCACTGGGGGGAAGGGTAAACAAACAGCTGTGTGGTGCTTAGCTGCCAGCTGGGTTAAACCACAAAAGTAATGTATTTGGACTTACCCTCCAGTCTCATGTAGATGTTGAGGCAACTACATTTCATATTCTTTCAAACTTATTTCTATTCACATTAAAAAATAATTTGGCCCATTAGCTTCAGAGCTGTGCTAAAGCCTTACAATTAACCCAGAAATTGGATGAATTAATTTTATGTTTTATTATAACCTTACACTCGAACTCCATTTACTCGGCTCCATTATTTTCCCATCTCTGTTTCTTAAGAAGCCAAAAAACCTCCCATCAAGATTATTAAGTACAATTTTATGTTAATGAAAAGATTTGTCCTCCACACAACTTCAAACAAAAATGACCCAGCATGTTGCTGGGCTGTTCACTCTTTCATTCTAACCTTGCTCCAGAGATGTTAGGTTTTATCTAGTATTAATACGGTAACAGCCACCCTCTTGGAACAGATTTTCTTCAAAGAAGCTTTGAAGAATTTAGGAGCAGGTGATTCTTCACAGAAATAGCTTATAAGCAGTTTAAGAAACCAGATTATTTCATTTTTTGCAAGTATAACCTAGGCATGTTACTCTGTAATCAAATATTTTACTCCAAAGTTCAATGATACTCTACAGAACTAAAAAGCACTCTCATGTAATGAAAGCCTGCCAGGCTCCTGGTAAGGGAAAATGACAGCCCAGCACTTGGTGTAAATCAGGGAGCAGAAGAATGGTTAACTACTCAATGAAGGGCCATCAGCTCTAGACTGAAGATGGAGAGGAAAGGCACCTGCACTTATTGACTACAGTAGTACTAGGAGAAAGAAGTAAAACAAGCAGTCATATTATAAAGCAGTCAAGCACATGGTCTTAATATCCTTGTGAGAATATCTGTACTGCAAGTAGAGCAGCACTTATAGAGCTTTACTTTAGCTTAGCTCCTCATAGTAAAGCTATGGCTGCACAAAACCCAGGAAAGCTTGCAAAGCTGGATGTTTACCTCATACTGAGCTAGGTGCTGCTATGACTGCAGTATTTTCAGTAGAAAAAATATCAAGTTCAGGTAAGCATACACAAGCAATATCTACAGCTGTGATTGGTATAAGCCGAGGCACCACAGAATCATTCTGATGTGCAAAGCAATTTAACTAGATGTAACCCAGGAGCTAAGAGTCCAACTTCTTACCAGAAACACATCTTTCTTTCTACATCTTTCATTCTTATATTTCATCTACGTAAGGCTTGGTTTCTCCAACAGATCAGTCCTACTCTACATAAAGGAATCCAAGTCAACAAAATAAAAAAGAGCTGAGAATCACACCATCTTACATCTGAGCCACTCTCTACTCATTAAATGTTAATATACCCAGAGTAACCTGATGCTCATTAGGATGGTCTGGAAGAATCATTTCAGCCTTGTCATTCTTATTTCTTCCTCTTTAGTTTTCTAATGTTTCTTGCAGATTTTCCCTTTAATAACTTCCTTATTAATTTTACAAAATAAATAAATAAATAAATAAATAAATAAATAAATAAATAAATAAATAAAGATCTAAAATCCAGAATCACAGCCACAAACACACATGAGAATAGGACTAGAAACTTATCAGAAGATAGTCATCAGAATCAAATCACAGAGAATGCACCTACCCACAGTTTGCTTATTAGGGCAGATTCCTGAAAAAAAAATCACAGATATTCTTTCTTTGGACTTGAAAGCTTGCATTTTGAATCCTGCCTCAAAGACATAAGAACTAAAATGCTCCAGGTACATAAATACTTATATCCAATACTGGATATATTGACCTCTTTTCTGTGACACTCATAGCACTTGTGGCAAAAGAAGCTGTCCTATGCCCATATGAAAATTTATTGTCTGAAAGAAAAATTAAAGCTTTATGATTTTTTTCTGTGTATCTTAGACAATATCAACATGTACAAAGAAATCAGCAACTTCACTGTGAGCTCAATCATACTCTAGCCCTTACAACTGTACAATTTTGAAACAAGCTTCCAAAGCCAAATTAGAAAACATCATCTACCGCTATGGGAATTATGCTTGCAGCAGGAGGGCAAATTTTCCATGTATGTGATTATGGTTTAAAAAGATAACCTAATCAGAATTTTAACATTTAACATTAGGATTTCTTATTTGAAATACCTACAAATCACAGTGGCAAAGAACAATGCATGGCAATAATTTATGTCTTCAGAGAAGTGATCAGGTGCATAAATATAATTTGAAATTTTCAATATATTTTAATAAGTTTTGTTAAGGCATCCCCTGTCTTCTGAAACCAATTTGAGATGGCAATTCCAAAATCTAAATATCTGCATATGTGTGTCCCTTGACCAGAGACTCTTTCGACACATAGGGTTTGCTTTACACAAGGAATATCTTTCTGCTGATACACAGACAATATTCTGCTCTTGCTATTGTAACATAGCCATTCTTTAGGAAATACTAATGGTACAGGAAATGGATAAATTATTTCATCTGAATTAATGTGCACCTAACTTGTCCGAAATGTGCACCTAACTGATGTGCAAAATCTGCACCTAACTTGTCAGCATCTATATGACCACTAGATGCTGAACATCTTAGTCTGTTGGTATTACCACATTGACCATTATGAAAAAAATAAGAACAAAAATCAGATTATCTGTCATGAGAATCTTGTAGTCCTTCATGACAAATTCTGGAAGTTTGAGCTGTTAAAAAAATAAAAAATATCTATTAATAAATCGTTACTGAAATTGAAGAATCTTACTGGTGACACTTTTCCTTTTGTCATCAGCAAACAGGTGAGAGGTAAATGAAAGGTAGCAGTTTGAAATTTAAAGAAGAGACTGAAGTTGCAGTATCTATTCTTTACACTACTAACATGACTTAATTCTATGACACTGAGAAAGACACAGCTTCTCCAATGCAAAATTGGCAAATTATATTAGTATCTGCCAACCTCATTCAGTTGGCAAATGGTGGAGTCGACATGTGAACTCTTTAGCAGTTTCTAAAGGAAAAGGTTCTTACACAAGTATATCGCATAATCTAATATGGAGCCATAGATTTGCAGGTAATCTTTCTACTAGAGATTTCATTTTGCTATTTAATCTGGTTACACAAATTTGTGTAAGATACCAAGTCTACACTTGCTTCACTATTAATGAATTTCTATCTGCAGTGGGTGATGTTCGGGTATTCATTCACATATATATTGCACTGGCTTCTTATGACAGTGCCATGTAAGACTTTGTTCCCTGGTTTTGTTCCTTCCTTTTTGTATTTTCTCAGATGCTAACATTAAGCAATTCTTTTTCTGACGTCTGGGTACCACATCAAGATTTTTCTCATCCTATCCCACTTGTGCAACCCAGAACTAGTAAAAAGTTTTTTTACAAGAAATCTAGAGGCCATATCCTTTCTAATGTCATGTTTACAGGCAGCTCTTCCCCTTGGTTGTGACAAGCACTCCTATTCAATGACCGTAATATTGGTAGCAGAGATAGGTACATAACACTCAGTTCAGATAAAACAATAATGAAGCCTGTAGGTCAGAGGAAACAATAAGATGGGGTAGTGTTATTTCTGCTCCTCATGCAGTTGAGAGGTCTGATTTGATCCATGAATGCTATTAACGATCTGATGGCGACCATCATAATCTTCGCTTTTCAATTTCTTATTTCCCTATTTTTGAACAATGATTATTATTTTTTCCTGAAGATGCTATTATTATGCTTCATCCTGTTTAAGTTTGCTCTTCAATTCCACCTGAAGGTAGGAAATTATAAAAGATAACAAGTAGCTTTTGACATTTGTACAGAAATAGCAAATCTTGGAAGATTTGGCTACCTTATAATGAGGCTTGCTTGGTCTTGAAATTGAATCACTTATTGTATGACATGACCTCAGACTAGGGTTTAATTACAAGGTGTGCATTTGTTATTCATTAAAGTTAGGCTGAATATTTCCAAAGAGTGAGGAATATTGAAAACCTGTTTATAGCTCTCTAACTCTTGTGATTGCTTTTTTGTATAGGAAAGCTGCAAAAAAAGACATATATTTCCCTCAGATTATGTCTTTGAAACCTGAGAAAGTCTTCCTGAACACCATTTATCTGTATTATTAAGATAGGTAATTAACCCCATCTGAAAGAGTTATTATTTTACTAGGCAACATTGTACTCTATTCACCCTTTTTATCATCTATTATAGAGAAGCATTGTCAGCATGGTTCATCTCTTACCCATTCTATTCATAAATGATAGAAGCTTGAACTCTGTAAATCAGTTCAGCTCATAAAACTGGAGACTGATACAGGCATACAGCAAACATCACCGCATAAGCTCTCTGTCATATCCCTTTTTTGTCAGAGTTTTACAATGAAACACATTCATTGTAACTCAGTACATCTGATTTTTTTGAGTCTACATATATTCGTAGCTGTTCAACTCCTGAAATTCAGTTACAGGATTGTGCTCTTTCCCCTCTTCTCTGTATCTTCTGTCATTACAACATCACTAACATCAGAACATTGATTGATTTTTGTATGGTGAAATAGGAAAAAAAAAAAAAAAAAAAAAAGAAGAAGAAATGAATTGTAACTGCTTCCTCTGCCCAGTTCCTATGTCTGACATCAAATAGCAAAATCTCCAAAAAGTTTTGACTGTTATGTTAATTAATTTATATTGTGGGTGGTATTGTACATTTTTATTTTACAAAGAAGCTTGGCTGAATAATTCACCTTACTCTTTTGTACTTGCTTTGATTTTCCTTCTTAGTGTTCAAGACAGTGAATTTTCCAAGTCTGTATTTTAAAAGACTAGGTCAGGTTCTGTTTGAATCAGCTGTATCACATTTTTGGGAAGAATTCTTTTAAACGCTCCACAGGCTGTTTGGAGTTTGAACAACAAAACGTGCTAGATGTAATACAGCAGTTAATGGATGTTTTTGCCTTACCAGTTGACACAAGGAGTGAGGGACCAGGGTTTAATTTGCTGCAGTTATGCAAGACCACAACTCTACATTTTCTGAATGAGCTGTAACATTAAATATATTGCATCTTGCCAACCATAAGCATTACTCATGTGCAGAGGTTTTAGATGGTCTTGCATCTGCATTTCAAGGGGTATCTCTAGCTGGAACCGTGGTATGTGGCTGCAGCTTTTGTTCCACCAGGAGAGAAATCACCTTGATGTCACTGATGATGTACTTCAGAGAGTATCATATCAACACATGTATAAAAGCAAGGCAAATCTACATCTAGGAAGAACTCTCTAGCACCCCAAATAACTAATACTGATATACCAGTTCTGCACCTTGGCCACCAATCTTCTGTGTAATAAATGCATTTACAAAATACAAGAAAAAAAACTTAGATATTTGTCCTTTTTTTCAACACAGCAAACCCTCCATAATGCTGCCAGACATCATATGTCCACTTCTACATATGGATCAGAAAGAATCCAGGGAAAATTTACTGTTTCTAGACAAACAAACAAACAAAAAAGATGGGATGGAAATATATTTAGCACAGTTTGTATGAAAATTAGATTACCAATAAAACTGGTAGATTGAGAGCACCAATACCATAGGAACCTGAATATTTTTAAGCTTTTCCAATACTAAGAAAGCTCTAATTGTCCAATAAACCATGAGGTGTACTGACCTTATCACTGGCTTCTTCAACTGCTGCAGTTTCAAAACTATTTCCCCTCTTATTTAGATTTCTAGATTAATCTGCAGTCCATTCAGCATTACCTTGTGCTTGGGACCAGATGGACTGGATGGATTTAAATCAGGTCTCGGTGTCAAAGAAAAACATATCTTTCATTCTAAAATCCTCTCTCACTGTTCCCTTTCCAGTGGGAGGCTATCCTTCTCATACCATAAAAAAAATTGAAATATGATGTAAAAATTTGGGTATTGATTACCTCTAATATTTTTTCATATGATAGACCATTCTTATAACTCTGAGGGGAAAAAAAGAGGGAGGGGGGAGAAAGAGTAGCTTTAATTGTACAAATAGTCAACGGCTACATTTTCTAATACTTTAAGCTCTTACTTTTTTTTTTTCTTTATAAAGACATAATTTAATAGATTAATGTCATAGCATAGGAGAATGGAAACGATCTGGAGAAAAACTTTCATAGAGTTTCAGACAGAGAAGAGTTTGTTGAAGACTTCATATTACAAGCTAAAAATCTGTGCATGCATCACAAACTACAGATCAAGGCAAGCACTATAATTAAACATTTTGAAACTTTCTAATTGCATTTTCTAGAGAAGTGACAAAAGTCAAACATTAAACTCCTGTATATTAATTAGCCCTTTTCTCCAAAACATATTGAATTAATGTAACCCAATTACCCCGTTCTAAGGTAATAAAAAAGTTAATACTGATTTGTAAATAATGTTATTTGCATTTTTCATTATGAATTTCCCTCTGCAAAGTGAATGATAGATTCATATTTTACTATACCACATTTGAAATTTCATTATATTAATTTGTTTGTTTCATAATATTTTGCTACTTAATATGTAAATATTTCAAGAAGAAAAAAAATATCCAGTTCTATAATTACATTGAGTAACTTCCAGAAATATCTGTGGGAAGTTTGGGCTTGTATCATTGAAATAAATGAGAGTCCAAAAAAACCTAGTTGAGAATATTATTATTCTTTAATTCATTATCAAAAAAAAAAAAAAAAAAAAAGATTTAAAACCAAATTAGACAGTTTTTTAGAAAACTAGATCACTTTTGCTAATGGAAGGTCCCCATTCTGTTACCCTATTTTCAGTGGGAAGGCAAAGCAAGGCATAACAGAAACTAAAAACTGTTCTCACTAAAAAGAAAATCAAACTGATCTGTATCAGTGAAATTGTTTGACACATGGCAAATTTCTCCTGGATACAGGGAGAAAAAAAAAAAAAAAAAAAGAGAGAATAAAGAGAACAAGATGAAGTTATTTATCTTTTATGCAATAAACTATCACTTTGTGTACACATCTATAGGAGTAATTTGTTTCAGAAGACATGAATGCATATTTTTCATTTCCCAAGGAAAAGGTAATGTGGTAACTCACAGGCAGGGATTCCTTTCACTTTCACCTTTTTTTTTTTTTTCATCCTGTTGACCTTTTTCTATTTTATATAAAATGTTTACACAGTCATTACAATAGAGAGTTTCTTTATCCTACTGGGTCAAGTGTTCATGTGCAAAATAAAACACATGGATTACCATCTACCACTCAGCCAGAGAGACAAAAAAAAATTGTTGGTTGGACCACTATCTGGTTAGGTGGAATGCTTATGTATTTAAGTACCCACTGTCCAAGAAGGAAACTGAATGTGTTTCTCTGCTGACCAACTAAAATGAGGTAGGGGATAAAATGGGAATGACATTTTCTTGCTGAATTTCCCCTCTTCACTCCAACCAGAAATGCAGAAACCCCTTGTTAACCCTTATACCTATTTGTTAAATTCACTTCTATTTTAAATTCATTCTGAAATGTTCAAAACAATTTTTTGGTTGGAGCAAAGACAAAATAAATCTCAGCTACATTTTAGCTCTCGCCTCCCTGAGGAACACCATTCTCTGGCCTTTTGCCATCTCACAACTTCTTCAGTGAAAAATAATTCAATCCCATCTAGCACTCCAAATCCTTGCTCTGCACCTCCAAAGCAACTCCACATAATTCTCTTTTAACTCCTTGTGCACCTACAGAAAGATACGGTAACATCTAGCTCTCTGCAAACATTTATCTGAAATTTTAAAACTGTTGTTTTCCTTTCTAAACATAGCAGTTCAACTTTGTTCAGATTATAAAACTGCAGGAAAATTGTATTTTGATATAATTTGTAAATCTATAAGCTTCCTTCAGAGAATTACTCTTTGAGATTTTCTATTCAAGTTTTTATACTGTATTTTGACAATAAACCTTTTGTCTGGCAGCTTTGGAGTAGTTCATCTTATTTGATTTTTGTGGTATTCATCTGGAATTTTTGCCCTTGTCTCTGTTGACTGTGCATGATGTCTATTTGTACTCTTTTATTTGTACTGTCTACCTTAGTATTAGCTCAAATTGTTACACTTTGATTTTCAATCTGCTAACAGAGGTGTTGCATTTAGATAACGTCAAATCCTGCTCTGAAGTCCTGTGAACAAGTGACTTAAATCTGCATCCCCAGCTTCTGGTTTACCATTTAAATATCCATCTCTCTCAGAAATTTCTAGTTTTAACCTGCAGAGACACGGGTCTACATTTCAAATTTTCATCCTTGTGACCACCAAATCCTTTCATTAATAACTCATACCCCAAACCTGAAAAACTGTATATATAACCTTTTTTTTTGATTTTTTTTGTTTGTTTGTTTAGTTTGGTTTTGGTCTTGCATTTCTTTTTTTTTCACTTGTTATGTTTGCTTTTTTGTTTGTTTTTAGGTTGTGTATTTCAGTGTTCTGATTAAGACCTAATGAAGTAAATCAACAAAGGTTATTCTTACACTGTATCTAAACCAAACCTAGCTGGATTTGCATTAGAATTTATATGAACTTTTAAGACCTCATGATGGTTTCTTCCTAGTCCATGAGAGAAGCTAGTCTCCTAATTTCACTAGTACTGTTTTGCAGATTCAGAAAGCTATGTTACACATTTTTTTGAATGCTATGTAAGCTCATTTGCTGACTTATGTCATGTGACCACTGAAAAAAGATGTTACATGAATGTATTCATATAATTTATGACAGACTACTATGAAAAAATTAAATAAAAAAAGAGCAATATAAGGATATGCAAGATAAATCACCTCTCTGCAGACATGTCAGATTTGAAAAAAAGAAAAAAAAAAAAAAAAAAAAACAAAAAAAACTATGCCAGCTCAGATAAAAAGTACAAAAACATAAGAAAAGATGTGTTATGTGACGCTTTTGGTCATAGAGTATTCAAGGTTTGCCAAAAAACTGTTGCACAAAATGCAATTGGATACACATTGGATAAGGGTAGCTGATACACAAGATACAGTAGCCCAAGGCCTGACTGTCAGTGCATTCACAGAAACATTTTGCAGCATTATAGGCAAAGCTGAACTAGCTATGATTTAGCAAGCTCAGAGTAACCACAACAAAACATGTTGCGACTGTGAGAGCATTATAATAGCCAGCCAGAGTCACTGGGTATCAGTAGGAACCAAAGATTATGTCACTGCTGCCTGCACTACTGAGGGGAAGTCTAGTACAAATATGTTTACTGGAGTGAGACATTCCACCACTGGATGATGACACACAAGCAATAAAGGGAATGAGAGGCTTCTTTAGAAAAATGGAAGGAAATTTAAAATGGAACTAGGCCATAACCATGATATTTTGCCAGCACAGATAGGATCCTAGCAACAGAGGATGTGATCACAGTAGAACTAATGTAGCCAAATCTAGAACCAACTGACATGGATCCTTAGAAACAAACAAACTAACTAACTAACTAACTAACTAACTAACTAAAACTGTATATGAGAGAAGAAAATTTGAAAGGAAATCATGCTGGATCCTGGTTGTCCCTGATCACAACTTCCAAAGCAGTTCACTATCTTTCCAGGCAGCTGTGAGTGAAGGTACCCTTGACATTGTTCTGATTTATGGCAGGGACAAATGAGCTGCCTATGGGTGTACTACCAGAAGAATACAGAATTACCTTTTTTCCAGCCCTGTCCCTTCTGGCCGTCTAGCAAACTGGTCAGATACATGGGCAAGGGTTCAGTGCAGAATCTCTCTGTCATTTGGCATAAAGAAGAAAAGAAAATACAGTTAGAAAATCTGCAGCAAAGAAATATTGGCCCTTGAAACCAATTAAAATTTCTTTAGGAGACAGCAAGTTTAAATTTTCTATAGACAACATAAAGAAATTATCCTTTGTATAGTTATCAGTTGTCAGGGTCTAGTGGCGGATATTTTTATTAACAGAGCAGGTATTTTCTTTCTAAAGGTAATCAGTCTGGATAAACATAATCATGTTTGAAAGTGTCTTTCTGCTTGAGAGGCAATCCTTTTAGAAATAGGTGGATGGAGGGGTGGCACAGGTGTCATAATTTCATAAGCTCCAATTTTTTGCTAATATTACATTAAAAGAGTGTGGATACTGAAAATATTCTGGCTCTTGACTCCCAGCTATCGAAACAGGAACAGGAGACAGATATCCACATGTGAATTTAAAGCATCTCCTTACAACTTCAATTCCAGTTGCTTAATTTTTTTCAGAAATTTTTAATTATTAAAATCACATCACTAAACACATCTAAGTTTCACAATAACACAAAGAGAACAGCATTAAATGAAATGGTGTTTAACAACAGCTTTTACTATGCTGGGACCCATCTCACCAATTGTTAATATTTCACCACCTTTTCTTTAGCAATGAAAGACCAGAAATGGATTAAAGCTCCTATTCAATATAATGTTGAGTTGATTTTTTAAAAAACAACTGTCAGAAAACAAACAAACAAAAAAAAAGATAAAAGAAAACCCAGTATTAATTCCCACTGCCAAAGGCCTATTTCAAATTCTCAAATGCAGGTGGAAAATGCACTGCATGTTTTCAGTTTTGCAAATGTGAAAAACACACATAAATAGGTTATTTCAATATTAAATAATATCTTCAGGCTTCCCTCCTATCTACTCTTTTGCAGCAGCTACCACAGCATCCAATGAAGAGAAGCCCTGTGATTATATTTTTCCAAATTCATCAATTTTAATGTTTTATTTTATTATGTCTATTAGACATTTCTGTCAATGCTCAAAGTTAATTTTCACATTCTTATTCACAAAACTCTAATTGAAAGCACTGTGCTGTCCAAAACGCTTTACATCTACTGCCATCAGCTTCAACACTGAAGTTCAGTGCTCCAAGGAGATGGTAGACAATTGTGTCTCTAATACCACATCATGGTTTGTCATAGTTCTTGATATTTCTTTTGCTCCATGGCATATGCAGATTTTAGATAAATTAAGTCACTGAAGGTGAAGGTTGGGAGATCCTGTCAGGCGTTATGGAAAAAGAACCACATACATTATCCATATTAAGACCGGTGCAGTTTTCTACCCAAGAAACTCTGCGAAACTGAAATGTCTGTTAGGGAGACCCACTGCAGAAAAAGTGGCTTTAGTGAGCATCATGGATTATCCCCCTCTGTGTGCATGCAACTGAGGGCAGTCTGAGAATCACAGGAGTACAGGGGATGAGATTTCCCAAGCTTCATATATTTAGTGACTGTTACCTGCCCATCACTAGAAAGTTCCCTAAATACCAGTCAGGCAACAGGCGCAGACATCATGCAACAAAAACATGTCAAATGTACCTCCCAGCACTTTCCAGTGGTTACCATTAAATGTTCCTATTAAATGTGATTACAATTTTTTTTCACCCACTCTAGCTAGACTGTGCATAACTCTGCATAGCACCAAAACAGGCTGTTGACACAGAACTAGGTGTTCTCTTCGTGGGTTATCCTTTCCTTTATGGTCTGTATTTCAAAAGGCTTATTGCTCAGACTCAAGGCAGCAATGAATGATGCATGATACATACCTCATATGACCACCAAAACCTGTCTCCATATACAACTAACAATGAAAAGTAACACTTCTAAAGAAAAATACTCATAGCTTAACTAAGGAGCTTATGTTTTTCTCTCTTATTTAGGACTCTGGTGACTCTGTAAAGTAGCCGCCTACCCCTGCTGCTCCTAGCAAACTCTGAATCTATGTCTGGGGCTGTGGTAGGTTTTTAAGCTCCTTTTATCAAATTCCAAAAGGAGGGCTGGAGATCATGTAAAATGAAATTCAATACCACCCTAGGCCTAGATCAAGATGAGAGAGGACAGGCCCTCCAAATTTCAAAGAAACCAGGTCATTCCTTGAAGATGCTTGTACCAGCTACCACTCACTACTTCTTGGAGCACACATTGAGGAAGACATCATGGAGATCCCATTATTGGCACCAATGTCAAAAAAACATAATCTGTCATTTTTCCTGAATTTTAAGTGCAAAACACTGTTTCCTCCATAACAGCAGGAAACATGCCTATTTGTCCTATTTTTTTCAGAGAAACACATGCTAATTTGTCATGTATCTGATATTCACCATGAAATGTATATTTCAGGCAAAAGTAGTCCATATTACTTTAAATATCCTGGTAGAAAGTTGTTACCAATAGTTGTATCATTAAACTCCATCATATTGCTGAAAAGGAAAAAACTGTAAATAAAAATGAAGGAAAGGTATACACATGTATTTCCATATAAAGAAGCAGCAGCTAATTTTGATAGTGGCTGTGTCATGGAAAGCAAAAGGGTTGTAGGGAAACACAGCAATGAGATTCAACTGCATACTTGGAAACTGGAGACCCAAAGTATACATTTCAGCATAATTTCAAATATTGTGTAGCATCATTAGAGAAAAACAAGAACTAGAGTTTTGTAGAGATTTTCTTGAATCTCTACAAACAAATAAGCCATTTTTCATCATACATGAGTTGTTAGGTAATGAGACACCTGCTGGTGAACATCAGTGCTAAAAGTGCATTCAAGTGTGAAAAAATTCTTCCTAGTGCCTATCAGTGTAGTGACATTTGTCATGTTTATTCTGGAACTGCAGTAAAAATGGCTGAGAAGATAAAACTTCTGTGTGTTCCATAATAACATTATTTATTCTTTTGCTCTATTTTGGTGCTAACCTTATAGTTTAGAAAAGCTGAACATCCAGTAGATTTCCAAATGACTCTACTCTGGAATACATCCATGAAGACACATTATCAATGTAGTCCATAGGGAGCAGAATTCCTTATATTAATGGTAGATGGAAAGCATATATTAGTGGTTCTCTACAAATAAAATATTGCTAAACAAAAAGGACAGCTTTAAAAGTCAAGAAAAACAAGATCTGTTTCTCTGTCTTGGCTGTTTCCTTTCATTTTTTCTCTCTTCCTCACCACGTTCTTTCCTGTCTTTTACATATTTTTCTTTGATGTCCTTTTATTTCACCTTGCAATTTTTAATTTCTTATTTGAAGTGACTTCTTTGTCAGGTAAAGGAAATGGTATCTCTTTTGTCAGAATTATTGCATATAATTAATATAATTAAATGTAGTGCCATGTCATATATATTGATGAACTAAATAACAATTAATAGCCAGAGGAAAATTTTGAAAACCATCTCATACAAAAAGTTTCTAGGATCATTTCTTTCAAAGGAACTTCATGAACCATAAGTTACCTTTAGAACAAGGTTATAGAGTTAATGGTACAATTAAGTCATTTGAAGCTATGGAATAGAATGTGAAATGTCTCTCAAATTTTATTATAGAGAACATACATAACAGGCTTTATTGGCAGTGCTGCTGATTTTTTTTCTCTCTCATTCTGCATTAGTAACAAAAATATCTCTCTGCTTTCTCCAACCCACATATGCCCCTTTGCCCCCAATGACTTGCAGTTTCTTTTTAAAGCACTTCTTCTCAGCTCCTTGAAAGCCTTTTTCCCAAGCTCATTTCTCTAGCGCAGATGTGAATGAAAATGAAGCATTTTATAATTTGGCTTTTTAGGTGACATTTAGCTCCAATAAGCAGACAATCTCAGCAATGTTAAAAAAAATAGAAAAAGTGAAATTGAGAGATGTGAATATTGTGCTGTAGCATGGATTTCCTTGTACTCTGAGTTGAATTGTACTGCGATGTCTTGCCATTGTATTGTATGGACTCCCTAAACAGTACTTTCCCTCTGTGTTGTTATCTTCTACATACTACAACATCAGAATTAAGCTTAAAAAAAAAATAAAGGAGGGGGGGGGGGAGGAGGTTGTGTACACACCTTATATCTAATAATGAGTTGACCACATAAGAGAAGCTGAAGCAATAAAATCACAGATCAAGACAATATGGCAACAGAGGAGACCAGAGCAATAAAAAACTGTTTTGACTTAGAATACTGATGGACAATGCCATATGTAGAACTGGGAGAAAATGAAACTTCAAAACTCTAGGGAAAACACCTGAACAAGTGATAGGTAGTATGACAAAACATTGCAAGTCAGATATCACAATAGCACTTTACAGAGAGATGAAATGCAAAGAAAATCTGAAGCATTACCCCTATTGAGGATAAAACATGGGTGTCAAAAACTTCCCCTCTCTGCTGCTGTGGATTAAGAAGTGGATACATGCTCCATTTTATCTAGAAAAATATGGGAGCTTGGTGGGCAGAGAAATG
Organism: Stictonetta naevosa; assembly: GCA_011074415.1. Lineage (NCBI taxonomy): Eukaryota > Metazoa > Chordata > Aves > Anseriformes > Anatidae > Stictonetta > Stictonetta naevosa. The sequence goes on from CM021700.1 coordinate 38,110,560, forward strand.
TTCTAACTCTTGACTTAAACCCAAAGATCATAGTGACACCTACATGCAGAGAAAAAAGATTGGTGGCAGGCTGTCTGGGACAGAAGGCAATTAACCTGATTTTCATATCAATTTAGATGGTCAGAATGAAGCAAAGCCAACAGATAAAAAATTACCCCCTTGATATTTCTGTTTTTATCATTTTACTACTGACTAACACATAGGAAAACATTTCCCTTTCTACTAATTAGCATAAAAGTTGTATAAATTGTGAATGTAGCAGAGGCTTCTGAAGTTATTATACAGGATTGAGTTTATCAAGTAATTCTCTCAGACTGTTAACAACTTGTCCTTCCTTAGAAATAGGAAGGACACGTACCTTACTAGAGCATTGTCTGTGCTTCTTTTAATTGCTTGCTAAGGGCATTATTTTTTGAACTTCCTTTAATACTTGTTGGCTGGGACTTCAAGGAAAACAATGATGTCCACCATCCCCTTAAGGCATAAATGAAACCTATTAGAACCAAAGAAATGGGTCACTGTTTCTTCAGTATGAGCCAAATTCGCTGCTGGTGCAAATGGCCATTTGTTCCATTTGAAGGTTGGATTAAAAGACCTTTTTGGAAAGGATTCTTTAGTTTTTATAATTTTGTATTCAATGTTGAGTTATGAATTTATTTTATTTATTATTTTATTTTTTCCTGAAAATCTTTCTAGTTACATATGCAACTTGATTTCATAGCTTTAGGTATAAGGTAAATGAGTACATTGTTATGTCTGGCTTAACAATAATGTCTACATATGTACATATTTTAGGGAGCTAATTAACTTTACTAATAACAAGTGAGTCTACTGCCACATCATGAATCTAAGCAGTTAGGCAGAGATTTTGTGGATCAGTTTAAAGAGCTGAGCCATCTAAGTTCCACTGAAGTTACAGGTTAGCTGATTAAATGCTGATTTGGCTCTAGGCCCTGACTCCTAACGTCACAGTGGAAAGCCAATTTTCTGTCAGCTCTGCACCACCATGTTTCCATTAAAATCAATGTATCAAGTTTTCAGTTTAGTAGTGAGCTAGGCCATAATTTAAAAAAAAAAAAATGTTTGAGTGAAAGGCATTCTAATTCATTATACATGTGTAGGGGCTGCTTTTACATTGTTGATGAGTGCAACCCCACATTTTCTTCCATACTTCAAAATATCTTCCCTCTTTTTCTTCCTTAAACAAGTCAATTTTTCACAAACAGCTGATACAACTTATTTTCACTATTAGGGAGTAATCCATCAGCACCTGTGTCAAGTTAAACAGTGGGCTAAATACAAGTATAAATCTTTGCAGTATTGGAGTTTTCTTGCTATGTGTCATGTAAATGTATTTAGAACATCAGATGGTCCTTGATCTGTGGGCAGTTTCCCATCAGCTTTCCTGGGAGCATTACATGTAAATCAGTCTATCTCTGCTACTGCTGCCCTGGTCATCTAAAAGTATAACAAGGATCAGCAAAACAATATTTTGAGCAAAACAATATTTTGAGTCCTCAAGCCTGAATTAAAACACTATGAAAATTTTGTCATGATTTTTTGTTGAAAATAAAAATAACTTTTAAACTTATTTCAGCTGTATCTGTACTCTCCTAAACACAGAGCAAAATACACACAAGAATGCACTGAAATGAAACAGATCTATTCCAGTATGGTAAAAGGCAAGAAAAAGGGAAAATAAAAACTTGGAAGTCTGTCTGAAAATAAGTTCAGGTATAAAAGTACAAAATGTTGAATCTAGAGTAATGGTAATTTGTTTGTTTATTTGGGGAATTTTTAATGATCAGTGTTGGATACATCCCAGAAACCAAATGTCAATACATACAGTTGTATCATCTGTTATAAAACAGCTGGGCAGAGAGTTCTGAAAAGGATCTAGATTGAGAGCTGATACCAAAGTAAATCAATTTTTATCCTACAGAGTTTTTATTTCATCAAGAAAATTTTGCCTGACCTTGCAAATAAATCTACAGTTGATTTGAACAATTACAAAAATACACCGTGTCAGCTGTACAATTATCTGACAAACAACCTACCTCTGGGTCCTTGAACTCTTGTTATCTGTTGGTTGCCTTCTGCACATTTATCTCCTCTCTCTCCACTGGATAGGATGACCTTAGGAGAATTTGACAAAAGGCCCTTGCATATATTTTAAAAGAAAGGTATAACAATAATTTCATGTATGTAATTAAAGTATAAACACTTTATATATATATATATATATTTCATTTACAATGTTCAGAAAAGGGTTAATTTTTCAGGTTGATAGCTAAAACTTTCAACACAGGACACACAATAATTACACAAAAGCACTATATAAGTAAAATCTAGATTTGTTTGGAAATCTAAACCAAAAAGAGAGGACTTTAAATCTCACTGACTATCCTAAACATACGTCAGGGCTTTACTTTGGTGGAATGAAGAGGAAAGGAATTAAAGATGAGGGGTTATGAAAGTACAGCAATACTGTGTACAAGAACAATGCTGTCATAAAACAATGTTCAAAGAAAAACCTGAGAATGCATCCTGCACAGAAATGTGCCTAAAGAATTCAGCACAGAGAGTGGCATAAATTAGAAAGGAATTCTATTTAAATACATGTATGCATTTCTTTACAGAAGTACAAAGTGCACAGTTGTCAAATAGTAGAAAGAGCCAATACAAATATATGCTATTCTTTCTAGAAAGGGAAAAAATGTAGTGCCTACATTTATCAGCATATACAGAATCACGGAAAATCACAGAATCATAGAACACCTTGGGTTGGAAGGGACCTTGATGATCATCTAGTTCCAACCTCCCTGATAAGGGCAAGGATGCTGCCCACTAGATCAGGTTGCCCAGAGCATCAGCCAACCTGGTCTTGCACATCTCCAGGGATGGGACATCCTCTGGGCAACCTATTCCAGTGCTTCCCCACTCCCTAAGTGAATAATTTCTTCCTAACATCTCATCTAAATATCCCCTTTTTTTAGTTTAAAACACCCCCAACCTTCCTTGTCCTATCATTATCTGACCAAGCAAAAAGTTGCTCATCTTTTTTATAAGCCCTGTGTAAGTATTGAAAAGCTGCAATGAGGCCACGCTGGAGACTTCTCTTCTTCAGGCTGAATATCCCCAGCTCTCTTCTCCTTTCTTCATCGGAGAGGTGCTCCAGCACTCTGATAAAACCACTTTTAGCAGATGATGGAATTTATGAGCCGAGGATAGCTTTATTTAGCAGAGGATGGATGTTGTCTGAAGTGTTACTAAGCTACTACACCAGACTTGTAGACTTCCAGGGTTAACAAACACCAAGGTTTCCCCCAGTTTGGCCTTTTCCCTTGCAAAAAGGTAGTATACATTCATATGGGCATTCAGACCAATTTGCCAGCACCTTTAAATCCTAAAGAAATGGCCATAAAATTTGCCCAATAAAGCTGACATGTCCTGGATATGTCAAATTGTCTTGGTATATATTATTACAGACATGTTTATGTATTGTTTTTTTTTTTTTTTTTTTTTTTTTTTGGAATCCTTTGTTAAATATGACAGTCAAGTCACACTACAATAATATTGCCATTTTCATTTTTTATTTTTGCAGTAAGTTATTTATCAGTCAGGTCATAGGACAGACAGGAGGAGAAAAACAGTCAACTGCTGAATTTTTTAGATGCAAGACTTATTAGGAATAAAAAGGGAAGAGTTTATTCTCCATAAAGATTATGAATTAGTTGGTATTCCAAAATCTTTGTGCAATAACATGTAAGACTGAATGATAGAGTTTCTTTAAGAAAGACAGACAGGAGGAAATAAAAATATTTGCCTTTTATGTCAAGAATTTTTTTAAAATGCTGAAATGAAGAGGGAATTAGACCTTTTAAAACATATGAGTCATAATACAAAAGAAATAGAAAATGTAGACTAGTGGGTATCTAGAACAGTCAAAAGAGGAGACACTTATGAATAATTGTCTAACACAGCTAATAAAATAAGAAAGAAGTATCATAGCATATAGGAAAAAAATCACTACCACATCTTAAGAATGTGGGCAATCACAAGAATATAATTGTAGCCAGGACAGATTTGTCAAGAAAAACGCAAGTCAAATCAACGTAATTAATTTTATATCATGGGGAACAGGCACTGGCAATAAAAATGATTTTTTTCATATTGAAAAAAGGAGTTAAGAAAAAAAAATAAAGAAAGAAGCATTAAAACCATGTGCAATGCCTACTCTTAGGAGCTTAACTGTCAAAATACAGAATGGAGGAGAACTTGTTGTGCATCTAAAAGAGAACTTGTGCATCTAAATCATTAAAATGATTTAAGGTTTTACATAAGCCTAGGCATGTCAAAAATTTCAAGAAATTCCCACATCATCCTGCAAAGATAACCCAAAGGATATGTGAAAGAATCCCTTTCTCTGTTCAAAACTGGACGAGCCTTGGCTACAATGCTTTGCCAAGTTTTGAGCTGTCAGCTCAGAAAAAAAATATGAATCTCTTCAATGAAGTTCAGAAGAGAGCAACGAGAGTCATCAGACATCATAACTCAAAAGAGAATTGGACTGGTTAAAGCCTGTCCAGCTTTGAGAGAAAAGGTAGAACAATCAATGCTCTCAAAGCATATAGTAGACATCAAAGAGAAAAAAAAAAAAAAAAAAAGGAAAAAAAAAAAGAAAAAAGAAAAAAGAAAAGAAAGGACAGCAAGACATAGAATAAATTGTCTGGAAGTCATCTTTACATGTTTCCAGCAGTAAGCCAGATGAATATCTGCCAGAAAGAAAATAAGTACACCTAGAAAAGTGGACTAGCAGTTCCCTTCCATTCCATTTTTGCTTGACATTGTTATACCAAATCTAAATCTACCTCTAACACTTTGTCTCATAATGAAGCAATTAAAAGATCACTGAGGTTCTACCTCTTCTCTAGATGTAGAGTACAGCTATTGACATAGCATGCAATTTGCTAGGAACATGGCTTAATAAGAAGAAGGTTTGTTCATGTTCAATATAATTAGAACAAGAATTTGGTTTTAATTCTACTAAAATGTAGAAAGTATTTATTTGCTTTCAGTGGGAATTAGGAACATAACCAAATAGCTGAAAAACATTCATCTTTTCTAATATTCTAGTTATGCTTTTATCTAATTTCTGCTGCTTGCCTTTTCCAGCATTCCAGATTTTCTACATTGTCAAATAAATAAATAAATAAAATCTAGCATTAAAAACATTTATCCCCACCAATAACAAATCTAACAAATGGGGAGTTCCAGATGTCTAGTCAAGTATGTGTTTATAATTGATATTTTAAATCACTATATAACTTCTAATTTTCCAATATTAATACACTGAAAGATATAGGACTATATAAAGATAAAACAGAAAAAATATTGAGATGGTTTTGTACATCTATTCCTGCTTTTAGAAGGATGATCATGCATTTCTGTTGACACTTCCAGAAATCTGTGAATCTGTGATTGGAAATGACACTGGAAATCATGCACCAGAATAATCACATGCTCCCAAAGTGAAGTTTGGCTGCCTATATCTGCGCCTTTGGTGCAACTATTTTGAAATTAGCAGTGCTATTTCTTCCTAAAACTGAGTCAGAAATGCACACCAAGAAAAAAAAAAAAAAAAAAAAAAAAAAAAGGAAAAGGATTTACCACTAAACTGCAACTCCCAAAACAGATTAAGTATCAACAATTCTGATTATTCAGTATTCCTCAGCCAGGGTTGTTTTGGATAAGGACAATCATATCTGCATGATATATTATTGCACCATTAAGTAGATATGAAGCATCCATCACTGGCCACTGCTAGAACGTGGAAATCACTGAACCATTATTCTGTTCTGGAACAACATTATGTGCCCAAGCTCTTGAGCACCTGACCTTCAGCAAACACATGAATACCTAACAAAAAACTCATATGTAAATGTTTAGAGAAGTGGTATAGAAGAAATTTGACAGTTTTGGTGACAAATTTTCACTCCTTCTAACACATAACATGTTTATAAACAAAAACTTCAGTACAAGCTGCTATTATAAAGCCTGTCATCTTGATGATTTTAAAAGTGGTTTTGCTTATTTACCTATACCAAAAGAACCAAAAACTATGTTGTGGTAATGTGTTATTCTGCAGTGCTACAGAAGAGATCCCAGATTCTTAATGTGAGATTATCAGAAAGCCCAATTTCTCCTCTTAATTCTAGTTCTGCATTAATTTGATGCCCTTCTGTGGTCAAAACAACTTCTGATATGTTGTAGAAATGATCTTATACTTTTGTGATGTTCTGTTAAAAATGTAGCAGTGTCATCACTAATGGTCAGCTCCTGAAAACAATAATAGATCTTATTTATTAGATAAGCTCTATTGGTGAATTTTTGTTTAGAGTAGCAGCTGTAACAGAAGTGAGAAGAGAGCATTTTCATAGTAAAATAATTATCCCCCCAAAGAAAAACCTATTCCCACAAGAAAAGCTTTACAATATTGTTACCTCATTTTAAGCTACTATAATTAATTCTAAATGAATCTTTATGTCGGTTCAGATTTCATGTAGAGAAATAGAGCTGTTCAGTTGCCAAAGTTATTTTTGGGTGTTTTTCCTCTTTCTATTTCTGAAAGTTTGATTAGCCTATAGCCCTTGCAAGGCTGCTCTCAATGACTTATTATTCCAGTCTGTACTCATGTCTGGGATTGCCCCAACCCAGGTGGAGAACCTTGCCTTTGGACATGTTGAACCTCATTAGGTTCATGTGGGCCCACTTCTCAAGCTTGGCCAAGTCCCTTTGGATGGCCTCCCTTCCTTCTGTTGTATCAATTGCACCACTCACCTTCGTGTCATCTGCAAACTTGCTGAGTGTGCACTTGATTCCACTGTCTATTATCATTGATATTAAACAGTACCTGTCCCAAGATGGACCCTTGAGGGACACCATTAATCACCAGCCTCCACGTAGACATAGCACTATTGACCACAACCCTCTGGGTGCAGCCATCTAGGCAATTCCTCATCCACTGAATGGTCCAGCCTTCAAATACATATTTGTTCAATTTGGAGATCAGGTTGTCATGTGTGACTGTGTTAAACGTGTTTCAGAAGACCAGGTAGATGGCATTGGTATGTCGTCCCTTGTTGACTGATGCAGTCACTCCATCATAGAAGGCTACCAGATTGGTCAGGCATAATTTGGTGAAGCTATGCTGGCTGTCTTGGATCACCTCTTTGTCTTGCATGTGCCTTAACATTGCTTCCAGGAAGATCTGTTCCATGGTCTTCCCAGGCACAGAGGTGAGGCTCACCAGTCCATAGTTCCCCAGGTCTTCCTTTTTACCCATTTTTAAAAATGGGAATTATGTTTCCAGTCATCAGATACTTCACCAGACTGCCATAACTTTTCAAATATGATGGAGAGTGGCATGGCAACTACATCAGCCTGTTCCCTCAGGACCCTGGGATGCATGTAATGAGGCTCTATAGACGTGTACCTGTTCAGTTTCATCAGGTGGTCTTGAACCCACTCTTTGCTTACAGTGGGAGAGACTTTGCTTCCCCAGCTCCTGACTGCCAGTGAAGACTGAGGCAAAGTTGTTGAGTACCTCAATTCTTGACTGAGTAGAGTTGTTGAGTACCTCATTCTTGACTGATGGAAACAAACTTTAACTTATGGTACAAATTGGCCAAGTATCCTGGGATGTGCTAAATCAAGGGAAAGAAAATATACTTTCTGACTTAATCCATAGGTTCACTAAGTGTATTTGGGCTGAAGCAGAGGGTTTTGCCAAATGAATAAATCTTAACTGTAAGTACCACAACCAACCTAACTTAGTTGCAATTTGTTCCCAATTTCAGAAGAATATTCATAGCATTGGCTGTCTTTATTAGTATAAGAAAAATACACTCACTAGATATTTCAGTATTTACTTAATTTTGTCATGAAAAAAGAAAAAAGTGGATCTGTGGCAGACATAAATTGCAACTTCAGAATAAGAATCTGTTCCTTGAAGCTTTTAAAAGGTACTCTACAAAAACAGCTTTACTCCAGAAGTCAAATACTTGCTTCAAAGTCCATTCTTGCTCCTTTTTCCATTAATAAATCTTAGCAACTCCTTAAATCTTGAAATCTTGTGAGGCAAATGCAATTTTGTACTTTTTTTTTTTTTCAGGCTGTCTTCTGTACATATGGAATTTATGATATCTGAAGCAGAAAGAATGATAGACATCACATTGAAAAACATTTTTTCTTACTATCTTTCACTTGCCTCTAGCCATAGGAATTGTAGCTTAAAATCAGTTCCAGAATACTTTTGTTTAATTTTTATATTTAGATTTTGTAAATGTTCTGAAATGTTTGGAAAATTGATTTAAAGTTTCCATGTGAACTCAGATTATTTTTCTAAGCTCTCTTTTCCCAGGGGAATTGAAGGTGAGAGGAATAGATGAGTTATTCTTCAAAGTAAATTCCACTTTCAAATGAAGTTCCAATTTAAAAAGTTTCAAATGAATATACAGTTCTACTGTTAAATCCTTAGATTTAGCTGACATATATTCTTCATGAAATTAAATCAATGGGAAAAATATCAAGACCATATAATTTTGTTATAGAATTTGTCTTCCAGTTCTATTGCATGGTTTCTTACTACTAGTTAACAGTTATATATTTACTAGTCAGAAACATATAAAAAATAAAATAATAATTAAAAATAATAATTAATCTTGAAACTAGAAAAATCGTAATGCTATCTATCCAAGGATTTTATCAGCATTTCTTTCTTATTTTTTCCCGTTACTGGTCCTAAGCAGTTTCAAATTTGATTCATGGATTTCCACATGGGAACACATTTGGGCTTATATAAAGCCTCATTAAAGTCAATAGATGTCCCTGGGCATACTAGATTCTGTCCACATCAAGCTCCTTTTTGGATTAGTTTCTTGGAGCAAATACCAGTACTTTCAACTTCATATGCCTAAAGCAAGTAATTTATATAGAAGTGGCACAATTTCCAGAAGGACTGACAAAACCAACACACTCAGGAAAGTTGATGTGAACAGCAAATGATTTTGAAAAAAAAGTGAGCATCATATATCTCTACAACCACAGTGCAAACAAAATTGGAGTTCTGCATCTCGTTCTGACATATGCATTTTGAAAGAGATATTGACAGATGGAAGAGAGATCAGAAAACAACCCCAAAATCTTAACTGAGGAACAAATACAAGGGAAGAAAATAATTAAGGAGTCAAGTCCATTTAGTTCATCAAAAAAGAAGACTGAGATTATGTAATTAAAACATTAGAACACCTCCAAGAAAATATTATACCAACCATTCTAAAAATAGAAAAATAATATTTTAATTGAAAGAAATATTTTAAAATGTCTGGATACTAAATCCATGCAATTTTACATTTAAAATATAGGCACAGACATGTCATTAGGAGAGTTACCAGCCTTCAATATAAATTACTGAGGGAAACAGCAATTCTCATTTCTTGACTTCAAGATTGACTGATTTTCTTTAAAATACATTTCAGCCAAACAGAAATGAGGCAGTTTAACAAAAACGTAATTGGAAGAGAATGTGTGGCATATGGATATATCATCAGATTAGGTGGACATTTCTACCCTTTAGGGTTTACAAATTTATGAAAAGCTCTCGGTAGAAAATCACAGACTTTTATTTATATGCCAGGTGTTATATGCAGAATTTTGAAAATTTGCTCTTTAGGTAGAATAAAGTGTGAGAAGATAAATCTGGTACACACTTCAGAAGAAAAGAGTGGAATAACATTTGGGACATTAAAAAAATAATTAAATTTTAGCAGTAGTTCAAATACATAATTAATATCAAGGTCCTAAACAGAGCTCTTTCTCTTAATGACTTCTTTTTAAATTTGAAATATATTTTGAAAGTATATATATATATTCTTTAATATAATATATATATATATGATGAGGTTTTGGTACACAAACTGAATGTCATGAAAGGTTTTTAGGTGACAAGCATGGTAAGCAAATTTGGCATTTATTCCCCCACTGTATGCGTAGGCACATTAAAACTCCCTGTCAAGACGTTGGCCTCAGGGCTACCTCAGAGGGACCACCCCTATTGGAGAAAGCCTATTTCAGTATATGAGGCAAGGTCTACAGAGAGAGGTAATACTTTTATTAGACCAGCTTAGGCTTGGAGTGATTTCAGTCATCCATGGAGACTGCCAACAAAGGAGTCAATTAATGCCTGTTGTGATGATGGCTTCTGCAGAGTGAACAACCAACTGATCACTACTGTGCACTTCTCAGGTCTCCTTCCCTTCCTGCCCTCTTTTTCCCAGTGGTAAACTTCAGGATGATTAAATTAATGGTCATACAGCTTAAGTGCCTTCTGCAATGCACTATAGAGCAAAGTTAAGTCCCCTGTGGACCGCATGCAATTGAAATCCCAGGATAGAAACAGCCAGATTTTCAGCTTCTATTTGTTTAGAAACTATACAGCAGTTTCAGTATTTAATTGCAGCTGCAGATAGTCTGACAGATGCTTATTATTCGTGCCAGGCAGACACAGTGGGTTCAGTATTGCTAGTGAAATGGGTGCTAATATGAGCAGGAAGAAAAACAGACATTTTTAGAAGTTTGTCAGAGTTAATAGTCAGCTATTACTGTTAATATGAAATGAAATGTTTTCTGATCAATCAATGTTGACATTAAAAGTAGTTTGTTTGCTTCTGTTTGCTACTGCATGGAGTATTTTCTTGTGTTTCTTTTAAAACCTTTTATTTTACTGAAGACATTATTTTGATTTCTTGAGCAACAGAGAGTTGAGAGAAAGTCCTAACTCTCAGGTTCTTGTTGAAGCCATTCTGTCTAAGCATGAAAAAGCTGCTTAGCCAAACTTTTGCTGGTGTAGATTCACTGACATCAGCAAGGCTTACACCTAGAGCTACTCTTGCCTGATGAATGTGCACAGTACAAGTGAAATGGAAAAGAATAACTTAGCTGAAAAAAATGGCTGTGAGGCCATCTCAGATGGAATATGTTATCTGTTCCTTTGTAATGATTCTGCTCCAAGGCACTGCAAAGAAAGAAACTTCCCTATAAACCCATGAATGGAAAGTAACTATTCGGCCACCTTGTTAAAAGGCTTTCTCCCAGATTTATTGTACTATAGTGTGTATTCCCAAACCATGTAAAAAGGACCAATGAGCTTTCTGCTCTGACATCAGAACTGATTCACGTGCTTGTGCTCTTCCAGCTGTGAGGAATTAATACCTCTTGATACTACACTGTGCACTGCACACACCTTACCCTGATGGACAGAGACCCATTTGCTTAATTTCTCCAAAGCTTTGGAATGTCAAGATAGCAGGTGCTGCTACAAGAGGGTAAAGGGGGAGAAACTCAGTGGAGAGATGATGTCTGCTGACTCAGGAGAAAATTCATTAGATGATATACAAAATCCAAGAATAATACTTTTCATCCAGAAATTTATAGGCTGAGACATCGCTACCTTTTCTATCTTTATGCTTGGCAAAAGAAGGGATGTAAATTCAGCTCTCTTAACTTCCTCCATGGCTCTCCAGCCCTTTTGATCCATTCCCTTTAGCCCTCCTATTCCCAGAGCAGTTAAATAGGCTCATGACTTCTACTTGACTTCTACTGAAGACTTAATTAACTGTGCCTGCATTACCGGGAAAGGGGACCCTGGGAGAAGAATATGGATCAGAGAGAAAATTTGGAAATATTTCATATAATTAAGTCCAGGACAGGCAGAAGGTTGGCAGAGTGAAGGATGGATTATTAAACATAGAATTACACCGTTGCGGTTGGACCTAGTTCAAAATGCAGAGCTAAATATTTCCCAATGTGATGGAGATTGGTGGTGTGGTATGACTCATCATTTTTCACAAGAAAAAAAAGTTTACTCCTGAGATTATATTCCATGAAGGGTGGGGGGATAATGTTTTCCTGCAGGTCAGAATACTTACTGAACTGCTGATGCTGCTTTCAGGAATTTCCATCTGCTTTTTGTCATCGCTTCATTCCTCCCATGGGACACATTCTCTGATAGGTAGGCCCTCTTCTTATTTATAAATTTATAAATATGACTTATTTATATAGTCATCCCTATGAATGCTACCTTCACACTTCCCTGATTTCCGTCCAGAAGAAGGAGAATAAAACTCACCTTTGCTCTTTTCTTTAGTCATGTTAGGAGAAAACAAAGATCACTACAGAATGTAATTCTTTTTCCAGAACACCCTCCTTAAAGAAGTAAAAGGAAATAACATTAGTTGTGATTGTAAATATATACATATATTTGTTAAAAAAAAAAAAAAGATAAAAACCTTACAAAACAACAGTATAATACAGCAGTTTTTTTTTCTGTAGAAAAAATAAGCCTAGCTATTCTTTGAACTCAAAACATAATTAAAATCTACATGGTGACATTTTATTTTTTAATTCCTTTAGATTAAAAGCGTGCTATTAATGTCATAGAAGTCTAAAGTCCCTTTCTCTCCTCACACCTCATCCCACACATCCACAGTTTTGGAGATCCACAGACCTTGCAAAGCTCTATTCAAAACTGACACTGGGTTTCTTTGTCAAAAGGCATCATTTAACCTCATGGGGGAAAAGTGATTTTTTTCTTGTATCAGTAGTTCTTGAGGTAGAGAAGTTGTACAATGTGCGTGGTTCATTGAGGCACAGAGCACTCCACTATCCTCAAGAACTTTCTCCCTTCAAGAGCAGCCACCCACAGGACATCAGCTCATGCAGATACATGATGCTGCTGTTCTGCTCTCAAGAGAAAAGCACATACAGGTTTGAAGAGCTCCCTGGGGGAGAGACACAGACAGGTCGATAAGGGCCACAACTGAGTCTCAGTGACAAGCTCCAGCATCATCCTTCACTGAGTCATTAATTAACTGCGTAGCTCTTCTTCAGTTCTGTAAAAATTTTCTTTGGTATAAATTTGGCCTAGTAGGTCTATTGTTTCTTCACTTAAAAAAAAAAAAAAAAAAAAAAAAAGAGGAGGTAATGATGGTAACTGTAAATATCTTCACTACTTCCTGAATGTCTTTGTTTGAATCTGAGAAGCAGAGATAAGGGGAAATTTTACTGTTCCTCCTGGTTTTTCAGATAAAGCATGTTTTGCCTAAGTTGTGATTAGAGAATTCCAGAATATAACCCACTACTTATAACATTTCTTGATGTGGACATATTGAAGACTTAATTGAATATTGAAAAAAAACTTTCTTCCAACAGCCAAAATAATTAAAACAGGAAGGATTTAAACACTTGAAAAAAACAGTACCAATTCTCATAGAAGGACCAGCAATAACTAAGCTCACTAGGAAAGACAGATTTTCAATTACCTTCTGTTAGGGGATATTCTACAGATTATGTGCTTCACTGTCTCCATTAGAATTTTCTTCTCCCTATATTAAAGTCTTTCATCAATCAGAAGTTGCTTGAGAGCACACTTCTTTATCCCTAAGTGGAACAGCCAGAAGAGAGAAATATTCCATTCAGGTGAGGAATTAACTTTCTCCTGTGGGAAAAAATATGGGCTCAGGAGAACCAAAATAACAAACAAACTAATTCTAGAGGAGCTTCTGCTGAGAAGACCAGGGGAAATCACTTAGGACTTAGGCCAATCAAGAATAAAGTACCATGTGTGTGTCAATAAGCCTGAAAATACTGCTGGTATCCACAGTAACATGGGGCAGGTTTTGAGAGAGGATGTTTTCGAAGAGATAGAAATCCCATCCTTAAGTAAAGGATTCAGAAAAAAAAAATAATGTGGAGATCATTAGGGCAATTTTTTCATAAAGTCGTCCTGTTACAAAGAATGGGGAATATATTCTCTCTGTGAGACAGCAAGAATTCAAGATACAGAAATGATTATAGAAATGACACAAAAATTCAAAATACTATACTTGCCCAAAGAAACTTTGTTCTAAAATGACATTTACAAGTAAGTAAGCTAAAATTATTGGCTCCATATATTCCTCAATTGTAAGCTGCACTTGAAAAAAAAAAAAAAAAAAAGGATTTAAAAGGATTTGTAACAGTTACATAACATAAAGCAGCATGATTCTTTATAGTTTTAGTAGAATTAGTAGAATTATATTTTCAGTTCTAAGCAGCAGAACTAAAAAACTATGAGTGAATATTTGGATTGTTTTTTAGTCCTGCATTTTCACTCTATAAATATATCCATACAGTTAAAAGTCCTTTTAAAACAACTATTAGTAATTGAAAAACATTATAAGAACATTGGTCAGCTCTTCTTTGGCAATTCAGTTCAAATTAACTCTGTGTATTTTACTGACTAACAAGAACTAATTTTATAGATCCAAGATCCTGGATAGTTTTGTTGTGAAAAGTGGCTTTTATACATACTCAGATGAACAACCAAAAACTGCCACTGTGAAAAAAATACAAAACAGTTTCTTGTTTGTTTGCTTGTTTGTTTTTCCCCACTATTACTTTTCAGAGGAAAGTAGCATTCAAAGGAATTCCCCATATTTACTGGTGGTGCAGTCTCACCAGCCCTTTGGTCTGGCAAGAAGGCTCCTGGGAAAGAACCTATCAAAACTTTTCCATGAGTGAGAATGACTCCTGCAAGCCTTCCAGCTGGATTAGTGACCTTGGTCACAGCGTGCCAGTGGCTGAGGTCAGCTCTGAGCCTACAGGCATCACTGCCCAGCCAAAACAGGCAGATGGTCATGTGGGGTCAGGTAGTGCAGACGAATTTCTCTGACAATGACAAACACAGTCAATGCAAGATAAGATCCCAATGCAAGATCCTTTCTAAAGTGGAAAGCAATTTGGGAAAACAGCAGTTATTTCCTGAAAACCACTAAAATGTAAATTTCAGGCTCCTGCTTCTATTCTTCAGTAAAAATTAGTAAAATATTACCCTATTTAATGGGGGAAAAAAACACACACACAACCAACAAACTGTCACCACCAACACCAACAACAAAGAAAAAAACATATGATAGAAGTATTGCTTTCCTAGGTAGGGCAAGAAACTTGACAATCAGGATGTTTGTCTGAACATGTAATTGCATATGAAAGGACTTCCTCACAATTTGCTGCCTTCTGAATTCCCAAACTTACACAAGAAAAACATGTACCCTAAGGATTTCAATATCAGTATCTTCATGAATACTAGGGTAATCCAATATTAATTAATGATAAAGAGTCATGAAAGATCTTCCATATTGTACTCAATGGGGAGTTAATGCATTTAAATATATGTTTTTCTGCTTCCTTGGATCAAAGTTGCAACAACAGTGCATATCTGCAAAAAGAAATATTTGCATCTTAAAGTAATGCAAATATATGTGTAGAAAAGGAAAAGTAATTCAAAACTTCTTAGTCTTTCATAAAAGATAGATAAGCCACCTCACACTGACAGAAGGATAAGACAGAGAAGAGCACTTAGACAAACAGCCATACTGCAGCATATATACCAAATCCTGTTATGTCAAATTCCTATGAAAACTTAAAACATATTACATTAGTTATATTTTCAGATAGAAAATGCTTCATACTTTCTAGAACACATAAAATTCACTAGGTGTCTCTGAAAGTCTTAGTCATTTTGTGTACTCCAGATTTACATGTAATAATTTGTAATATTTAGAACAAACATCTCTACAGAACTGCAGTAATCTGGAGTCTGTCTTCCAATAACATTAGAGAGAGGGAGAAAAGGTTAATTATCTGTTCCTTCTCCTTTTTTCTCTGGTAAATACATTATTTTCCCGCAGTAAGTAAGCATTTTCCAACACTTTTATAAATACACATTTAAACAAGAAAATATGAAAATTATTGCATTAGTATGGTTTTCTCATCTGGGAAAAATAAAAATAAAAAAGGAGAAAATTTTGACAGAGTCTTAGTTATTGACAGCTCAGCATCTACAAAGACATCAGTTTGGACATATAATTGTAGGGGAAAAAATATTTTCTTTGTTAAGTCAGAATTTGTTTTTGTTTTTGTTTTTTGTTTGCTTGTTTGTTTTCCAATAAGACACACATCACAGGGCAGATCTTTCAGTTCACAAAGACTCTTTCTCTTAAGGAGGTATTTTGATTATTTTTTAACTTCTGGATCATTTTCACTTTCATAAATGCTTTTAATGACAAAACATATAAAGAGTCAATGAGTGCTATCACCATTGTTTTACAAGGAGAAAAGTGTTGGGCCAAAAAATGTATAGCTAACCACGGTGTGGAACCCTGGTGTTCTCATTTCCAGAACAGTGTTTGAACATATTCCCTCACCCCACTGCCTCTGTTTCAAAGGCAGGTTAAATCAGAGACTGCCCCATGCATCAGTTGTTATAAAAGCTGGATTTTACATTAAATGTTTTGATAAAGATAAAATATTTTCCAGTCAAAAGAGGGTATTACTGATCAAAAATAAAGGTATTTGCCAGTCAAAATAAGTGATTATCCATCTGTATTTAGTGCTGGTGAGGCCTCACCTTGAGTATTGTATGCAGTTCTGGTACCCTTAATGTAAAAAGGATGCTAAGTTCCTTGAAAACATCCAGAGGAGGGCAACCAAGCTGGTAAAAGGGCTGGAAGGCATGTCCTATAAGGAGGGGCTTAGGACTGTTGGGTTGTCCAGCCTGGAGAAAAGGAGGCTGAGAGGCGACCTCACTGCTATCTGCAACTTCCTGAGGAGGGGAAGGGAAGAGGGAAGTGCCAGCTTCTGATCTCTGGGAACTGATGACAGGACACATGGGAATGGCACAAAGCTGGACCAGGGGATATTCAGACTGGACATTAGGAAACATTTCTTTACTGTGAGGGTGGTCAAACACTGGAACAGGCTTCCTGGAGAGATGGTTGATGCCCCTGTGCCTGCCAGTGCTCAAGAGACTTTTGGACAATGCCCTCATGAATATGCTTTAACTTTTGGTTAGCCCTGAAGAGGTCAGGCAGTTGGACCTAATGATGTTTGCAGGTCTCTTCCAACTGAATTTGTCTAGTCTAGTCTAGTCTAGTCTAGTCTAGACTAATCTTGCACAGGTTGTTACTACTCTTTATTATTTTTTCATGAGAAAAGCAGTGCACAGTGCATTTTTAAATGTTTAATAATTTCAAATGTTTCCTTTAAAAAAAAAGACAAGTAATTATATTAAGCTAGTTAATAAAAGTTCAATATTTGAACAATATATATGTTCACAGAATCACAGAATGGTTGAGGTTGGAAGAGACCTCTGGAGGTCATCCGTATCTGGTCCAAAATCCCTGCTCAATCAGGGAGACTTAGAGCAGGTTGCTCAGGAAGTTCAATAGAAAATAAGATGAAGAGTATTTAAAAAATAATAATAATAATTTTAAAAAAATAATAATAAAAAGGACCAAAAAAGACCCCATGTCTCCTTTAGGGGAAATATTCACCAGCACCTGATTTTAGGGTAAAATACCTGTTGAATTATTACAGTTTCATACATTAATGGACAATTTTTAGGTGAGTTAAATGAATTGCCTTGCACCAAACAGAATGTCTCTCTTTATATTTAGTGGGATTGTGGTAAGAGAAAAGAATTACAGAGAGTTACTACTAAGTGAAAGGCACTTTGCAAGGCAACAAAAAAGTCACAGAACTAAAAGTTTTGGTGAGTGTTGCAAGTTCAAGAGTGGCTTCACTAAAATACTATTTAATCATTTAAGCCTCAAATATCGGGCAGTTTTGATTCTCCAGTAATTTGTTGTGGCTTCAGAGAAATAAGCTGTAAGAAGTTTCTCTTGAAGATTTACTGTGCCAGATCTGCCCATAAAAGTCAGAGCTACTTGTTAGAGTGCCATGTGGACAGGATTAATGAGAAGGGGAAGAAAACTGTAGTCAGTGAGATACCACAGTCTGCTGGCACTCAAAAACTAGGGACTGCTGGGGCTACATACACCCAAATAAATGCTAAAGGCCAGTAGTGCTGTCTTTAAGCAGTGAGTGCTGCTGGAACTTGAACCTTGCCACTCTTTCACCTGATCTTTAGTTGCAAGGGTCACAGCCAATCCTTCTGATTCATTACAGTACAAAAGCCTGGCAATCTACCCAGCTTGCCACAATTTATTCTTCGTAAGTGATTGCCTCCAGTATAAAGTAACACATTCAGTTCCAAGTCAATATGCTTCCACATAACTAATGGAGACTTGCAAGATTTATTAGAAGTCAGAAAAGTGTTCCTTTCTGTGCTGATCTCACTGGATATTAAGCTTTCAATGAGTTCTATTTCATACATAACATTTTTTCTATTAGCTGAAGAAGCAACTTGTAAAGGAGATGCATTTTTAACAGAGCTGTGAGAAAGGTAGATTTGGGTAACTTGAAATAATAAAATAATAAGAATTAACATATTGATTGTATTAATTATTTTTTTCTGCATTTAGTATTCATTTAGTGTTGCATCTTCAGGATTAGGAGAAAAATACATATGATTGCCACCCTAACTATTTAATCATCCCATCTTTTGATTCAGTATACTTACAGAAAACATGCACCGTGGACAAGAGAAGAAAGAAATGCAAGGAAAGAAATAAATGCAAACATCTTGGTGGCGTGGATTGAAACAAAAAAGAGGTGGATTCTGGTAACAGACAGTGATCAAGGAAGACAGAAATAATTTAGCAAGAGGTAATGGCCAAAACCCGCTGCTATGGATAGGAGCTGTTTTAGCACTTTCAGTGTCTTTTGTATCTGCTACATATTTGGAGATGCTGTTTGTTAGAGGCAAAAGAGGCTACGCTGGATAAGAGGCATGAAGCCAATTTTCCCTCCATTCCATCAGTGTAAATCCAGACTAAGTCATGAAACATTTAGAGTGGTAGTCTGGTAAGCAGTGGTGGTCTGTTAATTTGATCCACAAATTAGAAGATATATATCTGAGATAAAGAAAAGAGGAAGGAGAGAAATAGATCTGGAGTGTGTCCTAAAAGCCCAAAAGGAGTGTTTTATGTAAAAGAAAAAATAAAATTATAATCTTTCAATTAAAATAAATGTTAAATATCTATAAATAGAAGCAGCAAACCATGAAGTGCAATTTTGCAGACTAACAGGTTATGTGAGTATTTCTAAAAGGCTGAGACAAACAGAAATGAAAAGCATAAAAATGAATAATATAGGAGAAACACCAAAAAAGATAAATCTATATGTTGGCCAACAATTATTTGTGTGTGTGTGTGTGTGTGTGGTTTTTTTCTCTTTCTTCTTCTGCACAAGTTCCTCACTTTTTGTTTTCTTTTGTCGTTGTTGTTGTTTTTCTCTCAATGAGGAAAAAAGAAAGGGGATAGTAACATTGTAGGTGATAACTGATTATATACATTTTTTTGTACAACAGTTCTATGATTGTATCACAGCAGGAAGCATTCAATAACACATTAAGATGTACAAGTGAAGATACATGCACTTATTTCCTAGCTAAAGATACAGAGACAGGTTGCTGAGTAGCCCAAAATATAAATTAAGGTATATGCAGAAATTTCAGTTTTGCACTTTCTAAAACTTTGTACTGGTTTGTCTCTGGCTATTGTCCAGATATAAATTATAGTAATTATAGTATATTGCTGTTCTAAAAAATGGCCACAGATGGCCTGTAGTGGATTAGCAGAAGTGACAAGCCCTTTAACCAGAGGAGAGAGGAGACAGTTACAGAAAAATATCTGTTCTGCGTTTTGAACTAGGGTCCATTTGCTTGGTAAGAGGTATATCCATGTCATATCATATTTTCTTGACAGTTCAATATTCAGTTATAGTCTTCAGCACTATCAGAAACTTCCATTCACTTTTCCTTTTTATGGTGATCTGATGAGTTTTATTTAAATGATGTTGCTACATAGAACACATGCACTGGCAAAATGTACTGAGGGCTGTGCACTTTAAGCTCACAACCATTCATCAAATCTTTATATTTTCCTGTCATCTTTGTGTGTATGTTATCTTGGTTGTATACCTAGTTTGCAAAGACTTGGCATTCATAGTAAAATTAAAACAGTACGAATCTGCTCTGTAACTGGGCTTTTGGTAATACAGATATGAGTAATAATAACAATAGCATTTTCTTGTGCAATAATGTCAGGAGTGTTGGTTTTAGTCATAAACAGATTTTTGTAAATATATATGTGAAGGATAGAAATATTTGAATAAAGTATTTTTTTTTCTATTTCTACTTCTTTTCTATTATAACAAAACTGTGATATAAAATCATTAGTATGGAATCTGAAAAATTAGTATGCCACATGAAAATAGCATAGTTTTTATTAAGGTCATAATATGACTCTTCATTGACCTAGATATAACATGAATGTAATTCTTAAGATCTCAGTGACTGTGTATTTGATATATATATATATATATATTTTTAAGTGTAGCACAATATTTATTATCTATGAATATTTAATTCCAAAATGGGTCAGCATTTTGACAAGATGTTTTGACATCTGGATGTGTTTTGAGTCATGACTCTGTCTCCTTCACTAGCCAGATATCCTAGGGAATCTGGGAGAGAAACAGACACAAGACTCCAGTAATCTTTGGAAGTAAATAATAATTGTGTAATAAAAGGAAGATTTGTATGGACTGTTTTTTTTTTCCTACATATGTTTTCTGTTGCTCATAAGGTTTCTCTTATATATACTGTAGCTCAGAGACTTAAAAAATGAAAATAAAAACAACAAACAAACAAACAAACAAAAACCACTAGGATTTTGGTGTAGAAGACACTGTAAAGACAATGACATAGGAATGACATTCAGAAATAAAAACAGCTGGATATCCTCTTAATGCATATGCCACCTTTTTAAGTATTTATAAGAACTTGCTTTTTAAACTGGCCAATGAATCTCAACACAAAAATACCCGCATTTATGTCATCAGGTATTATATAACTCTGACAAATCACCTATGAATTTTTCACTGAGAATATGCTGGCATACAATCTTTGAATGTTTATTATTAAGGCTCCAATTTCATGTTTATTCTATTTTTCAAAGTATCAGGAAGTTTTGTTCTTTCTGTACTTTACTGCAGCCATGAGGGCTCACTTTCTGAAGTATTTTTGTCATAACTTGAAGAACTAAACCTTTATTGGGGGAGAGAAAACAATAAAAATGAGCAAAAAATGAGACTCATGGCTCAGCCATCTGATTTCAAAATTTCTCAAAAAATTTTTTGAGAAAAAAAAATAATTAATTAATTATCTTTTGTGTCTTAAATCAAACTGTAAACTCCTCAGGGCATGGCAAAACTCTGTTTTAATTCAATGTTGAATACAGAAGAGGACCATTCCTAATTGGAATCCTTCAGTTTTTCTGTAATATAAATAAAAGCTATAATTAGAACTGTACTGAGATAAAAAGAAACAAAGGCCCTGTAAATATCATTAAATGCTTCTATTATCCTGTGGCAGTAAAAGTTCACTGCTCATTTTCTTACAGAGAAATTAAAGGCAGATACCTTTCAAACCTCAGAGGAAAAGGAACTAAAATTTTAGTGTGGATATTCTCTATCACCAAGCCAAGGATGGAAACGAATACCAGACCTCAACTGAAGTCAGAGGGAAAACATTAGAATCATCTGAAGGATCATCCTGAAATAATGTGAAACTTCAGAAAACATAAAGGTAAATAAAATTTTAGTCATCAACATCCTAACTTTATTGAAGTCAAATGAAAAGAGCATTCCAATTGTCAAAGATCAGTTCCTAACTGGGTAATGACTGAGGATGATTTCAATGTGTAAAAAGGGTCTTATAAGAAGGAGAAAGACTTTTTACCAGGGCATGTAGTGACACGACAAAGAGTAATGGTTTTTAAATGAAAAAAGTTAGATTCAGACTGGATGTTAGGAAGAAATTTTTCTGGATGAGAGTGGAGAGACACTGGAACAGGTTGCCCAGAGCTGTAGATGCCCCATCCCCAGAAGTGTTCAAGGACATGTTGGATGGGGCTTTGAGCAACCTGGTTTAGTGGGAGGGAGGTTGGAACAAGATGATCCTTAAGGTCCCTTCCAACCCAAACCACTCTGTGATTCTATGATTCTGTGTAAGTGTCTGTCAGACAAAAATTCTGGGATTATTCTGTACAGACTGGAAGACAGAATCACATAAAAGCTACTAGCCCATGAGAAGTAAATAAATAAAGCCTTTTGCATGCTGTACTTACTACAAACAAGACAAATCTATCCATCAGAGCATAGATACATTGAACATGGCTCTATTAACTTTTTCCCTCTAACATTGCTCTGAAATTCATACTACAGGCAACAGAAGGCATTTATTTATCTTCCAAACATAAGGCTATAAAAATGATGACAGTTTAACAAAACAGAAAAAAATACGCAGAGAAATACTCTATCTGGCCAACTTTAATGCATAACCAGCACTAGTTTTATATACATAATGCAGTGACAAATAAATTAAATGACAGATGGCATCCCCCCCCCCCCTCCCCAGTCCTTGCATGTTGTAACATGACTAGACAAACAATCTAAATCACTGCCAGATACGTGCTATGGAAACACTGTGCTGAGGTAGTTAATTACTTCTGTCAGAGAACAAAAATGCAATTGCATTATTTATTTTGAAATTACAAACACAACAAACTGTGAAATAATCATTACTAGCTTATATATAATTCTGTGTTTATCTTTGGGAATAATCAAGAGATCAACGGACTCAGTAACTGGCATATCTTTTTAAGTGAAAGTGTGTAAGTGAAAAATACTTGTAGAAAGTATATGAGTGCTGCTGATATGGACCCAACAACATTAATCATTATCTCCGATTTGCCTAGACTTCTATGCAGGTACAGAACAGAAGATGTATTCTGTTTTGCAAAGAAAAAGAGGGAAATAGATTAAAAACTTTGGAAGCAATCCAAGCATCAGTCGTCTACTCTCAAGGTTTTGGAGGCAATTGCATGGGCAAATTGTCCTTTCTTATAGTCTATGTTTCCTTCATCACTATAACTGTCTTAACAGTAGAGTTGTCTCTTACTACAGGTAACGTATTTTTTTCCTAATCACAAAAAGAAAAACAAAACAAAACAAAAAACAGCAACAACTGAGGTAAAAAAAAAAAAAAATACTCTCACTTCTGGTTTATTTTCTAGTTCAGCAACAATTCTTACCTTTTGCCAGAAGGGTAGGTGTTGCTGGTGCCACCTGTCTTTCAACATCAACAGGATGATGAACATAGAGAACATGTCCTCCTTTCTCCCATGATATTCAGGTGATGTGAGTTCCTGGTGGCATCTTCCTGGGATGGAAGGAGAGAGAAACACATAAAACTTTTCAATATCTCAGGAAATTCACACTCTGATAAAAGTCTAGATGAGACAGGAGGCAGCAAAAAGAATTTATCACCTTTGTCAGTCACACAACATCTTGGTTACCCTTTTAAGTTAAACTGTCTATACTAAAACCTGTGTCATTCCTCATTGCCAGTACTCTGCTCAATGTGCAGAAATGGACAAGAAAGCAACTGGTCTCTTTATTTTCTGTAAAAGTATTTTCATAAGGACAAAAGAAAATAAATAATAAAATAAAATAAAATAACAACAAATAACAAATAAATGGAAGAGAAATGGTGAAGAAATATTGGTAAATATATATCACTTATAGAGTCTTACTTGTTAACCATCTGTGCATAAATGTACCCTACAGCATATGTTTACACAAAACAGAATAAAAATATGTTTCTATAATGGAGTGAATAGTGAATGTATTAAATATTTTTATGATTATAGCAGCAAGGGATTATAAATTGAGGAAAAAAGTGTATGTTAAAGGTAGACAGATTTAACACACTGCTATTAGTGCATAATGCAAATTATATTCAAGTAAGATACCATGGTTTTAAATGGAAGAGAACTAGGGGAAGAAATCCTTTGCTAAATAATTTATATTTACTAGGTCACACAGTCATTTCTAAACAAAAACTTCTGTGCATAAAACAAAGGCAAGAATCATGGTAAATGATTCTCTGGATCATCCCTGGAGCATGCTTTTCATTTTGCTCACTGGAAATAATCATCTGCTTTTATACATGCAGATTCCCGGCTTACACAGTCTGGGACTCAAACTGCATCTCACTCCTTGCTACCCCAAAAATGCACTCTCCAACTTAAAGATCAACAGAAGCAGGATGCTATTGACAGGAATCATCACCAAGAATCAACTCCACTGTACTGGCTATATCTTTAATTCAAACTCTTTTTTTTAGTAAGAGTACTACTCTTCACTAGTTTGCAAAAAATAAGTAGGCTCAAAAGTGACAGTCAGATTTACGTAATTTTAATTTGGTTTGGAGCTGTGATGAGTTATATGGAAGAGAGATATATGCAGATATGATGGTGATTTATCTCCTTAAACACACCTAAAAAGTAGCTACACTTTGTTAAGTCATGATTTTTCAGGTAGCATGCATTTACTATCAATTAATTAATTTATTCTGGTAATCAGAACATGGGATATTACTTTACACTTGAAAAAAAAAAAAAAGTTGCTTTTTTTCACCTTTAGTAATGGCT
Source organism: Stictonetta naevosa (assembly GCA_011074415.1). Lineage (NCBI taxonomy): Eukaryota > Metazoa > Chordata > Aves > Anseriformes > Anatidae > Stictonetta > Stictonetta naevosa. The sequence goes on from CM021700.1 coordinate 38,135,117, forward strand.
CACTTCAGATTAATTTATTCATTTTTAGAAAACTGCAACAGAAACCCTGCCACATTAGTGATTATAAGAATAGTTCGAACTGAGATAATGATGAAGGAATGGGTATCCAAAGAGATTTTACAGAATCCTGCAGCTCTCAGTAGGGCTAATATGTCATCCAAAATGCACCCTACCAAGAGAGAAAAAATTAACACAATAATGAGAAAGAAAAGAAACTACTATTTTTCATTTGTAGCCTAAGTGTTATCCTTAATCTCTGCAAAAGACAACACAAGGCAGTAAATTGTCTGTGATGTCATATTCAAAAACGCAAAGGAAGAAAATGAAAGCAAAAAGATTTCATTAGATTTTAAGAAGGTAAGTACCTTCTTAAAGGTATTTTAAGATAATAATATTGTAATTTAATGAGAATTGGTCTTTACCAATCTTAGAAACAACATCTGTAGAATAAAAATCTACCCACTAAATGTGTTGAGAGGGGAAGGGAGAATTATGAATATATAAAACATTCCTATGACAATGTATTTGTGTAATATTAAGTTTGAAACTCTACCTGATATTCAGTTTTATTATACTACCAAAACAATTTCCACAGGATTGGTCACAGTCTGTTGTTACTCTTAAAAAAACAAACAAACAAACAAACAAACAAAAAAAAAACAAAAAAAAGCACCTCACTGAATGAAATGTTGTGTTATTGTCTTACCTATTTATCTTTTAATGAAAATTTTTGTATAGCTTCCTGGACCCACTAGCTGACCAATCTTCATTTCTTGATGTCTTAATTCAGAGAAAGATAATCCCTTCCAAACAAAACATCTTTTCTAAAGCTTATTTGCAACTCTCTGCAGTCCAGACAGTACAATTAAACAAAATGCTAACACTTGCTAACACTAAGAATAAAGTCCCAGCATTTTCATTCTCTAAAGTGTTTTTAGTGATTTTAAGGAATGTGGTATATTGCGGCTGCTGGAAATAAGTTTTCTAACTAGGATTATGAAGTAAAGTAGAATGTATGTAGGTGTTTGTATTTTCATGTATTGTGCATTCTGTTACAAAGCCTATCTTTACAGATGTTAGAGAATATAGGGAACTTTGGGTATTGTACATACACTTAACGTACACCAGAAAAAAAAACAAAAACAAAAAACTCAAGGCATATTTCAGAGTTTGGGCCAGTATTTCAATTTATACAATAAGAATACACTAAAGACAGAGTTAATAATAATAATAATAATAAACACCAAGAAAGTAAACAAAATATGTAGGGGTAGTAGGAACAGAATAAGTTCATACTGAAGATAATAAACACACAGAATAAACTGTCAAAAGTGAAGGTCTGGATTTTTCCAGAAGATAGATGAATTCACACAAAGAGTTTAAGCTTTGAAGGGAAAATCAGAAAATTGGAAAGGGTGGATACAATAGTTCAAAAAAATACATGAGCACTACATAGAAAAACTTCAAATCAAGAGTAAAGAAAAGAAGAAGAAAAAAAGAAAAACAAAACCAAAAAACAACTGCAGCTAATGCTGGTATTACAGTCTTGTGCTATGCTGGAAGGGAAAGGTCTGGGGAATTTCCTATTTGAAAATGAGCAAATGAACAAAATCTATGTTTTGATTATAGCGTTTGAAGTCTGAGGTCTAAGAAAAATATCAGCTAACAGTCCATATGTCAAAAAGGGAACGACATGAAGTATTTTATTAATTTACAAGAGAACTTCAATGATATTTAAAAGTCTATGAATATGAACATTTTGAGGATGTTGTAATTCATTAGAGAATTTAGGAATTTTTTACAAATGTTACATTTAAGAGATGAACATTTATTTTGTTATAAATGAATCATTTAAAAAACACAAACAAATAAACAAACAAACTCTACAAAGGTTATCACAAATAACCAAAACGATGAAAAATAACACTGGTCAGGAGACTAAAGCTACTTGTGAGGTACCAGAACTTAGGAAGTTACAATGACAACTGAAATAAATAGAATTCTTCAGACTTATCAGTGAATAAGGAGACGAATAAGGAAAAGAAATAGGATAACTACATCATAAGGCTGGTTAGAGACTTAATACTTAATTAAATAAAAACTATGAGTTCAACAGTTCAGTGATTTCCACAGCATGGAGCCACAGTCAGCAGATGTCAGCCTGGTTATTTAACACACTATTGGAAGGATCTGAAGTATAGAGCAGTAAGTGCTATGCAACATGACTATATAAATATCAATAGAACAGTACTTGAGACTTGTTATACACAATGTTAGGCTGATACTAACCCTCACAGTATACATCTCATTTACTGGTATAGCTGACAATACAATTTGAAGATGTATGTAAATGGCATTAAAACACCTCCATTATAAACATGGTAAATTACTTTCCATTTTATTATATTCAGGAGTTATATTTTGAAAGAGTATCTATTATCTCTTGGAAAAATAGTTATCAATGCTGCTGAGAATCGTGTACCAATGCTTAGCATGTTCTCACAAAGGGAGAGAGTTGCTGGCAGCCCCTCCAGCTGTACTGAACCGCTGCCTGGGGCCGGTGGGACTGACCACCCCAGGCAGCCTGCCAGGATACTGCAGCTGTCAGCCAGCTCACAGCATCTAGTTGTAAAAGTCTACTGATAAAGAAATGGCAGGGTTAGGTCGTTGGAGTAGCAACGGCAGAAAATAAAAGGGACACCTGACATAGAACCTATATAAGGTCATTCCAGTTTAGGAAAACTAGGAAAACTAGCGGAGCCAAAAACAAACAAACAAATACATAAATAAATACGGTCTTTTTTTCTTTTTTCTTTTTCTGTCAGTACTGCATTTTTGTTCTGTAGGAAAACAAGGGGTTTTAATTCCCATGGAGATTCACCGAGAAAAGGGAAGGTATGCAGGACGGAATCTACTACTGAGATGACCAGTATGAAATATTCAGCAACTAAATTTAAATTTAAATTAAGTGTTACACAGATTAATGTGATAATGGTCAATATAAAGCATATAGAGATATAAATAAAAAGTGTTACCATAAGGACAGTATTGTGAAATCATATAGTAAAAATAAACAAATGAGAGTGAAACATTTAGGAGCAGAGAGAATGACAATGAGGACCTTCCTCTTAGGACTGAAAAGCAGGGAGATTTGCATATTTCTGGCATACTGATCTAGTGTTTGCAGAAAATATACTTCAGTTCAAAACAGTCAGAGGGCACATTATTTTCTTCTGAAGAAAGAAAAAATAAATTAATTCAGAACAAAACAGAAGTAAGCTGTGAATTATGAAATTATGGCCTTTCACCCTCTGTTTTACTAGCAAGTCATCAACTTTTACACACACAAAATACCAATGCTTTCTTCCTGGAATCCAACTTTTATTATCTTCACATTTCCTTCTGTCTCTCCCTCCTTTAGCCAACTCCTGATTTTGAAAATTTAGTACATGTTAGTTGACATTCATCGAGGGGTTGTAATTGTATATAAAAAAAAAAAAACAAACACTTTTCATGCTTGCATGATTTTAATGCAGTAATAAAATATAAAATAAGTGAGAATCAAAGCACTCAGAACTAGATTCTGATGCTAGCTGCACTACAACCAGTGCTGCCCCAAATCTGGCATGAGGAACATATTGTGCCTCTTCTTATAGCATGGGACTAAATCAGGTTGAGACAATATCAGAGAATAATTGGTCTGTAAAAATTGGAATAGACGGACAAAGTTCTGTTCATTTTACAATGTTATGTCTGTCATGGGTATAAGCAATTAAATTTTTACAAATGTAATCCACAACAATTTATGAAAAAATTTATTTCAGATGTCACTCTTGTCATGACCATAGCCTATTAGCAACCTTATTTAATGGAAACAGGTATGTGGTACACGTTATGTAATGTTTTGACAGCAACATAGATTTTAATTTTTTCTGTATTTTAGCTCTTGAGAAAGTAGGTAATGATTGCTATACCAGAGAATATTGTCAGATGCAAAAACAAACATACAAACAAAAAATAAATAAAAATAAAACAAATACAATATAATTTGAGTTCATTGCATTGCATTACTGTAAATATATAGTATAACCTTTCACTAGCTTCTGATTTCATATATGTCTTGCAATATTCCTACATCATTCCTAAAAGTATATTTTCAGATATATTGCACCAGTCTGTCAGGAGAGCAGAGTGGCTGCTGCTTATTGTTCTTGGAACCCATAGAGAAAATATTGTCTTAATCCCAAACTAGTTTATCTTTAATCAGATAAATTAATTAGTAAATTAATTAAAACTAATCATATAAATTTATCTGATTCATTTATCAAAATATCATTCTAATACCGAAAACCACAACTTTCCCATTCACCAATATGAAGTTATGTCAAGGATGAACTGGGTCCACTGTCTACCTGCAGCACAGATTTATTGGTCATGCTCTGAATTTTTTTTTTTAGATATGGCTTTCCCGCAATATTAGCCACTGTGGCTGTGCTCTTGCCAAAAAGACTGATTTGGAAATCCAGTTCCAAAACTGAAGTAGCCAAATAAATGATCCTTTGTTTAATGGCATGTGAATGTCTTTGATCCCCACAGAAGTCTTTCTTTGAACTAATAATTAATCCTAAAATAATCTAGTGTTTTTACGTTTAATGTAGCCAATGTTTCTTTGATACAGGTTGCAATACAATATAACCCTGATAAATGAATTTTCGTAATACAAATAGAGAGGAAATTATATTAAAAAGTTAAGACAATGTTATGAGCAGATAAAAGGCAATGGACTGTAACAAAAACAAATAGGAAAGGCAGCTTAGTTTACCAACTGAACAGACTTCTAGATTTCTCCTGGGGGTTTTGTTGTTGTTCATTTTAACAAGATTCTTTCTATAGTGTATTCCTGATTAAATGATACATATTGCACATGAATCCCAAAAAGAAATTTTAGGCATCCAAATATGAACAGTAAAACTAAGGCACAATCTGTATCAGAAATTAATTTTCCAGTTGCTCCACCTGAATGTCTTACAGTTTGTTGAGAAAATATTTCCCAGTTATTCCTCTAAGAACGTTATTTTTGTTAACATACACATATATTTATATAAATATTATTTTATTATAGATAGACTGAGAGTTCAGAAAAAAAAAAAAAAAGTGCACATAAATTTGTGAGGAAAAAAACAGTGAGGGAGAATGTTGCATCTTCATGCTATTCCAGAGTGAATTATTGTCAAGTGCTCTCTATAAAATCTTGAGAGAGTGGCAAGAGAGATCATGCAAAAAGTTATTATAGATGATAGTTTCCTTAACATTCCTAAAAGCAGGCAATTGTTTAAGAGTAAAATATTATTTTTGTTATTTTTCACTGAGTTGGGGACACTGGAGTGCATGAAGTAAAGTATATAAAGCACGTTCGTTAGTGATTTTCCTTTAGCAATAAGAAGTATAAATTTGGGTATCTTAAATATTTAAAGTTAAAAGTACCACTGCTCAAAGATGGAATCAAGTTTGAGCTTCAGAAATTCAGAGGCTATACCACCAGTAAAATAAAAAAGGAATAGTAAGAAGACTTTTGAATACAATGGCTTTTGTATATTCACAAAAGATTGCCAAAGATCAAAGACAACCAGAAAGGAAATCGATGTTTATTATTTTAGTGTTTTGGACTGTTTCCTTCAATCTTCCATCTCCTGCTTCTCTTTTCAATTTTTATGTTGTGTAAATTACTGATACATGTGTCTTTATAATTTAAAAAAAAAATCAAAAGATTGAAACAGGCAGTTAAAATTAAAAGAAAACAGCTTTTATCTCTGGTCTGAAAATTAACAAGACTCAATACAAATATATGTATACTCTAAAAGTGTTTTTCATGTCAGTATTGCATAGTAGTAACACTGTGCTCTTCCACTTCAATACCTAGTATCAGTACCAGTTACTCAAAGTACCTGATAATTCTAACTGTTTGAATTAGAGTAAAAGCCATTTTTTTCCATGTTCATTCTGAGTATTTTGGGGTATAAAAAAATGAACATTATTATGGTACATTCTGCAAGCTCTGTAACAAGAGTTAGAAAAACCCATCTGAATAGGTTTGGCATACCGGGTGGTACTGGAGTGACAGGGTGGTCACAGATGTGACCAGTTGTGTCATATGGAGGGGAAGAATTCAGGGTCAAGTCTCAACTGGCTTGAAACTAAAAAAATCCCGAAGTGTGAATGTTAGAGTGAACCACACTCTAACTGTGTGGTTCTTTTCTTCTTCTCTCTCTGAGGATCTAGACATGCTAGTAGGTTTCTTAACACTCCTTACAAGGGCAAACAAAATCTTGTTTTTAGAAAAGGTGAGGTTGAACCTTTTTACTTTCATTACATTATATATTTCCATCATTCTGTAGACAAGACAAAGAGTCTAAAAGATCTTAAATGCTAAAAAGTCACTTAAGAGTTAAAGATAATGAAGAAGGGAAAGGGAAAGGGAAATGGAAAGGGAAAGGGAAAGGGAAAGGGAAAGGGAAAGGGAAAGGGAAAGGG
>CM021700.1:38141657-38289516 GCA_011074415.1 Stictonetta naevosa
AAGGGAAAGGGAAAGGGAAAGGGAAAGGGAAAGGGAAAGGGAAAGGGGAGAGACACTCCCACTAGAACTCACTGGAACAGATGAGGAATGGTTCTGGAAATAAAACCTAACAAGGCTGAACCTGCAGCTCTGCTATTTTGCCTCCATTTTCTGCTGCTGCTACTAAGCTAAAAATGAAAACTGTTTAAATGTATGTAATCTAAAAATACACAGAGACCAGAGCCTCAACTACAGATACAAATTTTCTGCATTTAGGAAAGGGAGGGAAGACTAGCTTTAATCTAATTTTCCAGTTTTCTAATGCTTGCCATGACAGAAGCCAATATGATCCAAAGCATAATTCTAAGCAGCCTAGAAGGTACTTTAAAATTAAAGTTGTTTCAGAAATCTCACAGACCACTATCTGGGGACAGGAAAGGCAGAGCATCCAAACATGTAGCTTTGGGGGAAAAATATGCTTCCCAGAGAACTGCGTTGTTTGGAAAAAAAAAGATCCTTTTATGAGGTGCCTAAAATTGCACAGCAAACTCAACAAAACCCGATCAGCCAGCTGCCAGTTTGCTATTTGGTCATCACACATTCATTCAGACACTGGGATAGTGACAAGGCACAAGGAAATTCTCACAGTGACAACAGCTGTATATGACACCATGGTTAGCACAGACCTTCACCACAGGACCTGAACTTTTCAAGTGCAAAGTTAACACAAACATAGCTTTGACATGACCTAAAGTTATCCTACATAGACAGGAAAGGATGGATGCACAGCTCAGCTTTCTGTTCTGCTCTTAGGGTGTCGTGAAGTAGAAAAAAAGGGGAGAAAAATATTTTGATTTTTGGTTACACTGCAGATTTGTTGCTGAGTATGTTTGAATAATATACTTCCCATACTATAATAACTCCCTTGCTTGTTTTTAGCAGTCTGCATTCAATAGAGGATAAGTAAGAAGACTAGGAACATCTTTACGACAATTTTATTCCCCCTCTGTGCCATTTTTCTCAGCACTTTACTACTTTCACATTTCTGTCCAAGATAAAAGAATGGAATACCTCTTTTCTTATCCAACTATTCAGCTGATACTAAGTGGGTAATAAAAGAATGATTCAATGTCCATTTGGAAAATCAATCAAAGTGGATTTTGATCTATCCTCAAAGGCCTACTAATCAGCTGAAAAAATATCAGCATGTTAATCCAGATTCACAGTCCCTTTCAGTAACACAGATAGGTATTAAGTATATATGACCAGATTTTTAAGGGAACTTACAGTTCTTTCCAACAGACATCAAATGGGATTTTCAAAGGCACCTAAGTATCTAATTCTCATTGGTGCTTATCTGCATCTTCACGAGCCAAAGTACTATGAAAAACCCATCCTTTGATCATCATCAAGTGCATAACAAAACTCTCTAAAGCATGTAAATAGATGATAGATGTTCATTCAGGTGAATGGAGGTAAGATAGGCATAGATTGAAAAGAATAGGATAAGTAAATCAAAATACAGGTCACTTCTTAAATAAGCTGCATTCTCTGTGTGTGTCAGGTACAAAAGGCTTAAGTAGGGAAAAGTTAGGTAATTTTCCCAAAAGAATCTTTAGACCTTGACCAATTTAGGCATGGTCCCCAAAGCATGCAATATTATAGCTTTCAGTCTCATTTACCCTAAAGAAAAATAAAGAAAAAAAAATTAAAAAAAAAAAAAAAAAAAGGAAGAAACATGTTTCCTGATTTCATTCAGTTTCTTCCAGTAAACTTGGGCTACCACAATTTAGGATGCAAATTACTGCCCAGTCATTTAAGGGACAGTGATTTCTTTACGTGTATTCTTTCTTTACAAATATTTTTGAGAACACATTTATTTCACTCTGCTCTTCCACAGCAGTAAGAGTTATTTCTTCTCATAAGAGAATTATTCTGCAAAGAATTCAAATAACTTACTTTCTGCCAAGTCAAATATCTTTTTTCTAACTTAACTTATATATTTTTTAACTTAATTTTTCTACAGAGTATCTAACTTGCAGATACCATTTGAAAGTGACATGCAAATTCCTGCATATTCCTTAAATTTGTAGAAAACAAATTGTGTTTGTCACTGAAATTATTCAGAAGAAAGAGAAAAACAAGTTGCTTTTAGGCCAATAAAAATGTTTGAATTTTCTTCAACTTGTGTTATGTAATTAAGAAACATTCTTTTCTCAAGACTCACCATGTCTGTCATGTCTGTTTTCTTACCACAGCCTGTAAGCCTATATTCCTTTTCTCTCTCAATTAGGTTTTACATCTGTTTTTTCTTCTTGGTTTCTGAAAGTTATTCCTATTTAAATATAAACATGCTTTTGTCTAGTCTCTGTGTAGAAAAAATGAATGGCTCTACCAAAAACATTTCTCTGCATTTTCTGTGCTCTAAGGAAAAGTGAGTTTATTCATCCTTTTTCTCTTCAGGAAAAAAACATGAACATCAGGATTTAAAATATATATGTTTATTTGACAGAGTATAAATGCAGCAGTGAGTTTTTTATCACACAAGCCAACATGGCTGCATAACGCTGTTCCACAGAATTCATTTACAAAATGTATTTCTGTTGCTCAAGGTTTTAAATGATGTGTAGGTAGGGGAAAGTATCTCTAAAAGTTTGTCTACATTGCTTATTCAGAATAGCTTACTAAAAATTGATCAATAGCCCAAGCTTCTTCACTAATGAAGTGAAACTCATCAGTATTTCTTTTACTAAAAATTTCAAGCATTAATAACTGATGCAAATGATCATGTTTTCTCAGTGCAGCAGGTGATAAACTGTAGGGGAAATGCAGGCTTTAATAAAATTCTGTATCATTTAAGGCAAAACAAAACTGATTTCATAGTACTGTAGTAGAAAACAGGAAGAAAATAAGGATATTTGTTAGTATGCATAAGCAAAGTTTCCTTGTAATTTGTAACTTTTAATTTGTAACATGAAACTCTAATGCTTTTGTTCTATGACACCTGGATGCTGATTTTGCTTGTTTAACAAATTCTGGCTGTGTAAGTGAAAGAAATGACTTCACAGTTAGTGTGCAGAAATTAATGGTTATGCTGGTAGATGAGAGAAAATAGAGGAAATGACTGAACTCATCACCAAAGGGATATACAAGCCTTTTAATTACTCAAATTCACAGCACAGAGATCATCATGGACTTCAGCTTCCTGGAGCATAAAATGAAACCATGTCTAAAAGCTGGATTCAGACACGCCGAAACATCAGCTTGATATGGTGCAGGATCCATGCGAAATTCATTCCCTTCTGGAATAGCAGCTGGCAAATGCTAAAATTTTCCTTCTCATGGGAAGCTACAACATTCATCCTGGGATAAAGCCTGAAAGTCATCCCACAGATTTAAATATGTTGAAGGAGGCAGAAAAAAAATTATCAATGGGCAGAATTTTTCTGAAACTAAATGAAAACTTCTAGAAGATGACCAAAATAAATAAATAAATAAAAATTATTAATGATGATGATGATGATGATGATGATGATAGTAATAATGTTGAAATATTTCCTGATATCATCTATGGTGACTTACAGAATCACTTTTTCTCTCAGAAAACAACTCAGGAAAGACAGAAAAAAAAATAAGATTAAATACAAAATTACCCTTCGATAAGTAAGGTTAGACATAAAAAAATGAATAAAGCTTCAATAGCACATGTGCCATTTATTAACACCTTCACAGAAACAGGAATTATCACAGGCTGAGATTCATTAACTGTAAAGGGTTCTCAAATATAAGCAGACCTAGCTATGTCTTTTTAGATCTAATTCCAACAATCACTTGAAAGAAAGATTCTCCGATATTTTTTGGAGGATGATACAGTAACAGTGCTAAGAAGCCTACTTCTTAGGTGACTTAGGCTTAGGTGACTAGGACAAGTCACCTGATTATGAAAAAGCATTTCATGATTATAAAAGTTTAAATTAAAAAAAAAACTTTCCTGAACTAATGGGCACATGAACAAAAATTGATTAGCTTAAAAAATTCAGAGGGAAACAGAAAACTTTAAAAAATTTAGAATAATTATGTCATCCCTCAAGTCAGAAATACCTAGGGAGACAGTGTAAAGCATTCAAATGATTTGATACTTGCTTTCTGAATTTATTATAGCAGTCTTTCTGCAAGAGTGACATATAATCTCAGACTATATTAGTCAATGGAACTGGTACAGAAATTAAAAAAATACTAATTCTGTCAGCTGTGAAAGACTGATGCAAAGTGAATTCTTGAAACTGAATGTTTACGTATAAACATATATAGTATGCTTCTAATTAATGTTTTTTGCTGTAGGCTTATATGCTGGCCTGTCTGTCCATACAAGCAACCAACATGGTGAATGTACTCTTTTCATAAAATTGAAATATGCTATAGCAAACTCAGTTTCCTAGGAGAGGGATGTAGCAATATGCATTGGTCAGTCTAATATATACCACTGTTTCAGGAGAGGGCAAGGACATTGAAAACGCTGTGTCTGCTCTTTACAGAGCTACTCTGCAGGGGCTTCCCTGGGGATGCTCTCCTGGGATGTCATGGAGAGTGGAGGGACTTCACAAGGAATTAGAAGTTTTCCTATAGGAAACCATTCCTGGAAAAATGATCTAAGTGATTTTGCTTGCACTCCAGCAGATACTACTTGAAATCACTAATATGAAAATAAAGCAATGAACAGAGTGAAGGGACAGCAGTTTAGCTGATATGCCTAGTATATAAGCAAAGTAACAAACATTAAACATGAGACAACTTAATGTTAAAAATACAACAAAAAATCTCATTCCAATCAGGAACAACTTGATCAAACTAGTTTTGTGAGGCAGTAGATAAAAAATGAACTTACGCAAGAAAACCCACAAAACCCACCATAGACCTGTCTTCTCCTGTTTTCACATATTTGTAAAGACAACAGCCACTTGCATTCTTGGAATTATTAAACAGTAGTAGTTTGCAACATTTTATCAAATATCAAAGGAAATTACAGGTTATATCGGAAAGGAATATTTTAAAATAAACAAAAAGATGATTGCAATGAATGTAAAATATGTGCATTACCTTCTGACACTCATACAATATGATACAATTCCTAGATATAATTAGTATTATTGCATATGTTCAATTTTCTGTTTCTCATGTAAGCACAGAAACTCTGCATTCCCTATATTTAATTCTATGATGAAAAATGCTATGTTTTATATATATAAAATAAAATAAAATAAAATATGGAATATTCACCTCAATTTCCAATCTCTCTTCATTAAAAAAGTTTTTTCTCTGATATAATCAAGATCCCATCTAAAGGCCTAAGCTTATGCATTGATGGTAAAGATAAAAAAACAGCTTGTTTCTTGTGCTTATAATGGGATGATACATTCCATTCTTATAGGATTAGTAGAATTAGTAATGGATTAGAAATAGTAGAATTAATAATGAATCTGTAATTGAAGAATGCTTTTAAAACTTGTTTGTTGCCATATTTTAGTAACTGATTCTCTGAAACTGTCTCTGGTATTGACTATGTAAAGCTTTGTGTAAAACTACAAGAAAGAGACAAACAGAAGCCATACTTTTATGTACACCACGTCTTTGGTATCTACTTTACTTTGCGTGTTTTTGTAATTTAGTAGTTTCTCCCACCTTTTAGAATCTTTAACAGCTCTTTAAATTAAAAAAGTACTGCAAAATTTTTATTTTCCACTTTTTTTTTAAATCCAAATCAATTAGTTGAAATAACTTATTTTCGGCCAAAATACTAGTCTAAATACCACTAAAAATAAATTAACCTTCCATCTTCTTTCTAAACCATTATGGACTTACTTTCCAGAATATAAAATGGTGCCTAGGTAAACTATCAGAACTTTGAATTGGAAAATGATTTTCTATAATATGATAAGAAATCTCTGGAGGGAAAAATGCCTAGATGTTCACTGCCACCAGAGATTAAAAGATAGATTATGCATGAATTTTAAAAACAGAAGGGAAAAATAATCAGACAAAACCTCCAAGATGCATGACACTTTGCATCAATAGTATATCTACAATAATATTACAGATAGGTTTCATCAACATTAGCACAAAAGATCTGAATTTATTTATTATTTTAATTACAGATGAACTTAAAAAAAGATTCTAGCAAACAGAAATAGCCCAGCTAATTTGAAATTCTGGGGCAAATTAATTCCTGGTGTGTCTCTAAATAGAAAATGCATTGATTTAAGCAATAAACAAACAAACAAACAAATAAATAAATAAACACTTATTTCCACTGGTCATGGTACCTAGCCAACATTTTCTGCTTAAACTGCTTTTAATGTCTGACTAATTGACAGTCAGGGACAGTCTCACACGCTTCCTTGCCGATTCAAGACATACGTAAAATGTCAATTCATAGGAAATAAAATACCTCATTTTACAGTCACAGTTTTAGGCCATTTATAATAAATAACTCCCACATTTACAATGGAAGGGGAAAAACAGTGCAATAACAACTTGTCCGGTATCAGACTGCTCAACATGCCTTGGAAAGCATGGTGGGAGGAAAGGCTGCAGCCTGCTCCCCCAGGAGGCACTAGAATGCTTCACGATGACAATCCTTGGCAGCTCATCAGTTCTACTCAGGAAGTGATCGTCCCCTTCCAACAACCAAACTAATTTGTATCCTATTCCAGCTTTGAGACTCTCCACCCTCTGGCCTTGTTCTTTCCTCTCCAAAGCAACAAAGGCAAACAACCCCAAGTCTGTATTCAGACTAGACAGTGGGCTATCCAAACCAACCACAAGAGAAGGGAAGTTTGTGCTGTGCCCAGCACCACCTACTGTGTAATTATCTACCCAAGAGCATGAAGGGGAGAATGATGGCAACCACTGCTCTTTGATGATTAAAGGTTTTTCACTAAACTGCATAAACATCTGTCAAATGGTTTTAGAAGAAAGCATGCTTGACTGATATTTTTAAAGGTTATTCTCTTTTAATGAAATCCATCTCTCATTAAATTCATTCAGATCTCTTTCCAGCCTTTCAGCACAAGCTTTGAGTTGCCTTCAGAACAGTGCTTCATGAATGGAGAGCCTTGATATCTTTCTTCATTTAAATTTTGATCAGTCTGAATATCATTCCTGTGACACTTCCTTAGCTGCTGTTCTGAATTAAATTACATTGATTTGTTTCTACTTGGTATTATGTGTGCAGGTGCAATTGAGACATAACACTAAGTTTTTGTTGTGAAGTACAACTGAAATAACAAACAGCAAAAGTAATCCTCCACCACCCTTGCCACAACAGAAACTGTCTGCTTTTAGCTGAAGAAGAAACTGAGAATGCCCCTTGAGAGCGATTTGAAAGTCAAAACTTTCCTGTCAAAAATAGTCAGGAATCCTGTTGAAACCTGTTTTCCCAAATTAGCAGGATATAAGAGCAAACATTTATCCCCAAGACCTGTCATTTTCATTAAAGTTATTTGTATTACGTTCTTTTTTTCTTCTGTTTAATACTCACTGATTTTTTTTTTTTTAAGTAGCTATTTATACCCAAGTACTAAAGATATACACACAAGGAATGTTGCATTTTTAATTCATGAAGGAATACTGATTGCTATTAATAATAGTTGTTGGAAGTATCTAATGGACTCAATAAAAGTGATAGAGACTGTACAAGCAGATCACCATTTCTGTGATCTAGGAAGATTTGTGTCACTACTGAACCTTTCTGTCATTTTAACACAGTAAAGTTTATACATTGCTTGACTGCATCTTTTATAACTTTATTAAATGTATCCACAGATAAATGCCTGGGCTGGGTCAAGAAAAGAAGAACCGGGCAAAATAACTATTAAAATTCACAACTATGAATTTTCATCTATCAGTGCAGTTGCAGCCATCTGTGTAATTAACTAGTCAACCAAAGGGAAGGAGGAGGAGGCTTAGCTTGAATCTGGGCTTGAGAAAGAAATGTGATTCTGCACACAGGTGAAAATAAGAAGAATACTAAAATGGAATTCCCAGGACTACCTGTCCCTTGCCACCCCAGGGATCAAGGAAGCAGGTACAACTGGTAGAAGTCTACCATAATGACTAAAAAATGAAACAGAATCCATGTCTGGTCTAGAATTCAGCAGCACTTCACCCAGTCCCAAAAGACTCCTGTTAAAAAAAAGATTTTGGATGACGTATTTTATAAACCTCAGCTAAACCACAGAAGCTACAAAACCTTATTGTCAGTACTTTTACTTTTCTCTCTCCCTTCTCCCTCCCCCTCCACCACCCAAATATCAAACTTACTGATACAGCTCTCTGAAACTGAGAGCTGCCCAAGTCCGCATGAATGCCACAATCATTAATCATGAACGTGAGAGCAAAGCTCCTTGGAGCATGGATTGTACCTTTCCCTGAATGCAATGTAGGCGTTCAATGAATAATAGACAGTATTACAAGTCCTAAGTCTATAGCCTTCACTATATAATTGCTCCAGGTATAAACATTGCCTGATAATCATCATACTATCACTTAAAAAATAAAAAATAAATAAATAAAAAAAAGTGCAGATATACTTTCACCTTCTCTTTTAGGGACAAATATCAAGTGCTTATGTCAGCTGTCTTTCTGGTTAGAATTTTTTAAGGAATGTAGGAAATTAGACACCTGACTCTCTTAACTTTGAAATCTCACCTGAAAAAACTTGTAATCATCTATGGAAAATATTTTCCACCAGCAGTTCATTTCTTGCTGTGATTGCATCCTGCTATGTCTCTCTTTGCAGCATCAGCCTGCCCTGATACAGGAAACATTCAAAAGGAAAAGATATGCCAGAAACAGAAATAGCAGCAGCCCAGCTCTCACATTGAGTGGAACTGCATGCTTCAGAATAAATGCTTTTATTGGTCTATGCTGTTAACTGTACACCACCCTTCACTCTCACAGCATTGCCATTCTCAACTCTACAGCAGTCTCCAGCTTTTCTCTTCTTTGACAAATACAATAAACTTTACCATGAAGAGAGGGAGCGAGACAGAGTAATGATGTGTTATCCACACAGTTATAGGAAAGTAGTAATGTTGTGTAATCACTACCAGTGACTTCATTTCAAGGGAAGTTCTCATTGAATTTATGAATCTTTATGAATTTATTATTTTTTTTAATTAAAAAAAAAGGGAGATTCCACAGAAAAGAAAATCACAGTAAATTCTGATTATAAAAATGGGACATGAAAACTCTGAACAAAAGTGAAATAATAGATCTTACTCATTCACAGGTATGTGCAAGAAGTCATAGAGATAGGATTTACATATAGGATTATAGCACATTCTTTCAGATCTCAGTTGTTTAGAAAAAAGTCTCTAGCTGTTTTATGACTCATGCAGATTTGGTTACATAAACTGATCTCCAGTTGCCTGTTTTCTATAGTCAGTTTCTGCATTACAGTAACCAAAATAAATGCAACTCCTGAAAACAAACAAACAAACAACAACAAAAAAACCACCAAAAAACATAAAGCTATAAAATATGCAGTAATCTCTTAATGTCTTTGTAGCTTGCTCAAGTCTTGATCAAAACACACTATGTACTATATCCCAAATCTCATCAAATATCCAACCTTGTTAAACCTAAAGTCAGAGAGACAGAAACAGCAGAACTCCACAAGATCTGAGTTTTTACACAAGGTGTAAGTTCTGTATTGTAAATACAGTGACATCATTTAAAACTTTCCTGGTTTTTAACTCCCTCATGAATCTAGGTCTAGCTAGCCATCACATTGCATGACCCTGGCCTGCAACCCACAAGTTATAGATTCCTCCAGTAAACAAGCTGTGACAGTCACCTTATTTTTGCCGTTTCATTGGTCTTTCTCCTAGATTATGTTGCAGTATATGCCCAAACCTTCAACAAAAGCTCCCCATCATATTAACATTTATTTTCAGTGGCAGGTACTGAAATTCTGGTATTCTCACTGAGGTCACTGTAATATCTGCTTTTAATCTCCCTGCTTTTAACTCATCCTCAGCTTTAATTCTCCCACTGGTAGCAGCATTATAAAGTTGACTCTGTTACCTCATTTTTAAAATCCTAATTACTTGCCTACACTTCTACCATTGTCTCTTCTTCACATCTTACCTTTCTTCCTATTAACCTCAAAGTATCCAAAAACCTTTCTCTTTTATCAAGCCATCGCTCATACTTTCTTAAAGTACTTTCCAATATTAACTTCTACAGGATTTTTTTTTTTAAATGGATTTCTAAGATTTATAAAAATCTTATAACATTATAGGTATACATATAAGCACAAATTTTTAAGCTGTGGGAATGTAAACAATAATTAATCCAATGATTATGTAATCTTATGTAGTTCCTTTCCATGTCCTCAATTCTCATTTAAATTCATTTTCTTGATCTTTTGAAGAAAGAGTCATATCTAAACACCTGCTTTGTTGAGTCCTGTGAAAAAAAAAGCTGTTTACAAAATACAGCTAAACATATTCAGATTAGAAATAACGCACACATTTTAAGAAAGTTATTAGTATATGGAATACCTATATAGGAAAGTAAAACTTTCCATACATTCTCCATGTCTAGAAATCTTCAGACCAATGTTGGTGTTTTTCTAGAAACAAATATTTTAGTGTACAGTTTACATACTGCAGGTTAGACAGGGAATTACACTGCCTAATAAATTAATCTTGTCTTTTACTTTAAAAAAATTAATGGATATTTCCTCTCCAAATATAAACAAGTATAACAGTTAACATACAGCAGCTACAGTCATGAACAGTTCAAGGACACAATGAACTAGCTACTGATTAAAGGAAATAGACAGACTTCAAGGCAGTTCACCATGTTTAAGACACACAGAACTTTTCTGAACTTGATTAAAAGACTCTTATTTATTTCTGACTTTGTATAAGAACATTTAATGCTTATTAATTATATTTAATTATGTGAAGACCATAGCTATTTTAATTATGTGAATCCAATGGGTTTTTCTTTATAAATAGTTCTTTCAGGAGTGTCTAAGGCAAAGTGTTTAACCACTCCTGGTAGTGGAATATTCATATGAAGTTCAGCGATAAAATCAGGTGTTCATATCCAGGAGATAGAGTTTCCAGACTATTTGGCTGCAAGTCTAACCTCAGACTTAATTCTGCAAGTTTTATCCTGCTTGAAGCTTCAGTCTCTCCTTTCAATCGGTAAAAAAAAAAAAAAAAAAAAAAAAATTAAAAAAAATCTTAATTGTACTAAATATCTCTCATTATTTTTGACTCTATTACCTAGAGAAAGGGCAGACTATAAGTTTCTGAAGGTTATTCTTAACTTGTTTGTGAGCTCTGAGATGTTTTTTAAGTTTCTAAATTAAACTCTGTTGTACAACTACAATGTGGATAATGTGCATAACTGGTGTACCATTTCTTTCTTCTAACACAAAAATAGCCTTTTCCACCTTACTGTGTGATTTTCCTAAATTATTGAAACAAATAAGACTTCTGCAAAATTTATTCTGCAGCATGTTTTTCCAATGTCAAAAACTACCAAATCAGAGAAAATATAAATGCTGTACACATCTTTTAATGTCTTTCAAGGACAACAATAACAATTATATTTTGTGTCAGCTTTGCAAAATGGCTTTTACCAGGCCCAATGTCCCAGCATGTAATTATGTCAATTTTCACATTTTTAATTTTCTCTAAAGTACTAACAAAAGCAACATGCAGGGAATTTCACAGCTGATGAAATCTTGGCCTTAAGACAGTAAATGACAAAAAGATATGATAAAGAAGGTATATTTAATTAATTTTGCTTTTCCAAAATCTTCAGAGAAATACAGATTTCTCAAAGGCTTGAAAAGACAGGTCCCACAACAGCTCAGGTCAATGGAAGAATCTACATTACTTCCCCTGCTTTTGGGGCAAAGCGGTAATATTTTATGTAGCAATAGGCCAAAGCCCCTTATTCCATTCAGGACTATGCAAATAGCTCATTTTAAAAGCAAAGAAAATACTCAAGATTTTATCAAATAATATATCTGTCCTTTTCCACTTCTGCAACTAATTAATTTGAGGTTACAAACAGCTTGGCCTCTGAAAAGTCTAAACAGTGTTAAATTCATTTAATAATTATTGGTAAGAAGTAGTGAGTATATTAATTTTTTTTTTTTTTTTTTTTTTTCCCCAGAATATATATATTCTCATTCAGATTCATAGTTGAAATCCCTGAGACTTCAGCTTCTGAAATTTAGATTCTCTCCTCACAGATAAAATCCCAGAGAATCAGCTACTGTATTTTCTGTTGCACGTATCAATTTATTATCACATTACTGTCCATGCAAGCAATCTTTTCTGATGTTAATTCTTTCCTAAAGTCAAGACCAGACTAGGTACTAAGGGAGTACGTTTATGGAGTGTATCATCAGTAAAGCACAGGGTAGTAAGCACCACATTGAATATATATATATATATATATATATATATGTAGGCGTAAAAGAAATTCAGAGGTTTTCCCTTCTATTTCACCCATATAAAGTAGCAGCAAGGTAAATTTCCTAGCTGTCTTGATGCACACAAGCACGAAATAGACTACTAGAAGGAATGCTTAGCTTGTGTCAGCAAAGGAAACTATCTTGCTAGTGACAAAGAAACATCACTGTCCCACTCCCAGCACATTTCCTATTCTGTGAAGCAAATAATTTCTATTTCTTTTGCTAAAGAAGAAATTTCATTGGTCTCATGCACCTTTGTTCCTCAATTGCCTATATTTTCCTATTCAGAGACCTTCATAAAGAAAAGGAAGACTCATGGTCATTGGTTGAGCAGCTGCTCCTTACTACCACTCTCAGCTCTTCAGCACATTAACTCTACCGTTAACTATACATGCAAAGCACACGATTTCATATGAAAGCTGGATTTCTTTTCTCTTGTGCTTGGTTTCCTGATATATGCCACTATGTGACCCTGGACTTGATTACCACCTGCATAGAGAGGTGGTGTCCTCTTCTTTTCTACTGAACAGTCCCTGATCTGCCCTGTGACATCACTCCTTTCTTCAATATACAATAATGATAAAGCCCAATTACCTTTTCCTGGCAAATCTGGGCCAAATTTCAGGTGACATTGTCATCCAGCTCTTGGTTTTGGTAATTTTCTGAAGCAATTATTAAAACTCTTCACTGAAGTCATGCATTTCTCAGACATTTTGCTGATTTATTTTTTTTTCAAAACACTATCCAAATGCCCTCTCTAATTAACTATTTTCAACATTTACATAGCTTTTAATTATTAATAGTTTTATGTAGGTGAACACAAAACTATTAAATATTTGCTCTAATGACAAAGTGAGTAAGTTGCTTAGACAGAAACAAGCATGGGGATGCTGGTCAACAGGAGCATCAACAAGAGGGCAAACTGCATTTTGGGGTGCATTAAATATAGTGTGACCAGACAGTCAAAAGTGGTGATGCTCCCAATATATTTTGCACTGGTGCAGCCTCACCTTGAATATTGTGTGCAGTTCTGGGCTCCACAAAATTAAAAGGATGGCAAGGTTCTTGAAAGCATCCAGAGGAGGGCAACAAAGCTGGCAGAAAAGCTGGAGGGTATGTCCTGTGAGGACACTTGGGTTGTACAGTCTGGACAAAAGGAGGCTGAGAGGTGACCTCATTGCTCTCTGCAACTTCCTGAGAAGGGGAAGAGGAGAGGGAGGTTCTGGCCTCTTCCTGCTGATAATATGTGAACAGCACAAAGCTGCATCAGGGGAGGCTTGCGCTGGAGATTAGGAAACATTTCATTACCATGAGGGTGGTCAGACACTGAAACAGACTTCCTGGAGAGGTGGTTGATACCCCATGCCTGTCAGTGTCCAAGAGACTTTTGAACAATGCACTCATTAAATTATACTTTCACTTTTGGTTAACCCTAAAGAGGGCAGGCACTTGGACTAGACGAACTGTGTAGGTCCCTTCAAACTGAACTGTTTTGTTCTGTTTGGTTCTATAAAACTCAGGCATTCATTCAAGAGAAAACAGATCTCGTCCACCTGTTTTTCAAATTAATTTTTCAATGAAGTAGAAGAGTATTTTGGAGGAACATGGTAAATAATTTATAGTGCCAAAGTAAATATCTCTACCTCTAAATATTTCTTACCGAACTCTACCTGTAGTTGTGGAGCAACAAAACATATTCTCTGCTGAAAAGAAACTGCAGCATCCACTTTTCAGGTCACGAACTTTTTATCTGATATGTTTTTGTTTGTTTGTTTTTGTTTTTTGCCAGTGAATCATTAATTCTGTGGAGTTACATGCAGTTTTGCATTCATTATTTTACATGGTCTGAACTAGAATATGTTGCCAGGGCCAGCAACTTCTTTTTTGTTTTTCTTCTTCTTTTTTTTTTTGTTTTTGTTTTTTAAAATATGTCTCACAAAACAAACAGCCTATGAGATAAGGCTGTACACAACAGCATTTGATGTATTACATCTCACTGGTACCTGACAACCCTTACTCCCTGGTGATGCAATTCTTTTCTAATAATTTAGTCTCAGTCTATTAAAAGACAATTACAGATAATGCATCCAGGCAAGTGGAGAAGGATGTCCAGAACAGTACTTGTAGGAAGGTTTTCAAAACACAATTCTCAAAAAAAATGTGCTATTGATTTTTTAATCATTTCAGACAGAGACTGTTATATAGATTTTCTAAAGGATTGAACATAACTGGAAGAAGATGGAAATAGATTTCCCCTTTGCTACTTCATATGTCACAATAATAGATTTTTTTATTCATTTACCACTAAGTAAAGAACATGGCTAGCCATTCAGAAGTCATCTTAGATATCTAGAGACTTGATAGACTTTAAAAATTGTTCCTATGTTGAATGCTACCAGATTCCATATTATACAATTACTAATGAACAATTACTTGAACTCTATGTATAAATTAATACTAAATCAGAAGTAGTCTTTGGAGCTTTTGTTCTGTGCTGTTGCTATCATCTGCGATTTCAGTTACAAGCTGGCCACTGAGTAGAATAGGGCCTTTAATAGCATTCTGCTTCAGAAACATTTTAAGTGAGTTAGGTTGCCATTCAGAATCTGAAAATTAGGTGAACTTAGAATATGCTTGACTTTTTTATTTGGACAATTAAGGACTTAAAATGTGGTTTGCCTAATTAAGACAGTTTTTTAGAACATTTTACTGAGTATTAAATAGAAACAGTTTACTAGGACATCTGGTCTAATAATTGTCTGCCTATCTACACAGACCCCGTGACAACAATGCAAGGTACAGGGGGTTAGTAGGTCACAAGACACATCAACTGAACACACATAACACCAGAACTTGGCAAAATAAATAATTAAAGCATAAAGTAAATTCTATGTACTTTAAAAAAAAATAACTTTCAACATGTAGAGAACCAAGAGAAATGGATTCAGGAACAGGGAAATACTGAGATTGTCCCTGATATTTCCAAAAATCTTTTAATGTTTTTGTTTACTTGCAGATTTGCTCACTGTAGGCTTTTGCTAGTTTGCAGGCTTAGAATAGTAGAACATATGAACATTTTTCATTTTTTCTTTTCTGTACTGTAATTTCAGTAATGCTTGTATCTGATGCCACAGCCAAGATGTCATCAAGATGACAGTTGGATCACTGGAAATTACTTTGTACACAGTAGCACATTGTTAGGAATCATGGTAGTCACTGCAAATAGGAACTTGAAGGGCATGTCAAAGTAAACAGGCAGTGAGCCCTGCTGAGTACATCTTAGAGATGGCAGCGGCACTGCTACACCTTTTCTTTTACTCACTTTGGTGAGTACCTCTGTCTGGTGCCAAAAGGGACTTATTCAAGAGATTGTGTAACGTAATCCATATGCAATGGCTTTGTATACTTGATTCTCAGCTGTTCTCCTTGCCCAACACTTTGACATATCATTACAGGCATTGTTTTTGTCCCAAGTGGCAAACACCAGAAATAGCTATGGTCAGGCATGCTTCAGGAAACCAGGAATCCACATTCATGGTACCACCTGTTGCTACTGTACATACCAGGCAAAGCAATGATTTTACATCAGTCTTAATACATTGAAATACTATTAGAACAACACTGTCATTCTTGATGTCATGATGCAGATGGAAATCTGAACAGGTCTAAGCAGGAATTGGTTGAGGGAGTTATATCACAATGCATATAATTATATACAAATGAGCTTAAATAATCACATCATGGATTTTTGATGTATTTTCATATACATATAATGGATTGTCAAAGACCCAGTATGGCAGTCCCTTATAAACATCCTTAGGGTTCAGGGAATCTTGGATATCTTGCTTCTTGGATTTCTTTCATATTTCATCTGCAAACCAGAATAACGCGTTTATGGATAGTGACACCATCTCCCCCACAGCCTTCAAAGAAGTTAACAAAAGACTCTTTTCAAGAACGCTGAACTCCAGCTTTCTGCATTTCAGGAGGATTAAGCATGGAGTTCCTTCATGGTGCTCAGCCTTTATTCTGAGCCCCAGATATGACTCCTTCCCTTTAAAATTAAAATATTAATTTAAAACTGAAATATGCCACAAATTAGCATATTCTGGATATATTGTTGACATAAAAAATACAGTAAATAACATTTAGCTTTCTTACAGTATGACTGTCCTGGCAACAAAGATTTTCATTTCAAAAATACTTCGTCACACATATTCATAAGGAAAAAAAAAAAGTTATTTAAAGCACTGCCTTGACCATGTTAATACATACTGAAGTTAGTTCAACATCTGAGATATAAAAATGGTGTCAAAAGTGATACGTATACATACTAAATTCACCACTGTTGCAGCGCACTAGTGATTTCTAGGACTGTGCCATGAACATCAGATGTTTACAGTGTCCTGACAAGGTTGTTTGAACACACTCCCAGTACATCCTGCTAGGTTACAATATGTTGGTCACAGATGACCTACATCCATTAGCTTGGAGAAGAACTGCATTACAAATCACATGTAAACATCAAATTTATTGTTAATTACTCTGCCTTTGCAGTATACAAGTGTATATGCCCATAGCTCCCTCTGCTGGATAAACCACACAGAAAATAAGAACTTCCTCTACAACTGAAGAAGCTAATCCAAATAATAACAATAAAGAAAATAATAAAGCACATAGGAGGAAAATGAAAAAAAGAATAATAAAGAGTATTCTTTATCATAACAGACTCATATTTATATTTTTTTTTCCAAAAATATTTACTTTTCATGACTGTTTTACATTAAAAGTATGATTTCAGACAAAAAATATGTTGTGAACAAAAACATCATGTATATTGCTGTCAGAAATACAGAGTCTTTTTCTCTTAATTGTTCTTTATTAGTGGATAGCAGAGGTATCAAATAAGCTGTTAAAAGAGGACAGAACAGATTGGAGTTACAGTATAAAATGTATGAATGGATTTTAGAAGTAAAATATTCACATGAAGTAGCTCAGAGAGTAACGAGGTGCTTGCTGTTGTCAATAACAGAATATATCACAGATGAATTTGGCCAATATTCACAGGGCATGGACAGTAGAGCAATGGTTAAGCCCATAACAGTAGGCTAGAAATGTGAACTGGAAACAAACAAACAAAAAAAATAAAAATAAATAAATAAATAGAAACCTTTCTCCTGAATACCATATTTTTGTCATTTTAATAAAATGGCTCATGGAAATAAAAAGGTGTCATGAGGAGTAAAAGGGAGAGTTTTATTTTTTCAAATCAAACAGAAAAGTTTCTTTTAGACAAAGTTTGTTTAGTTTATAAGTTAAACAATTAGATAAATATAGTCCAAAAGACACTTTTGTTGAAAATTTGTTTTCAAGTAAAAAATTAACTATTTTTACTTAGTGGATATAAGAACAGATATAAGCAACATGGTAAGGCCACTTCATTTCATTTGAAGACAACACCTTCACATTCTTGACATTAAATGTAGGGAACTGAAGAGGTAAGCAAAATTAAAATAAATACAGGCACATTTAAATGGCTTAAATAAAATGAGGTATCGACTGGATATCCCACGATAGATAAATAAAAATCATTAACTAATGGGATAAGAACAAAGGGGAAAAATTGAATTCAGCTAAGGAAGATAAATTAGTAATATAAATTAGTTCCAACTGCAACACTGCTTTCTCATTAGGAACATAATTTCTTAAGAGTGTTAGTAGCTGAAGGATCTAAGCAGATGGACCAAAATTTCCACCTCATATAAGCCCTGAGAAATAGGATATTTCTTTTGTGGTTTTGATTGGCCAAGCCTATGTAATTTATCAAGCAAGGAAACCCTCCTCATCTACACATAGTTTCCACAGAAGAAGAAAAGAAAGTGCTGGAGAACAGACTTAAAGGCCTATCTTTATGGTCTCAGATTTCTACTTAATTTAGATCTTTGCATTTTCATATTTCTATAAGTTACTTTATTTTTATTTTATAGATCTGAGTTCTCCACATTAGAATGTAACACATTCAGGACAGAAAGAGCTAGTTAGAAAGAATATGAGATTAAATCTTTGAATTTTCATATTTCATTTCTTATTTTAATTACAACAATATAAAGACATTCCTTATTTTCTCAAAGAAAATATGAAGAAAAAAAAGTACATCTAGACTTTCTCAAAGAGAAGTGCTGTCAAGTAATTTACAGTGAAACTAAGACACATTCATTAGCTTTTTAAGGGCTGCTGTGCAGACAAAAACTAATAAAAATACAGAACATAAAAAGCATAATTTAACAGTGAAATAGAACTCTTTAGAAAAGCTGAAAATGAAATGAGACCTGCTCCATAAGCAACATGAAAATATTGCATGATGATGGATAAAGATGACATTTACAAGGTTCGGTAATGCAAAATGGTGAAGTTTACAGGAAATTAATCTAATATGGTAGACATATCATTTCTCACAGGGGCTGGATCATAATTCAACTGTCTTCACCTGACAAGGTCAAAATTTACCACAGCATACACTAGAAAACAGTAAGTTGAAGAGGCTTCATCACATCTTAGATCAGTTCTGCATAATTTCAGATATAAAAATCTAATTCTGTGGCAACCAGAGGATTTATCCCTGCTATATGAAAAGAAAACTCTCCAAAACTTTTGATTAAAATATAATGAAGAGGGGGGGGGGGGGGGAAAAAAAAAAAAAAAAAAAGTCCTATCTGATTAAAATGATTGTTCATAATTAATTTGAATTATCATTATCAGCAAGCAAGTG
Organism: Stictonetta naevosa; assembly: GCA_011074415.1. NCBI lineage: Eukaryota > Metazoa > Chordata > Aves > Anseriformes > Anatidae > Stictonetta > Stictonetta naevosa. The sequence continues at coordinate 38,160,911 of CM021700.1, forward strand.
AATACATGGTTTCCTCGGAATGATAACACACAAAGCAAAACCAGCCATTTCTTTCAGCATATTAGTTTTATTACACAATCAAGTTTAATTCTGTTTAAGATGAAAATGATTTGATCAGTTTCGTAAACATAGAGCTGTTCTGTAGGGTATAGATTTAAAAAGCAGTGTATGACGCATATATAAAACCATTTCCAAATCAATTCATTATATCAATATAAGTCATTATTACTGTTGTGGACTACACACATTTATTTGTTCTTCCATCTTGTATCTAGACTTGCTGTCAAACTATTTCTACAGTTCTGCAGTTATAAGAAGGATACTTTCTGGACTTCAGAATTTTATATCAATGCTTTAACATTTGTAAAAACACACAATAATAATATTGTATCTCCACATACTGTACATAGTCGAATTTTAAGAAAAATTTAAGTACTTCTTTTACTGAAGACATGCAAGATCAAAAGATAATGGCATTTGTAAGAAAGTTGTATTTTATTTCATAGATGTAAAAATAATCGATACAGAAGAAAATTGCACAGCAATGCATAGCATTTAATTTAGAAGAAATGTCATACAATTTTCCATTCTCCTAGGTTCTTATAGAGTAATTATTAAATGTGCAGAATCATATTAAGCATGAATAAACCTATACAGATTCATCCTCATTAAATACTATAGGATTTCTTCATTAAAGAGGTAGTAAACTGGTATCTTATGAACTTGGATAGGTGCCTCTAATTAGTTTAAACTGAATTAAAAGAGTTTGATGTCTGTAGAAATCATTGCGGACATCAGTTCTGACTTGCAGCGTAAGAAATGCTCTGTTACTTACTAAAGTAATTCCTGAATCAAGCGTTCTATTTCTGAACTACTTTGGACCCAAGCCTTAACATCTACCTAAAGTATGCTAAAGTATATATCCCAACACTAAAAATCCAAGTCCAGGTAACATATATTAGGCAGTAGCATAAAAGTTTTGCAGTAGCTCTAAACTGCAGTAATAGTAATAGATTCTATTGGTCTGTATATAACGTACTGCTCAAAGTAATGCAGTTATGGTATATTATCATATTTCATTCTCAATAATTTCTGCTGGGTGAAAAAATAACAGCATAACCTGCCTTGTAATTTTAGCTACATTGGTTTGTCATTTTGTTTGGAGAAATATGGAGTCTGAACTGAATGGCAAGGTTCTTCTATTTTATGACAAGACTCATGAACCTTCTAGTCTGCCATGGAGCAGTGAAAATTAGACAATCAAGGAGAACCAACCAGTGCACACACTCCATGAAAATCACCAAATCCTTTGAAACATTCACTAAAGCAGTATGAAACATGATATCAGGGTTTGTGATGTTGAGCCATCGAACAGTTTCCTACCCGGTCACATCAGCACTGCACTTTCTGAACTCAGGAGGCCATTCTGCTGGAGTCACATGCCATGCTTACTCAAGCTTCCAGAGAATAAGCATTTTCATGATTAGTTACAAAGTTAAATTTTAACAGTGGGACACTGGTTTTCCCCCTCTAGAGTTATGACCATACTCTAGAAGGCTTCTAAGATGAATTATCTAACAGCCAAAAAGTTTGATGCAATGAAATATTTGATTTACCAGTTATCATCCAGGTATCCAAGTATATCTAGCTTCACAAAGTTATTATTTTAGACAATGTATATTAAATCACAGAAGCATCTGAAGCAGTGTAGCAGGTAACAGCTGCACATACACACCCTTGGTCAAATCCTATCTGCTATATTTTCTGCTGAGAATATAAACAAAAGAAAGAGGTATTCACTCACAGCTCTGCCAGGAGTAACAAATCAGAGTATGTTCATCTTAATTGGAGGAGAAACATTTTCCCTGTGTTTTCCATCTCATGGGACAGAAAAGACAGTAATGATGCTAAAGGATATGGACAGGTTGACTCCTAAAAATGTGTTTGGTAGATAGAAAGCAGGCATACATGGAAGAAAGTTTCCTACTATTATTCCTGAATATCATATTGTAGATATGTGTAAAGAAACAGGGAAAATGCTACTAGCAGGGAAGTGGAATGAAATCAAAAACTTATTCAATAGCTTAAGCAGCAAGAGAATGAGACAATTACCAGAAACACCCTAAGGTTCATCCGAAGCAGGCCTTCAAAAACAGAAACAAACAAACAAACAAAAGACATCAAACAACAACAACAAGAAGAAGCAGTCTTGGGTTTAAAGGGGAAAGTTTCTTTTTAAAAGTTAACTTCTCTGTTTCTTGATATTATGACAACATTTAAATAAATGTTTTATCTGTAAATAAATGCATTTAATATAAGTCAAAGCTTTTCATTTTTAATATTCCAAGATAAACATGGTATCCTTCATATACTGAAATAATCTATCACAGTCTGTTGTCTCTCTGTGTAGTAGAGGATGGCCTTGGTTTATTGCCATTACACAGCTTATTAGAGATCATTCTTCTTACTACAAGAACAACCTTCATTTCCTCAAATATAATAATGTATGTACCAAACACCAACAGCATTTTTGACTACCTCAATTAATTTTAGTTTTTCTAATGCTGCCTGGGCAAACAAGGCCTGCATGTTCTTTGCACAGCCTGCAAGGAGAAATGAAACCTTGGCAAAAGCCATTCTTCCGACTCCATTTTAAGAGTAGTCCCTTGCAGAGCAGGTTAAGTTACTTCGCTGTAGTTTTAGCTTTTGAACCTCAAGACTGAAGCATGACAATGAAATACAATAAGGGGATATGCTGGGTGAATGTTGAGAGAGTGACTCCAACTACCCCAGAAGCATGTCTGCAGTCAGAGTGTATGTCTTTGATTGCCTTCTTGATGTTCTGAAATTGATTTATATTGTTATAAAATAGACTTTAAAAGGCATCTTAAGAAATAGTTAAGTCAGTGATTTATGTCATACTATTATGCTTCAAAAGCAGTTCATAAAAAGCCAGCCATTTTAAAGACAGGTCGGTATGGATTTGCTACAAAACTGAATGATACCACAAAGAAACATCAATCTTGATGCTTTCTCTTTCCTTATTTTGAAAGGGCAGTTTAGAGGTAAGGAGCAGAGAAGTAGTAAGCAAAGGTGCTTTTTCTGTTTTTTGTCTGCTTTTTGACCATTCCTTATCAATTACATGCCATACTGTACTTTGGGTGGTCACAGCACAGTTTATTTAGCTCATTTGAGTTTTACAGTTTGATCACTGGTGTCTTAAAGTCTCTATAGGCTAGGTGTTTTTCATGTGCAAAAATTTCCTTTTAGGGATTTGGGAATCAAATCTAGAAAGGAGGCTCCTACATTCTGATCTCTGTTCTCAGGACTGTTTTTGAACACTAACCAGTAAAATGTAAATGTACGTTTCATAGAATCACAGAATGGTTTGGCTTGGAAGGAACCCTAAAGACAATCCTGCCATGGGCAGGCATGCCACCCACTAGATCAGGTTGCCCAGGATCCCGTCCTACTTGTCCTTAAACAATTCCAGGGATTGAGCATCCACATCTCTGGACAACCTGTTCCAGTGCCTCATCACCCTCTTAGTAAAGAATTTCTCATTTTTATCTAATCTAAATCACACCTCTTTTAGTTTAAAGTTGTTCCCCCTTGTCCTATTACTATCAGCCTGTGTAAAAAGTCACTCTCCATCTATTTTATAAGCCCCCTTAAATACTGGAAGGCCACAAAGAGGTCTCCCCAGAGCCTTCTCTTCTCTAGGCTGAACATCCCCAGCTCTCTCAGACTGTTTTCATAGGAGAGGTGCTCCAGCCCTCTGATCATCATCATGACCCTCCTCTGGACCTGCTCTAACAGGTCCTTTTCCTTCTTGTGTTGGAGCCCCAGACCTGGGTGCAGTACTCCAGATGGGGCTTCACAAGAGCAGAGTAAAGGTGGACAGTCACCTCCCTCGACCTGGTGGCCACTCTTCTGTTGATGCAGCCCAGAATGCAGTTGACCTTCTGAGCTTCAAGCATGCACTGCTGGCTCATGTCGAGCTTTTCATACACCAGAACCCCCAAGTCCTTCTCCGCAGTGCTGCTCTCAATGAGTTCTCCCAGTCTGTACTCATTTCGGGATTAGAATCTAATTAGAACTAAAATTATTGCAATGGATTTTCAATAACACACATCTGATATTCAAAGATATCTAGAAACAGCTGATCAGGTTATTTGATTCTGACAGCTCTTCACCTCTTTCTTACATCTTAGTCTAATTTTTGCACTTTGTTTCTATCCTAACAGTCATAAACACCTATGATTAAAAGAAGCAGTGGATTAATAAAAAGATGCATGATCAATACTTAGCAATTTTTCTTTTGAGACAAATATTCAGCAAACATGCAGACGGTACTGTTTGCGTTTCATTTTTGGTTTATATTTTTGAAATTTGTTATTTATTTAATCCATTACCAAGTTACATATTTATTCAGCTTTACAGCAGTGTGCTGCATAAGCACATAAGTTTATAGCTGGCATAAATGTCTTGAACAAATTTGAAAGAATCAGAAAATGCACTAAAAAGAGAACAAAAATATTTTGTGATACTAAAATATTATTTTATAATTATTTTAAAATAAATTCACCCATTAACAGTTTTCACCAGGTGTCTGTTTAATATCCTGGCCATACCTTCTTTAAAAGAGTGCAAAGAAATGTGCAAAGATCTGTGGTTCACCTGTCCTGGTTGCTTAGCACCTGGGTGAAGTTCTCTAAGAGCACCAACTGCTGACCTCAACAGCCTTTTTGGAAGCCAATCTGCACAATTAGAACATCATGTTTCAGTAATGTAGTTGCAGTTGGTGGCAGCAGTTTGTTTCTAACATATCTCTAGTAACTCTTACAGTTGTCATATGTTGATTCTGTGAGGTTTATTTTTATATTACTTTGTGCTAATATTTACTGTCACTTTCATAGCACAGCAAAATAGAAGCAAGATGTCACAAAGAGATCAGATTTTTGAAGGCTCATGTTTCTTAAATAAATTACAATTTCTCGTATTACTAGCATGCATCTGTCTGTTGAAAAAATCAGTTTTCTTAACCTCTTTTCTAAAAGTCTGCCTGTTATTTCATACATTTACTACAAATTGGAACTGAATTGCATAAAATGAATAAGTTTAGTCAAATTCAATACAATTATGTGCTAGGTAGCTTTCATATATTCTAAATATGGCAACCCTATTACATATATACTAATTGTACTTATACAGAACCTGCTGTTACTTCATAACTGAAAGGGCAGCATTAAAGGTAAGAGATTGATATACCATGCAGCAGCATATTACTAAAAATATTCTCAGAGATCCAGAGGTTGCCTAACTTAAGAAAGACTTGCCAGTACAGCTTGTGCTCTACAACCTTTTCTGTAAATAAAGTCGGCCACAGACTCATGCAGTGTGGCTCTACACAAGTCTCTCTCAGGGATGACACAATGAGCCTGACACTACATCCACAAACAGCTCAAGTGGTAATTCTGCCTTGGCTGAGGAAACAGAGACTTCCCAAAATAGGAAGAGAGAAGTGGCTGCAGAGAAATCTTCTGCCTGCCAAAGAAGTAATGAAAGATATTGGAGCTGTCATAGACACATGAGTACATCATGGCTACTCCTTTTTGCCTCTGTTCATCCTATTGGAAAACCTATCCGACAGCAGAATTTATTTTGAAGCCAGAAAGTCCTGTTAAATCATGTAATATGACCTCTTCTAGCAATGCAAAGATGTACACTCATCTATATTGAAGCCAACAATGTGGATGTAGCTGGAAGGTAATTTTCCATTCTGATTTTGTAAAGATATAGAATTACTCATGTCTCCTGATAGATTGTTAAAAAGTTTTATCACCTTTCCCATGGGTTATTTGTGCCTGCTTCTAAATTGGCTATAAGATCCAGGCAATGCTCTTGTTATGTCTTTCTTTGCTGAACCAATTTTTATTGTTATTTTTCACCAACCTAGAAATTTTCAAGAAGCAAATCTGTGCTCTTAGCTGATCATTTTCCAAGTCACTTTACTTTTTTGGCAGGTTGTAGTCAGTTAAAAAAAAAAAAAAAAAAAGTTCTCTTTTCCATTACATTACAAGACTATGTTTACTTTGCCTCTGTTCAGTTTGTTTCATGAAAGACATACTAGGAAAGTCATTTTGAAATAGACAAAAATCATTCCACAATTCAATAGAAAATTATTAGAAACAACACCTCATCTATTTTAACATAAATCTAAGACTTGCCCCTGGCGAAAAGAAAGCCAAGCCTATACACAGGTTAATGGAAGACAGCAAAATTCTCAGGGTTTGTCCAAGCTGCAGATACAATCCTCAGATAAATTTCAGAACTCCAATAGCACAAGCATTTAGTTGGTTTATGGATTGGTAAAGCAGAAACTTCACTGGGCTGCTAATACCTTTCCTCAGTTTGCAAAAAGCTGTGCTCCACTGCCATGCTCTATTGTAGGATGCACACACAGCCTTTGGGGACAGAAGAGCAGATCTCAATGTTTTCCAAATACAGCCAGCAATTTCAGGACAGTGAAACTACAGTCATTACTTCTACTCAAGATATGGCATTCATATCCATGTGTAAGTTATAATACAATTTTCTGCTTAGGGAATAGCTATCAATACTATGCTACAAGAACAAATACTGCAAAAATATGCTTATATGCATTCATTTGAATAAAAACTATGAATCCAATTTGACACTGTTCCAAAACTTTTCAATTTTTTAAAATATCTAAATAGATTCTTCTATTTATTTTGTCAGGAAAAAAAAAAAAAAAAAAGCAATTGGTCTGTGCCCTGTGCCTAGTTCACAGTTCTCTATGTGGCTAGCAGGAAACCTCATTTAACCTGTTATGAACAGAAGTAGAAGAAATAATAATATATTCACTGCAATCATGATTCAAAGACACAGAACTTCAAAATAAAAATCAAAACAAATAGTTCATGAATAACCCATAGACTGATATGTTTGCATATAAATCTTCAGCAAATAAATTCCAAAACAAACATATTTATACAATCAGAATATTTTTAGTGAATAATGTATGAAGAGAAACATGGTAAAATTTGCAAACCTTATTCACTGCAAATAGCCCATCTCCAACATAGCATAGGAAACAACAATGTAAGATGAGACAGACAATAAGAAACAACTATCAGCTGCCAACTAGTAAAATAGCACCTAGTCATGGCTACCTCTCACTTCAAAGTTTGTGGGTACAGGCAAGCACTGAAAAGATGCCCCCGTGAAGTTTTGGACACTACCTCACTCAACAAAACATCTAGAAAAAAATAGCTGTAGGGAGAAGAAATTTAGATACTTATGACATCTGCAAAGGCAGCTAGTAAGCATGTGAAAATGTCATCAGCTTTGACTGGCTTTTCACCAAAAACTGGTGGGCTGTGTACTTCAGTTAAGCCCCCTACATTTTAAGCTCCTTTGCTTCAGCTCCTTCATATTCATTCCTTTGCTTATCTCCCTGTGGTGGTTTTACCTTGCTGGGCAGCTGAACTCCACCGCAACTGCTACCTCAGTAGGTAGCAGGGGAAGAAGAAAGTATGCTGGAAGGAAAAAAAAAAAAAAAAAAAAGCAAAGGCCATGCAGAAGTACACAGAGAGAAAAAAATAAAAAATAAAAAATTACTTCCCATCAACGAGTTATGTTTGGCCATGCCCCAGAAAGCAGGGCCTCAATATGCATAGCAGTTGTTTGGGAGGATGGACGTCTTCATAACAAGAGACCCCCCCCCTTCCCCTTTCTCACCTTTTATTGCTGAGTGTGACACCATGTGGTATGGAATATCCTTTTGGTTAGCTTGGGTCAGCTGTCCTGGTGATGTCCCCTCCCCACCTCTTGCCCACCCTCAGACTATTTGCTCTAGAGGTGTTTGGAGGGTGTCTTGATGCACTCCTCAGCAATAGACAAAACACTGGTGGGATACCAATGCTGTTCTAGCTACCCATGCAAAGCACAGCACTATATGGGCCACTGCAGGGAAGGTTAACTCTGTCCCAGCCAGACCCATTACAACCTCCCCAGTTTCTCCTCTCTCCTTCACTTCTGTATACTCTCTCTGCACTATTTACCAAACATCCTCCTGATCATTTCATATCACAGGAAAGAAAAAAAAAAAAAAAAAAAAAAAAAAAAAAAGATTTTTTCTGCCTTTCATATGTATTACATACTATGCAATATTTTATATATCCATTGTTCGGATTTTTTGTTATATTTTTCACAATAGGAAAATGGAACTAATCTTTTTTGATTTGTACCTATTGTTATAAATAAATAGAGTGTACTCATGAGTAAAGCTCATTTCTAGCTACAGTCCCTAAATTTTTTACTGTATTGTACTGGAAGTACATTTGAAGTCATGAACTCTAAAGAGAGTCACATCTTTTAGAGATGTGACATTAAAAAAAAAAAAAGCAAAACTTTGTTCTCTGAAACCCTTCAGTGGGCATTCGGCTTGATCCTGCTCATGTCTTGTGGCTACCCTTTGGCTTCCATAGTACCAAGGAACACAAACACACAAATTCAAATCATAACTTAAATGATAACTAATGATAGTAACTGCTAAAATCAAATTTGTGGTAATGGATAACAAAGTTTTGTTTCATCATCTGGACATACACCTTAGCAGTAACTTAATGGGAAATCAGGAACTCCAGGTTCTCTAGGTGGCTCTGGCCAGGTACTTCTCTCAGTTTAAACAATTTAACTGTGGAGTCTATGTTTAGATCTTGGCACATATAATCAATATTACAGCACAAATTTAACAGGGTAAGCATAATCATGAGTATATCCTGCTATCTCATAAACCTAGTTTCATTGCATCTCTATATTGTGTAGATCACAAATCTTAATCCTTCCCAGAATAGAGGGGAAAAAAAAATAGAGATAACCAATTTTTTTCTACTAATCTAGGAATTGGATTATGTCTAATGTGTTTGTGCACACTTACTGATACAGCAATAAAATAAAATATTGTCAGAATTACATTTGTGCAGGTTTGATTATTTTGGAGTTTTGCAATATGTGAAGACTAGAATGATTTAGATTCTAAGCAATCATTCAAAAAATGAGTTAGGTAGCTGGTCAACTTTTAACTTTTTTGTTCCAAAGTATGTTGTATAAATACTAGGATAATTAATAATTATTTATTGAAGCATATCAATTACAATTCAGTCACTGCATTTAGAAACAATATTGTTAATTATATACTGAAAAGAAATGAAGTGGAAAGGACACTAGAAGCCATGCCCAACTGCAGAATATTAAAAAAACAATGAAATTTATTATTATTATTATTATTATTAAACAAAAGGAACAGTAGGTTTCTTTATACATGATGAATTTCATCCTTGTGGAAAACATTTTATCCTAATTGTGTCTCGTTTTTTAAAAATAGTAAGAAATGGATTATAGCACTTACCTCAGTGAGCAATTTAATTTGGGGGGGGGGGGGGGAGAAAGTTCTATGTAAATTGACACACTGCAAGGATATTTTCAAGTAAATTACATCATTTATGAAGAACTTTTTAACTTGCAGTAAACTCAGTACAGTGATACTTTATACATATATAATATCTTCCCCAAGGTCTCGATACATGGTCATGGTTTCTCAATATTACAGCCAATCAGACTGTAAATAATAATGAGGAGTTAGCCCAGTGTTCACAGATGTCACAGCATATCACAGTCCTTTGGAAAGACAGGATGCTTTGTCTATGACAGTGTGTGGTTCACAGTTCCAGTCTAGGTGACAAGCTTTGATGTCACAGACAGCATTTGCTGACACCAACAGTTGATCTGTCTTGTGTCAAGATGCTGCTGCACATTTTCTTGAGAACATCTTTTCAATTTGTCATTTGCATACCTCTCAGCCACTTGCTAAATGTAACTACATAAAAATAGCCCCTGGCAGTCTGCTAACAGGTGCTTTCAATAATCTGATCAAGCTAACTTTGCGAGGTAATGCTATGTGTTCACTCCATGTGTTGCAAGCATTTGGTGGCTGAGGACACTCAACTTTCTATTACTGTTGATCAGATAAGCAACTGCACCACATATCAGTCAAATAACTGACACTGAGCTATGAAAAGGCATTCTTAAAGACAATATCAAGGATATGATAAGATTTGATTCATTGTCATCCCATCATTTTGCTCCACTTATCCTTTTGAAATATTTGGCCTGGTAATGATTGGTTAGCTCTGTCTGGTGTTTTATTAAAACTACTTTTCCTGACACACTGTGACTCTCTTGGACGAATTTGCCACTAACTGGAATGGCTTAATTGTTGAAATCACGGTAGAACAAGTTTTTGACCTTATAGGTACACATCAGCCAGTACCTTTGTTTCTTGAAACACCTTTATCTTGAAGCACCTGTATTTCATTGTAGGGCTTGTACAATAAATTATAATTTCATTGAAGTGAGATCTGCGAAGTATTTGAATTGCAAAGTACTACTACAGGAGTATCATAATGACAAGGCTCATAATCAAGAGTTAGAGAGTGTTTTTAAGACCTTGTGTCTCTGTCAAGACATGTTACATCTTGAAAATCTTGAGTTCTTACTGGTGCTGAGTAGGTTTTTTGGTCAGCCACAGAACACTGATAGGATGTAAATAAAATGTCTTTAAGTGTCCTTTCTCCTACTTTCTCAGGGGTGGATGAACAACACTAACTTTGGTAGAGCTGCTCTACCATTCTGAAAGATCTACTTTTGACCCAGAAGGAACAGCAGGCAACCAGAAGTTACAATAATTGAAAATGTTAAGCTTGCACTCAAAGAGATGCATGATTTATGGGGAGAAATTGTCTTTTGGCAAGGATCATAGAAGAGAGTTGAAAATGATGCTAGATTTAGATAACCATCTGACTATGGGTGATAAACATGTTTGGGCTTGCTGTCAAAGCTTTCCTTCTCCTTACCTTTTTTTAAAAACAAAAAATTCAGCCAAGTAGCCCATTGTAACTGGTTAGTTGACTTGAGGGTCTACATACAAACTTTATCCAATCCCAAGATCTTTAGAGCAAGAACATTTTGCTTCACTTTTAAAGAAGAGAAAGGAAATACATTTATGACAAACGACAAGGTCAGCTGTGCAGAGACAGACCACACAGATCAGGTTCCCTGCTGTCTAGTTTGATGCCTATCCTCTGTAAACAGCCTAAGTTTATATTGGTCTTTTGGCTGCTGTTCAACAATGCAAACTCATCACATTTTTTTTCTGGTAGCACTGCCAGGTTTTCATCATCTTTTTTCTTCCTTCTTTTGAATACATTTTTTCCACAGGCATGCTATTTTGTGGTTTGCATGTGTGTGTGTGTTTATTTTTCTTCCCCTCAAAAATGAATCTGACTCTGATGTTTTCTAAGTGTTTTCTTATAGTAACAATGCAGACCTCTAATGATGCAAATGTTTGCTAATATTTGGCAACTCAAATATTCAAACACTTAAAATTATTGATGCTATGTTTCCTGCTGTTATAATCTGCCTGTCTAAGAAAATGGATTTTTTTCTCCTCTTAAATTGTTGTAGTCTATACCTGCTTTTGATTAAGTAATTGCTTTTCACTGCATACAGTTTGTTCAAATGCTATTTCAGAGAAATCCACGGGCATGAAAGGTCATTAACAGTTATCTTTGCACTTATGTTTATTAAGATGTACATACTTACATTCAGATTTTCCCAAGGCCTAGATAATTGTCTCAAACGCACCCCTTAGTCTTTCTATTTTCAAATGAGGACAAGTTGATATGTATTTTACCTACCCTTCTTTCTTTTTGTCAACATTAATATTCCTGTTACCTTGGCTTTTTGTACAATGCCTTTCCTAAGTGATAATCAGGTAATCTAAGTCATCATTTTATCAAGACACAAAGATACATCATCTTATTGCCATGATATTTACAGTAAGATCACTTGGCTCCCAGTGTGAGGCACAGACATTTATGAGACATCCACATAAAATGATTCAATGCCTGAAGGTTTGTATTTACTGTGGAAGCACTTTCACGGAGAACGTTCTTCAGAAAAGCACAACAGAAAACTCTTTTGTTCACCGATGCTTATTTATGTGTTTGGCATCTGTTCTTTATTGTCTAAGTGACCTGGGTGCTTTCTCAAGGTACTTTCCCAGTATCTTAGTAGAGAAAAATGTATGTAAAACAGTTTTCAAACATGACTGATAACACTCAGTTTCGATTTTGGTAGTAAACAGTCATAAATCTTGCATTCTGAATTGCAGCTCCAACAGCTCCAGAAATTTCCAAAAAGCACCATCCACCCACAAGTATGTTTGTGTGATCACATGACAATAATATTTAGGCCATTGGGTTGGGTTTTCTCAGTCAAAGTTCTGCTGCACTTCACCCCCCCTCAAGGATCCAGAAACAGCTGCACAACTTAAACTCCACCACAGAGTTACTGCATGGTCATTATGAAATACTGTTTAGCCCCAAATGGCAAACAAACAAAAAAATGGGAAGACTTCCCTATCTTATTACCAGTTACTGTATTAAAATAGCCCATAATCTATAGGGGAGAATTTATATAGTACAAGGTGAATGAATGTTTTATAAAGGATAATGAGGGGCAATAAGGAAAATAAGATATGATATATATTTTCAAAATTGATTTGCAGGTGTCAGATGATTGAAATGAGGTAGAAAGCAGAAAAAAAGAATATGACAACCAACTCAGTTATGAATTTCTATGACAAAGCAGACCATGATCCTTGTGGGTTCCTCCAACTCAGGATATTCTATGATTCTATGATATCTGTTGTTAAAAAGCCCAGGGCTTTTGTTAAAAGCACAGGGCTATGAAGTTGATTAGAGGACTAGAACACCTGCCATACAAGGCCAGGCTGAGAGAACTAGGCCTGTTTAGCCTGGAAAAGAGAAGGAAAAAATGAGGGAAGACCTCATCAATGTATATAAATATCTGAGGGGAAGGTGTCGAGAGGATGGAGCCAGTCTCTTTTCATTTGTGCCATCTTCTCGACACCCTCCCCTCAGTCTTCTGAGGGAAAAAATATTCTCCAGTAATACTATGTCCCTCTTGTATTGGGGAGCCCAGAACTGGACACAGTATTTCAGATGTGACCCCACCAGGGCTGAGCAGAGGGGGAGGATTGCCTCCCTTGACCTGCTGGCAACACTCTTCCGAATGCACCCCAGGATACCTACCGTTGGCTTTCTTGACCACAAGGGCACATTGCTAACTCATGGTCACCAGGAGTCCCAGGTCCCTCCAGGTCACACACACCCCCCCCCCCCCCCCCCCCTCCCCCAGCCTGTACTAGTACTTGGGGTTATTCCTCCCTTGGTGCAGGACCCTCCACTCGGACCTTATAGCATATGAAAGACATATAAAAAAAATGCCAATGCTTGAAAAAGAAAATACATTTCTTGTCAACAATGACTACCCCCCCAATTGCATTATAACAAGTGCTATGTAACATTGTTTAATATCCTTCTTTCTTCAATTTGCCTGGAGGTTTTGTCTCTAGAATTGAAAAGAAAAGCACTACTACCCAATGTGATGCATTTTCAGAAAGGATAAGTGTTGAAACACCTGCTTGTAATCAAGTCCTAGGAACTTAAAATACCTGTTCATACAAACTGTTTTTCCTTTCTCACCCCAACTTGGCAGTAAGTTGAGATGAGAAATGGAAATACAGAGATGATCTTTATATAAGAAATAGAATAAAGCAGTAATGGGCTTGCACCACAAATCTTCCCTTCCAGTGGATGTTGATTTGGGAATTTTTCTGCAACAAAACAGTAAAATTCAGCAAATGGGTCTTCTTTTGGAACTTCTTCCCTGGGGCAATTTAGGCCAGCCTGAGCTGAATTTCTCTTGGTGGATTTTAATTATATCCTTCCTACTCTAATAGAGAAAATCCTACCTAGATATATTGCTTTTCAGACATAGAATAATAGAGTCTAGAATAGAATAATTTAGACCATGTGTAAATAACCATTAATATTTTATCAGCATAAACCATTTTAATACTTTGCAAGTATAATTCAATGTTTTAGAATGTATCCTAGCAATAGAACAATATAAAGACTAAAAATTGTTTCTACACAAGGTGTGAGCTTCTTTCCATTTTGCATGGAAAAAAAATATCTATATAAACTGACTGTTCTTAACTAGGGAAAATATGGAATATTGGAAGAATTAATCTCTTACCTACAGAAAAATATCTTCAGAATAGTCACAAAATTAAGCCTCGAACTTAACAACGATACTGTAGCATATACTGCCTTTGAAATGTGGGGAAGACTAGTAGTCACTTGGCCTCAATATTTTATTATCTGCTGTGAATTGGGGCAACCACAACATTAAGTTTCACTTATTTAAGTGGTGTTGAAACAAATATGTGCTATTTATTTCTGTGCAGGTTTGAAAACCTCTGTGAACTACAGATTAAATCTACACATTTAATTTAATTTAATTTAATTTAATTTAATTTAATTTAATTTTATTTTATTTTATTTTATTTTATTTTATTTTATTTTATTTTATTTTATTCTTCATAATCCACTTAAGAGAGGAAACTGTTATAATAATATACTTAAATTTTACCAACCAGTTACATTATGTGGCTGATTGCATATCTTGATCCTTATAGTACAGTAGATTGCTTAATGACAATGAAGCAAATTAAATAATTGTTTTAGTGTCTCACCGTAATTTCTCTGTTGGCTTGCTTTAGAGTAACAGTGTTATAAAGCATATTTTGTCTTAGAGTGCTAAGAAAGTTAACGTTGTTTCTATTTTCACTGTACTTCAGAAAATCAAGTTGGACTTTGGAAGTTATATTTCAAAACTCCTTTCAAAAGTATACCGAAGAACATGGTTTTTATGTGTTTTTATTTATTTATTTATTTATTTATTTATTTATTTATTTATTTATTCCAAAAGATCTTTGAAAATTATCACCACTGCTGGTATTTTATGGGATTTATAGATCAGTTAGGTATTTTATGTTGGACTAGGCTTTTATGTAAATCCAGAGTCATTGCACTTTAAAAAACAACAGCAACTAATCAACCAACTAAACAACAAAATAGAATCATTGCTGGACCTACTTGGTATCAGAAGACATAATCCAAAATTGTGTTTATGGTTACATTAATAGTAAAACAAAGGCATTAATGTTTGGCCTAGGTTGTAAAGTATTTTAAGATTTACAAATGATAGGGTGGAGCATCATGATTAGCCCTGATTTTCAGAGGTCCCCAAAGTACAATAACTGTATAAGTAGGTGGGCTATAGTCCTTTCTATAGGAGCAGACTCTGCTCTTTGAGAGTATGGTAAACATTAATGCATTTCTGAATTCAGCTGAGTTTTCAAATAGTACTGTGTGGGATGTGATGGCATGATCTGGTTATTGCTGAGCAATAGAAATAAGGTATTAACACATCATAAAGCATTTCTGTTTGCTGCTTGTTGAAAAAGCTAATTTCACTTCCTATCTGCTTCAAAGGAACAATTCATCTAATTTCAGCAAGGCATTCACCTTGCTTTTAGCCAGAAGAACCAAGCTTCTGAACAAGCTGTCATAAATCTAAGCCATACATCTTGATTAAATGGTAAATCACTGTTTGTGCACTCCTTCATCCTGATTCTATGTGAAGGTAGATTTTAGTATGTTTATATCCTAAGCTTCAATTATATTTTCAAGCTTTGAGGAAATATTTGTGCTCAACTGATTATATTTCCTAAAAGGCTACAAAAATTCAAGGAGAGAATAGTATCATCTGTTGTGGCCTCAAAGTACCAGAAAGAGCCTTGAACTGCTTTTCCGTTCTCCTGTTTTCCTTGCAATAACTGTTACTGCTTAATAAGCAATCTCCCACTTTTTATCTTCTTTTATGCTTTCAATCTCCATGGCATCTAAACAATTCTCAGCCATGAATAAATGTCTCCTCTCTGCAGGAGGAAATATTATCATTCCATTACACGCAGATGAGGCAACCAAAGCACAGACGTGAAATAAATTGCAGAAGGTATATGGCATATAGAATAAACTTACATTTATGTTCTAGATATTTCAAAAGTTAAAGGCATATTTCAGAGTCATTTGAAGAAATACAACAGTGCTATGTAAAAAATTGTATGAGATCTCCAGCAAAATCCTTTCCTTAAAACCTATGAACTTTTGATTCAGTTATCTTA
This sequence comes from Stictonetta naevosa, assembly GCA_011074415.1. Classification (NCBI taxonomy): domain Eukaryota; kingdom Metazoa; phylum Chordata; class Aves; order Anseriformes; family Anatidae; genus Stictonetta; species Stictonetta naevosa. The sequence continues at coordinate 38,177,115 of CM021700.1, forward strand.
ACAAGAAAATTATTTTTCCTAGAGAAACCAAAACCATGGGTGATTTCAGACTTCCACTGGCAATAATTGTTATCAATATTTCACTAGTAACATATGCTGTGTTGTGTACCTGATTAGGATGTATTAAAATTTGATTTTATTTCATAAAAGTTGATAGAGCTGCAGTGAGAAACCTGGCAATTTCCAACACAGTAAATTCTCCAAGAAAAGAAATATAGATATACATATATATATATTTTTAAGCAGGACGTTTAATAAAAATACCTCTGCATATTGGAAAATTATGTGTTTTGAAAAATATCATCAAATACACCAATCTAAGATTGCCAGGTAATTTTGAGAGCAGAGGAAGGAAATTTTTCTTTAAAATCTCTGCTTCCCAATGCTAACTTATTTTTTGATACTGTCCATTCTGGACTCATTTAGCCAAGGCCCAGTTCTTTGCTGAAATTATTTTACTAGCTTTTGGAGTTTCCAGCCAGGATTTGCCCCCAGTAAACCCATGCTCTGAGAGATCATGCTGCAGCCATAACCAATAGCTTTACCATCACTTAGCAACTATGGTACAGATATTTCATACCCACAGCAGCACAGAACTACTCAGAGGCTGAATTAATACTTCCTTATGCTTAACACTTGCTCTTTACAATAATATTGACAGCTAACATTTTGTTAACGTTGTTTTTCTGTGGCTGGAAAAAGAAATTCTAAAGAATCTTTAAGAGGACCCAGCATGAGTGGGTTTAATCAGTTATTACCATGCAGAATCATAATCAGTTCCAACAAAGAGGCTGGATGAGGACTGCTTAACTCTGTGACCATAAACTGTAACCTGCCATCCTGTTTATTACGTTCACTAAAGAAATGCAATGGTCTTTTGGTCTTTTTCATGGCTTGCTATGTCAGCCTGTAGTTATTTCTAAGATATCCTTAGTGGGAAGAAGAAGGTAGGAATGGATTGAGGGACTCTACTTTTAATCAAATTTATTTTATAACTAAAATATTGTAAAAATGCATACTTTGAATAAAAGTAGAATACTTGTCATATTTTACTGAAAACAGACTTCTCTTTTCAATAGATTAGATCAGTAAATTAGTGTTATTAAAAGGTCTCAATTACAAGTTCAGCATAAAAATGTAACCAAGAGAAATTTGTCTAGTAATGATCAGGAAAGAAAATCAGTCTTTTGGAAGATGTCTGCTTTTAGAGGAAAACAGATATATGAGGTAGTAAGCACAACATACTTTGGAAAAGCTTGCTTAATGCTGCTGCTTCACAGATACACATTTTCATCAGGCTGTGCTCTTACACAAACTCTAAACAAAGGCAGAGCATCTGTTAGCTAAAAGTGAGAATAAAGTATCTGGATTAAATGCATTTATTTCAACTGACAATAACTGTTCCTTAGAGAGAAGGATACAAGCATTGATTTGCTGAAGTCTTTTGAATACAGATGGTGAAATGTACTCTGGCTTGTCATATGTACTGACATCTCGTTGTTGTACAAAGTTGCTATACAGACATCTGTAAAACTTGTAAAATGTAATGGAAGATAATTTCCCTACTTGTGCATTTGAATGAGTACTGAACCCATATAAAAGATAGAGAAAATGTAAAAAACAAGTAATATTTTCAGCAGAGTGACGCCATATTTTAAACTGAAGAACATGCCACTCATTTGCAGATGCATTGTGATCACTGGCATATATAAAAATTAAGATAGACTGGGAAAATATGATAAAATTTTTCAAATTGAAGTATGCATCTGCAATGGAAATTGAAAAAAAAAGTATAGGGATGTGTGGGCATAAATTTAGCTCTGTAGCGCTAACAAACTTTATAGATAAAAGTTACAGATTCGTGGCATATGAACATGTAGTAAATATACCATTGTAGTCTCCAGTTTCACTGAAGCAAGCTTAAATGCCATTCCTCTTTCTTCATTCCCAAAGGCATCGGGAGAAAAAGGAGATGCAAGAGTAAAAATGTCAGGAGGAAAACTGAAAATCGAAATGCATTTAATTTCAGGGAGCCACCTGTATCTCTTATGGACAAATTATCACTGAGTGTAAGGTCATAGACTTGGATACCATAAATTTGTGCAAGTCACTGAAGTTAGAAGGGAGAATTAATTTACACCACTGAGAATCTGGCTTTCAGTCATTAAAATGTCCAAAGCCCTCTGGCTTTAAGTGGTTAAGTTTAAAGCTCTTTATAGATAGATGGAGTTTTTTTATAATTTACTAAAAACACTGCTCATCTGGAGAAAAGGAAACTTAAAACCACAGAAGGAAAACATACATCTCTAGGCCATACTTTTCAAGCATGAAAATTTCCTTCACATGCAAATATAAATAAATGCATCTGAGAGCACTCTAAGATGAATAATATTATATATGATATGGTCTTGCCAGATTCCCATTTACTTTTGTAAACTTAAAAATAAACTCCTTCCAAGGTTAAAGCACATGTTTAAACTTTTTTTTTCTTCTTTATGGTGCCAAATCTAATATTTTGCCCTCTTGATGATACTACTGCAAATTCCTAACTAAATTCTTATTATTTTTGGATAACATAGCAATTTTTGTTTTGATTATGAAAATATTGATACTCTTTACCACACTGAGCACAGAATTCTTTGTTATTGAACTGAAAGCTTTTCAAATTGCAAGAAAAACAACAACAAAAAACCTATTTCAAATACTAGCAGTATTTTTTTTTGCATTATGCAAATAAGCTTCAACATTCCTGAGGGAGTTAAACAATAAAATCAAACAAATACTTATAAAAATCCTGCATTTGCATGGTAGCTGTCACGCTATATTGAAGCAAAATTCTTTCCCTATATACGGTGCTTTAAAGAATTCAGTCCAAATGCTGGCCCAGAAGATCCAGCTGTAAATTTCCTATTGTGGTTATGACACAGATACGTCTCATCCATGTAAAAATGGTCTTAATTTCCCAAATGACAGAGAGGGACTGTGAGCATGTTTACTCCTATAACCCAGTGATTTACAGCTATGACCCACCAAAGTCTGTTTAGAAATGTACTTATTGGATACACAGGAAAATTATTCTGTATTCCCAGGCCATTTGGTTTACATCAAAGAAAACATCTAGAAAAGAACAAATAGACAGATAGATAGATAGATGGATAGATAGATAGATTCTACCCTAACTCATTTTTTTGTTTAAAGAAAACCTTATAGCTGGAAGTTCTTCTTTCTGTGAAGGGGAACTTAGCTCAGTTCTATTCACTGTCAGAATTTTCTCATGATGCAGAGCACACTGAGGATGTCATACTTTTTGCCTCATATCAGAGAGTCCCAGAAGAAATACGGACAGGAAAATAACATGATAACATTTAAATCATGCAAACTAAAGATAGGTAAAATCACAAGAACATGGCACATTAGCAGATAGTTAGGATTTAAACTCTTACCACAGCAGAGAACACAGTTAACTCTTTTAACACTCACAAGTTGATATGTAATGAAAACACAAAGAACTGTGTCTATGAGAAATCTTTGCTGATGAGATATGAGCAGGGAAGTTTATGCCTGCATATGAGCACTGGAAATTATTAGAATAATTTAAAAAACATATTTGCATTTAAAATACAAAAGAAAGCAAGAGGATAAAGAAGAAACACCTTCCTTTGGAAAAGTTTGAACATTTGTTTTTATTTTTTTTTCTCTGTAACTTGAGAAAGTATAGTTTTGGACACCTATCATCTAGGCCATGATTTTTAACATTAATTCAGTTCCTGATAAACCTTCTCTAGAAGAGTTTATACAGTCACACAGTTCTCAGATGACCATACAATCAGTTCTTACTTTAATAGATTCTTAAGATAGAATAGTTCTATCTATCTAAGATAGTTCTTACCATAAATAGATTTTAGTCTTTGGGTTCTTTGTTGTATGGTGTTGTTTGTTTGTTTGTTGGTTGGTTGGTTTTGTTTGTTTGTTTTGACGAGTCGACTGGTGTTCAAATTTCTGGTGGAATAGGCTGTTTCAAATGTTCAGAGAAAGATTGAGTGCCTTCACTAGAACCAAAGGAAAAGAATTTATTTGTAAAGAATATAGGTCTTGTTTCACTGATCACGCCCACGTAAAAGAAGGCAGGAAATCTGCTGCAACTGTAAACTGGCATCTGAATTTAAAGCAATTATAAAGGAGTAAGGAATTACCTCATCAAAGGTGGCAAGAATTAAAGAAAATGGTCTGCTGACTTGGGTCCACTTCCCAACAAAAAATCCTGTTGATAAAAATTCCCTTAGGTATGCAATTTTGTAAACTAAAATTGCTAAATTGCTCCTCTTAATAGACTGTTCCTCCATAAACTTCATGGATTTGGGAAAGAAAAAAAAAAAAAAGGCTGCTGTTATTGTTCATGATGTCATGATGTCGTCCAGAGTATCAGGGATGAGGGATGGCCCTTCTGGTTACAGGGAAGATTTGCTCGGAATCATATTATGATTCCATTCATATTATTATATGAATTTTTCTGGCTGAGTAAATTAAACAAGACCATCTGATAGTGCCACAAATGTGCATGGAAAAAAAGTGCCTCTGATAAAAGACTTTATGGAGCTACTGTATGTTCCTGCCCTCCAGTCATGTTTCATATTAAGTCTTGTATTGAAAAGAGAGATCTTGTAATGTACAGTGTATAGTCACAGAGACAGCAGTGACTTCTTTCTGAATCTTGTTGTCTAGAAGTCAGAAACGTCAGATTCTGACTGAAGATGCTCAGATATCCATACCCTCCCCAAATCCAGTGTAAAACATATAAAATGACAACAATTTAGAAAAAGAAAGTGAAGTTAAACTAGAAAGTAGCTATTAGAGATGACTGAATCACATTTTTTGAGAAATTCTTTACAAGGTGTCCCTTTAAATGTATGCTATACATTCTAGCAATAATAATAATAATGAATTAAAATAATAATGAAATGTAGACATAAACAAAGATGTAAAATAAAATATTTCTTTTTACACTGCTTAGTCATTTATGTGGCCTATATCTCTACATATGCAAGTGCACACCAAGGAAAATCACAATAATGTCTCAACGACAGTTTGACCTAAAACTGTGTAAAAATACCATTCTGCCCTCTGAGAGTCAGCTGTCACATTACCAAAGACATTGCAGTAGCTCTGTGAAGAGATATTACTTGTGATAACATAAGTTTGTTCCATTGCAAAGTCAAATAGTAAATGAAAAATTGGTCAAAAAAATATACATTATTTTTCAGTCAAAATCTAGTCAAAATTGATGTTTTATTTTTCACTGAAGAAAAATTGCCACTGGTTTGTTTTCCATTTATTGTTATAACCAGTTTCCATTCCTTTCTTTTTCTTTCCTCACCTGTTCAAGCTTGAGACTTATTGTCACCTTGAGATCTTCTTATTCTTCCTTGAGATCTGATTTTTCCCAAGCACTCCCTCATTTCCTCCCTCCTATAACCTCAGCAGGAAATCTTATTGCATCCTGACAACAGCTTTTTTGGTTGTAGCAGTTGCCATAATAGATCTCCACAACACTAACTTTTCAAAGCCAGAGGCTAAACTAAGTCAACCTCTGACTTGGATTACGTTTTCCCTGAGACAAAGTTTAAAATTAGGGTAAAAAAAAAAAAAAAGACAACAGAAAATAATCTATTTGCTGAGATAACATCAGTAATACAGCATCTCTTGCCAGACTCAACTATCAAAAAGATAATGCAGGCTCAGCTATATCTGTAATATCAGTAAACAATTTAAAATTAATTAAGACACAACAGTGTTGTTAAACCTCAAGTGAGTGGATTGTATTAGCTGTGTGTATTTTGCTCATGGAAGTTGTGAGATGTCTCTTTTTTATTATTATTATCTTTTCTTGATGTCCTTCTCTTTCAAACAGGTATTTTATGGTAGATAGGTATGATTTTAAATAAGGGGAAATCAAGTCAAAACCATATTTATTCATGTACATCAAGTGTCTTAACGATGAAGGCTACAGGACTTTATTTTGGTGAAGTCTGATTCTTTTGCACAGTCTACATAAGTATGCACTAACGTGGCAACTGCCTAATATTAGACAATACATCCTATGGCAGTTGATTCTCAAAGTGACACAAGAAAATGAAAATATTCCTCAAGATAGTGTGGGTACTGTAAAAGGTTTAAAGAACCATTTGGTATTGCAAAATCATCCTGATTTAGAGAACCAATAAATGTACCTTCCCTTGAGATTTTAAGTACGATTTAGTGACCAGTGAAGAGCAAGTGTGATTCTGATTTCATTTACACTGGCATAACAGTAATTCCACAGGCTGTGTGTCATTAATGTTTTGTAAAAGTAAAAATGGATAATTCATATATAATTTTGCTAAATTCATCAGCCCTTTTTCTGGTTTCTTCTCACTTTTAAACAGTAAATCTTACCACTTGTTCCAGGCTTTGTAAGTAACAGGTGATGAAAGGAAATATTTGAACAGACTTATATCATAACCTGACATTTTAATATCTACATCTTATTTGTGTCAGGTAAACATGGGCAGATGGAGATTTTTAAGCATTTTGCCACAAAAGAGCTCTTCATCTACCTTCTTTCTACAGACTGTAGATCACAAGGTCTGCTGCCTGTGTACAGTGTGTACAAAGATGCAAAGACTATTGGATGATTTGGGTTCATTGTTTTCAGGTTTGTCTTAAAGCAGAACTGTAGATGTAAATTTTTGCATATATTAGACTGATAAGTGTCCAAGTTATGACATTTTCAGACATTGACAGAACTTACATTTCAGTAAATTACAACTATGTTGCATAAATTGACAAGTTAGTGATATTTTTCTTCATCAAACAAACAATATTGATGATTTTCCCCTTGATTTAGGGAGGAAAGAAACTTCCTATTTTTGTTTGTAGCCCATGTTCTACATACTATTTTTGCTCACTATTTAATATCTTTTTCTGAAGTCAAAATAATAAAATTTCCATGCTCGCTTTCATTTACAGCTGGGGACCAGAAAGGATCACCTTCAACAGCAAAGTTAATGTATTTTCCAGCCTGTCATTCTGATTGTGGAAAGCAGTAAATCCAATAATACTATATAATTTCTATGTCATTATATGGTCTGAAACTGTTTCCTATCAAATGACTGAAAGAGATACTGGAAGGTCATGTTTTGACCCTTCAATTAATTTGAGTGTGTCTTTGAATATGTTCAAGTGCTGACAGCAGAAGTTAAAAAGTACTGTGAATGACAGATGTTGATCTTTACCCATTACATTCACAAGTGTTACACTGATTGCTTAACGATCATTCAGGTGCTGATAAATGAGAACTGTGCCCAAGGGCTACGTTTGATGTCAATGCTTTGATCAGCAGGTAGGATAAAAAAAATAGAGCATTTCTCTAAACAGATGTGTTTTCAAGTAGTCCTCAAAGTTTGAGATGTCCATAATTTTCTGCTTGGTCTTCGTAGATATACTATTCCCCTCATTTTCACAGGTAGGGCCATTAAGAAGAGTTCTCTTTATCCTTCAGTTTGTTTGTTTTGATTTTTTTGATTTTTTTTAAATTTTTTAATGACTAATGATTTACATATTTCAGTGACACACTATATTTTTTATATTTTTTAAACAATATCTCAATTATCTCAGTATCTCAAATTGTTATTATTTCTCTCTCTGATAGTTTCAAAAGAAAAAAATAGATTTAGAGTACATTCTTAATAAAGATATGATGGATTTTGAACAAGTTCTTAACAAGGGTAGGAAGCATTTTATTGTTAAATGGTTACATCCCGTCCAATATAGTTAACTTGTATATCAATAAAATCATTTATTGCTCATATTGTGCTATTAAATTCATAACAACCAAATTGATGTATACAAGGACACATCTTCTCTGAATCTCCTGTTCCTGTATTATCTTTCACCCAGGTTAATTTTGTCCTGAAAATGGCCAGAACATCAACATACATAAATATCAAAGCTAAGATGAACTGTTTACTTATTTAAAACCTTACTGCAATTGCTGAGTTGCTCAGGCAACACTCAAAGAAGATGTAATTTTCAAGATTCTTTGCCCATATTATGCAATAACTAGTTATATATACATATATACATATTTTAAAAGGAACTGGTTCTGAGTTTCTCAAAATATATTTCAAACCATTTGTTTGTAAGCCTATTCCATAAAAATAGCTAAGAGTTGCTGGAAGCCTGTGAAACATCTTTAATTTTACTTTGAACAATCTCTGAATTTATTTTACTTCAAAGATCAAACCTTACTTTTAGTCTTCGATGTACTTCAACTATTTTTTCAGGGATTTTATTGTACATTTAGTAGGATCATATCTGTAGCTGAAAACAGGTTAGGGTAGAAACAGTTATGTGTTCCTAAATACAGTGAAATAATATAGGAGAAAATGTCATGAGCATCTCATTTCTGTACAAAGCTAAAGATCCTGGCAGACTGAGCAATCACCACCTTTAACTTGGTCAGAGCAACTGCATACAAATCCAAATCTAGCCTAATGTCAGTAGGTGTAAGGTCTTACTCAGAAAATTCATTAAATTGCCTTCTGAATTTTAATGGGAAGTAATTGAAATAGTTTATCATTTACAGTATTTTATTAGCTTGCTTCTCTCTTGTGCATAAATTCTATTTTGCAGTTATGAAAAAACTAAAATTCATGAGCCTATACAATAACTTTTAAAAAGGACAGCTGCTCTGGCAGCACAAACTAAGAACTATGTCAGTTCTCTGTGATCAGAACAGAAGAGAACATGGTGCCTCTATGAAAGCCCAGAGGAATTGTCAAATACCAGTCAAAAAATATTTTATGCACTCAGATGCTAACATAATGATACAATATTAAAATGCAGAAAAAATCAGAAGAAAAATTTTCTCCTAACTCCTAACAAACTGGAGAAAAGTATGTACACAACAATAATGTGTCTACAACATAACCATTTCCAAGAACCTAAAGAGTTAGGAATATAATTTTATTTTGTAATAACCATATTTCCTAAACTACCAATCTATCCACTCACTGTATGAATGGATTTACAAAATGCCACTTGTGTGGCTCTGTGGAACTCTCCTGGTGCCCCCTGAAAACCTGGGGACTTCATCATTCACTTGTGAGCAAAAAAGATGTTCAGAAAAGAGTGAGGGCAAAATAATGTTTATGCAAGAATATTTCTATTGGAGTGGCATGTTTGTTTTCAAGATCATTTTGTTTCAGCCCCCCAAAGGAAGAATTTAAACCAGAAAAGCAGAAGAACCTGCATTATCTAGGTCAGATTATTTAATCTCAATAATACTTTCATTCTCAGCATCTATGAACCTTGGCAGCCAGAGGCTATTCCATGAACTCCTGTGTCCTTTCTCCCACAAAATGGATCCCAACTGTCCTGTAGCTGGGCTTGTGCATATAATCCTGCGGTTACCTTGATAACTCAAAATTGGTTCTGAAGTGGTTTTAAACTCTGAGATAAGATCTTGCCCACAGAAGCTGGGTTTATTGTGTATTTCTTTCTCAAGAAACTTGCATTTAACATGGCATTGGAGAATGTCCAGTATGTCCACAAGAATAGCATTTATGTGGCTTACACCATATGAATATATTTAATGAGTAATCAAAAAATACAATGGTGAATTTGTGAAATAAATACCTGTCTACGACTAGAGGAAATTAATGTGTTTCTGTAATAGATACTGCTTTGTTTTCTTCCCATTCTTCATTTTGTTTATCTCTGTGTTTTCCTGTCTCTGTGTGTCAGAGCAATAATTGTTGCATGGTGGATCTTTTGAATAGACAGTGCATAAGACTAAAGCAAATAGAGGTAAAGCCTGGTGAAGAGAAGAAACTGAAAAAGAAGTCAAAATCCAATAACTTCTGTCTTATTTAGACAAGGAAAATAAAACTCTCATAAAATTTGCCAAACCTAAAAAACATATAACTACATTTTGTATAAAGCTGAACAGCCTAAAATCTAAACATTTTGCCATATTTTTTATTTTCTAAATAAAAAGCAGAAACCTGCAAGCTATTTCAAGACAACAGTTTTTTAAAAAATAATAACAAAAAATGGAAGATGCAGCATTAAGTACCAGAAATTACCTTAATTCAACTTTGCAGCAGTAGACTAATCTGAAAGGGACATCAATTGTTACTGTTGCTGAAGAGCTATTTTTGGTGATAAAGAACTACTTTATCATCATCAGATGAATGTAGCTTCAAACTTCTGCATAGTGTTCATAAAGCTAAAACAACGCCTCAAGGCAAAATTTCACCAAAAGATAGAAATATGTGTAAATAATTTCTAGACATTTCTAGACTGATAGGAAATAAAATGCCCTTTTGAATACATGAGCATTTATTTACTACCTTCATTTAATTCAAGCATTCTTCTGTTGGCCCAGGTGATAGGTTACTGATCTATTTGTTTATACATTGCTATGCTGATCCCCAAAAGATAATAGGAAAACTTGGAAAAAATGCAGAAACTACGAAGTAAACAAAACTAGGCCAAAGGATAAATCTTATGATGAGAAACTGAAGAAGCTGAATTTGTACAGTTTAAAACGGTGAATGCTAAGGGGATATTATCAGTTTTCAACAGTTTACAAATGTCCTCAAAGTGATAGTTTACATGATAAAAGAGACTCATTCACAGTTTCAAGAAATGACAGGCAAAGAACAATGTCTTGAGGCTAAGAAAAGTTTAGACTGATATCAGGAAAAAGTTATGAACAGTGTAAGCAACTGAATGATGGTGTAGTCTACAATACAAAGAGGGATCATGGCACTTTCACTACACACATCTGAGAACAGCTTAAATTAGAAATTATAGAAACATTGCATGAAATAATCTTGAAAAATATAGATGACAAACTAAACTGCTTCCTTTCGGCCTGACATCTTATGTATAAGAAATGAAACATGTAAATAATATAAATTTCAATACAAAACATTGAATACATTAAATATTTTTTTCTTCCTCCTCCTTAATTAAAATGCAAAATCATGATTCAAGAACAGTAGATAAATAAGAAATTGACAGGACAATCTGAGGGTTTTATTAGTTGATAAATAAAAAAATGTGCTTTAATTAAAGACTAAAATCAATGATTTGAGAGAAAAAGATATTACCAAAAGTAAATAATTTTCTCCAAAGAAAAGATAAAAGTTGACAAGCTGGTCAATCCAATCATAAGACACAATTATATTAAGATTTATCTTGTACTATTTTACTGGAAATACAAAAGTAAAATCCCATATAATGACTATACATTGAAAGGACCTAAAGACTGTATCATCAGACTTGATCCCCTGAGATGTTAATGTATCCTTCATATTAACTGTAAAATCCTTTGGCTCATGCTGAACAAAGCTTACATTTCCATTTTCATTTCCTTTACCCTTGCCCTGTACCTGACAGCTTTCATACTCCAGAGCCATCATTTTATATCAGTGCTGAAAGTATTTCATTTTTCATAACAAGACAGAAAGATATTCAACTATCTCAGTGACCTTAAGAATACAAAGGTTTGGTGGGTGATTCATATCACTAATATTTAGAGATCAGTAACTTAGCAGAGAAAATACATTGAACTGTTAAAATAATATTGCTAGTCTTTCTTTCATTTAGTCAATCAAAAACTTTTGGAGTGGTTACTATACATGATAAGTATCATAAACTCACCCTAATTTATAGATTTGCTTCTCATATCTAAAAAAATAAATAAATAAAATCTCTGTCAGATAACAATTTTAAGATAAAATTCTACATATTTCCTTTTACAATGAATTACATTAGGAGGAAAATAATTCCTACTGGTGAATTTACAGATATCTACACCTAGCATTTAGGACAAGAAAAAAAGGGGGGGAGGGGAATAAAAAAAGAAAGAAGAAAAATTTTCTGTCTTTCAATGTGTTACTATTTCCACAGAAAATCAATCCTAATACATGGAAATGAGATCTGCCTGGCTGGCAGAAACTAGCGGTATTTCCTTGGCAATGAAGGTGGCTGTGAAGGAAGCAAGGCTAGTTTATGGGTCTTGTGTCCCCTTCCTTCTGCTGTTAATAACTAAGTTTTTCTGAATGTTAAAAATAAAAACAACTGAATGGTCCTTCAGACATTTTGATCACTGCAAACCTAAATTTTCTGACAACTATTTACTACCACAGATCACTGTGTATGTTGCTACTGTATATTTTATAAGATTTTGTATTCTATTACTTTTCAATTGGTAAAGGGGTTGTTCTCAGACACTTAAATGTCCTAGATTATGTACAAATCAGGTATCCTGTAGTCAGTTACATTTGTAAACCTTTACTGAAATAATGTCTCATTAAAATGAGAAGTTTTATGCAATAAATTTTGCCTACATATACTATTCTAGACATCTATTTAAAACCATAAATCTGGTTTCATATCCTCTAGCATCCACAGTTCTTGTTTCATTTCACATTATGAGTGAGTACATCAATTTTCACAATATTAATATAAGCAGTGAAAAATAAATATTCATGAAACTCTCCAGTAATGACTAAAAATAATAATATTCTGCCAAAAGCTTGACATCTACCATGAAAAAAAGAATTTTATTAACATATGAAAATGACCTCTAGCTTTAAATGGCCTTCTTCCAACTTAATATTAAAATGTGTGACCTAACCTTCTTCTGCATAATACCTAATTAAAACTGCTTTATTGTTAATATGTTACAGATATGAAACAGCAGTCTTATGTGGCCTACTTAGGAATGAGGTTCTGTAATAAGAATATTATTCTTACATTTAAAAGGTCTATATCGCTTCTAACACCAAATAACATATTTGAATGCATTTCCAATAATACTTTAAAGCTGTATAAAATGTCTTTTATATATCATTGAAAGGTCTACAAAAAAAAAAAAAAAGTAAAAGAGGCATTATTGCATTATTGCAAATTGCAAAGAATCCCTTTCAGCAACAAAGAAACAATGAAGTGGAAAGTAAGTATATATATATTTTTTTTTATTTCTTCAGTTAGTCTTTACTATGCCAAATACTCAAAATCTTCCATCTTTATTTGTCAAGCAAAATTTTCTACAGATCTTGGACTATTTTTTTTTTCTTTTCTTCCTTTTTCCTCATTTAATATATCTTTCTTTTCCATGGTAAATGACAGGTAACACAAATTTTCAAATAAACAAAACTGATCTGATCAATGTTCCTTATCATAGATTATATTGGTGCTGCTTTTTCTCTACTATTTGTGGAATAAGGTGGAACAACCATCCATGTGCAGTTTTTTTGATCATTTAGGTTATGAAATGAAAAGCTAATAAACTGGTACATGGCAAAGAGGAAAGTTTTTTCTCTATAAATTATTAATGATCTCCTTTTAAGGAGGCAACAGATAGCAACTTCGTTGTGCTGGTAGTATGGAATAGTTAGCCATGGCCTTACTAGTGAGCTAGAAGGGTCCAAACTCCTGAGTTTTAGTAACACCTCTGGAGCCGGTGCATTACACTTCTTTGGACTCAAGACTGTGTGTGTCTCAACTAACCTATGAGTGTGCAGATAACCGTTCTTAGTCTCAGGTTTCTAAAGGATACCAAGGAGGTTCATTCCTCAAAGTAGCATCAAGTGAATTCCTACTGCAAGGAAAGCTGCTTTAACTTCTGTCTTACATAGCCTTATGAAGTGGAAAAGCATTATAAATGCTTATCAAATCCAACAAGGAATTTCAAAGATTAAGATAAAAAGACATTCTATTATTCTATGAAAAGAAAAAAAAAAAAAAAAAAAAAAAAAAACACAAATGTTTCTTAGAGGAAAAAATACTTAAAAATAAGAGTTGTTTTCATAAAATTAGTTGTGATTACTGGAGAATGTATTTCAGAGAATGTATAAAATACAAAATAACATTTATACATCCTCAATGCTGTGATAAAGAGAATGTATAAAAAAACAACCACCTCATTTTAAAAGACATAAGAGGCCATGAATAATACATTTGCTTTACTGGGGCAAGTGATTGAATTCAAATATGAGGAGTCTATGATTTATGATGACATGATGCTACCTTGACTTCTTTCACTCTTCCAAAGTACATTCTTTGATGTTTTTTGTCAAACTTCATTTACTTGCTCTTACATGAAAACAAGTCAATACACAACATATGTGGAAAATCATCTTGTCTGTGTGAGTAGAGCAACCTACTAGACTTCAGCAAAGTGTTTTGTCACTGTCAAGACATTGTCATAGCAAGAGGTCCTAAAAGGTACATCAGCGCAAAATAATGTAGGGCAAAGATATGGTTTTAATAGCTATCACAGCTGAAAGTGATAAAGACATATGAGTATATGTCTGCTATAAAAATTCAAACACATCGTTACCTTTTATGAAAAGAGGAAAGGAAATTACATGTACCTAGATTTTAGTTTGTTTGTTTGTTACATCATATTTATAGCTGAACATGTAATGCTTTATCATAAGGCTCATTCTATTAACCTAATCAAAGTGCTTGAACCAATGCAAGTCAAAAAAACAGCTCTAGAATGGTTGTCAAAAATGAAGATTCAAGACGGTGGAGGTTGAAAAAGATATAATGCATTTTAAAATAGACCAGCTTCTGAATAAGTGATAAGACAGTTCCAACACACAAAGGAAGTCAGAATTGCTGTACAATCTCTCCCAGACTTCAGGAGCTGGTGAAGATGATTTTGGGAAGTTCATAAACACTTGCACAATTATTTCAGTGACGGTTTTGTTTCTATCCAAGATCAGGATTGGAATTGTTATTTCTTTTGTTCATATGTGCAGGAAAAAAAGAGTCTGTATCTTAAACATACTCGTCTTTCTTGCACTGCTTTAGATCTACACAGTAAATAGTAGAACTCATGCTAAAACACCTAAACAAATTGTTTTTCCAGTTATCATGTTATTTTAAGCTCTACTGAATGATTTAAAGTGAAGAGACAAGAAAATACCTTGTGCATTGAAACAATCATTTAATGATCTGAAATATAAGTTTTGTTTACCTTTTCCATCATACATTACTGTAAGCATTAATACCAATCAATCCAGCCCTCTGGTAATGCATCCATAGCATTCTAATTACACTGATAGTACAGCTACAACAGAAAAAGTTATTAGCACTACAAGACTTTTCTCACTCAACACTAGAGTTTGCAAAATTGCCTCTGTATCACTAAGTATTCAAACAAATAAAAGAAGACCTGTCTCACACACTTTGGCAAACTTCCAACTGTTTCCTAGAACAAATCCAATATTGCTTCCACTTCTGCAAAGCAACTGCTTATGTAATTCACTAAGAGCACATACTGCCTGTGCTTTCAACACGTTTGATTTTTATTTAGAAGATAAACTGTCTTGCTGTTTTTATGGATATCAAAAATCTAGTAGTCAAATTCCTCAACACATAATGGAAACACTAGTCCAAAGTTATCTGGCATAACTGATAGTTTTAGAAAAAGTGGCCTTTGCCATTGCAGAGCAGACTTTAAACATCTGATTGCAGTGCTCCTGAAGATGTTATGGTAATGTATCTTATATAGCACACACCTTTTTTAGAGTAAAGCATCTGAGAAGATGCTTGCACTGGTACATGTGATTTGTCTAACATAGGTGATGTCAATTTAATAGTTCCACACTGTCGGTATAGCACATTGTGTTATGACTGTGTAGTCAGTAGTCTTGAAGATCTCTAAGCTTCTAAAAAGGATTTTCAAAATGTTCATCAAAAAGAGTTTGCAAAGGTATATATTAAAGGCAACATGCTTTTTATCAGAAGGCACAGAACAGGAACTGAAGTTGCAGGCAATGATTCCTTGACATGAATTCTAGTTAAAAACTGGTTCTGTGGAAATCTGATAATAAAAATTATAACGTAAGATCTAACATATCAGTTCTCTATGTGATTTATTTGTTTGCTACATCATATTGATGTGAAAGAGTTTTTAGCAGTTCTAACAAAAGTCAAAATGTCCTTGCCACTTTCACAGTCATAGAGGTTTCAGAGTTTCTGGTTACCTCAGTAGTGAAATGGATTTGATAACAGACTCAGAAAGACCGATCCATCTAAGTAACATCACACAGGATAAAAAGTCCATCAAAATGAATTACAAACTTCATTGTATTCAGTAGGCATTAGAAAATATCAGAGATCTGCAATTGCTCACATTGAAAATAACAGGTGATAGATTACATAAAAGTATGAATTACTCAAAGATACTAAGAGCATGAGATATTAAAGGTCTTGGGGGAATACAAAGATTTAAATAATAATGGAAGGATAGTTTTAGAGTTAACGTCGATATAAGCAACAGCCTGCTGCTCTTCTACCCCCCCCCCCCCCCCCCAAATTTATAGCATTCCTTTCTAGCATTCCTTTCTTCTCTGCAGTTCTTATTCCAAAGAAAGTTTTTTATTGTGACAACTGGTTCAGTTGCTGATCATTTGTGTGGAAACATTGATGGATTAAGGTTAAGAAGATACACAAACTCCAGTGTTTCTCATAGCTCACCATTCCCTAGAAGTAACATGTTGTAGAGTGATTGAATCAATAAAAATAGTTTTCAACTTTAACAACAACATAATATTTTCTGAAAATGTACCCTAGTGCATAACACAAAGCAATTTACAAGTAATTTAATGAAACAAGCAGACAGCTTGTTCTGTGGTATGCCATGCTGAGACAAAGTTATAAAAGCTGTGATGTGACATTACTGTTTGTTAACATTTTCCCATGAGTCTTCTCTCTGGTGTCATTTGAGAGTAAGTCATTTAATGGTACTGAATCTATTTGCACAGATGTTTTTTCATGTTTATTTTACCACTGAGGCTATGTAAACATAAAATATGACTGAGCAAAAACCAATTCTAAATATCAGTAAGTTCTACATATTACTGACAAGGTACATATTGCTGACTCATTCAATTGTAACAAAAGTCACATTTGGAGCTTATATAGCATTTGTTTGATTCTAAGCAGCTAGTGTACAAAATACATTAATTATTACATATTTGTGACATAATTCATTTTTTATCTTCAGGAACAAAATCATCATGTTATACTGTTTCTTGTCTCAGAGGACAAAAGTTCCTGAAGTACCAGATTGCTGCCAGGAAATATCTCTCAGCAGAATAGCACATATCCCAATCTAAAGACTACTCAGATATGTATTAAATTTGCCGTTTCCATAAATTTCAAAGCAGAATATTTTCTTCCTATACTGAGGAAATAAAAAAATAAATAAATCCACTTAACAATGCAAAATATAACTAAAGTGAAAACTAAAAATTAATGAAGTTTGCCAACCAGAAATCACCATGAATATCATTTTCTTTCTCTAAAATGTCAATGTAACTATAAATGTTCTTAAAATATTTCTATAGAGATATCTTTTTTCTCACTCTCTTCCTTACATTTGAAAGTACAATATATGTATTTGTGCCTCCAATTACATTTCCTTCATTATAATGCCATATAATTTATAGAGGACACTGCTTTTAAAACAGCTGCTGTAGAGATTTTTTTTGGTGGGAGACAGCAGGGTATTTCTGAATTGAAGAGAGTCTGTTTGGTATTTTTAAGCCATGTGTGAAGAACAATCAGTGGAATCTAGGGCAGATGAAAAGAGAGATTTCAAAGTCATTTTTACCTCATATGTAAGCCTTCAAATATTCTTTAAAATATTAACATATACATTTAGGAAAGTGAAATTCTATCAAGTAATCTTTCTCAATAAAAAGAAAACTCTTACCAAATAAAAAAAATATATATATTCAATCAAACTGCAAGTTAAAAAGAAGAGCGAGGATTGATTATCAAGATACAGCACCTGGGGTTGTTCTCAGGATAATGACACAGTCATGATCCTGATATGTGAAAGTCCCTAAAATCTGGCTCCCTGATCTGGGACATGCTGGCCAATTTTTTTCATTATTTTCTGTTTTTCTAACTTTTTCAGGTTGCATCATCTCAAATGATTGTAAGCACTTTGGTAAGAATAGGGCCCTGGGTGACTGCTCCCATGAATCTGGAAGATGAACTGATGAAATGAAATCACTGCTGTATATGTAAATTTAGGACCAAATGAGTTCCAAAAAAGGGTCTCAGAAACTGATACTGCTTATCAGTTTTCAAAGGAGAAGTAAGAAAGATGAAGTAGTTACAGAGAAATCTGTGCTACAGTACCAGCAAAATATTGTTTTGTACAGGGAACAGATAAGCATTGTGGAATAAAGAGACAAACTGACCTAAAAATTAGAGAGTCCCAGGCGCATTTGGTGACAGATTTTCCTTTAGGAGCAACTGTAACCAGAGGAATGAAAGAAGCAAAGAACATCTAAGATGACTGGAATTAACCTACTCTAACACAATGACAAAAGAGAAATGACAAAATATGTCATAGTTCCTCAAGTAATTTTATCAAGCTAAACCTTCAGACTAAAGTTGCACTGGAACCTGGAATATATATTCTAAAAACTGCAGGATGTTTTCTGCTTCAGGTAGGTGGCACTTACAGTCTGCCTCATCTCTGGTGTCCTATTTTATCTTAATGATCCAGTAGTATCAAAATGCAATTCCAGAATATATCACTTGTACACTCTGATTTGTTAAAATGACTTTTGGACCAGCAGACACACATTGCTATTTCATCCTATTAATGCCTTAGGAACTTTCTCATAAAGTCTGCAGAAGGCTCATTATTCACAAAAACATTCAGTTCCAGGAAATCAGAAGTGACCTTGACCTAAATATGTCATTACACAGGATACCTAACAATTTTTGTAAATTGTCCTTTGCTTTTGTTTTGTTTTGTTTTTTTGTCCTTGACCAGCTTCAAAAGACAAATGTATCACTGTCTTTTCCTGAAATACCTCTGCATGACTTTGGTTTTCTGTTTTCTTACTATGCTGTGACCTGATTTGTTGAACACTGCTATACGTTTCTTGGCATTTTGTCTTGTGTATGTACCAATTCCCTTATTGTATACTTATCATACCTGTCTTTGACAGCTTTGGTGTTTACTCTGTAAAAATTATAAGACCTGCAAATGTTGGTTAGTATTTAACTAGATTTCTTTACATTGTAGATACTTCCAATTTTAGAAGGACCATCTTTTACTTTCTTGTTTTTTGTTTTGTTTTGTTTTTTGTTGTTGTTGTTTTGTTTTGTTTTGTTTTGTTTTTAATAAGGTTGACAAGAATACATCTATATGAAAACTGCAATGCAACTCCAGCACCACTGTCTTTGGTGAATCACACTAACACATTGAAGCTCCACAATGAGACCTTCAACTTAAATTTATGTTTGCTGTTCATTCTTAAATTTGAAAGCATAAAATTAGTCCTTTTCAGTGAGAACATAGGCTGATTCATTGCAGCTATTTGCTACCACATATATTTCTTCACTAGCTTGAATCAATAGTACTTCCCATTCCAACGTACTTCAAGAAGTTGGTGTAGAATCTGGAAAAGATCTTAGTCTCACCACATTAAATTTCAAGTAGCATTGATGTCTAACATAGCCTGGAGAACATTTGAAACAATTTTAATAAACATTTTCAATAATGAACTGCAAAACATACGTGAAGTGAAGGGACAGTAAATGAGGGGTGGAGACCATGTACACCCTATGTGAAAGCTCAAAGTTCAAACTGCATGATGCAGACAGACAACTAACTTCCAGTGACTTCACATTAAATACCTAATTGCTATTAAATCTTTTAATGCTGCCCCTGTAGAGTTCTTGAAGGCTGAGGGGATGAAGAAGGATTTTGAAGGATTTTTTTGAGAAGTGTAGACGCTCTTGGAGGATTGCTGATTTTGTTTTGTTTTGTTTTCCCTTTTTTTCTGTTGTCCCAGGGAGTTGCTCTTTTCCCAAGTCATCTAAGAAGCAGCCTGACAAAATTCCAGCTATATGTTACATGCATGTATGTATATGCATATATGCACGTATATTATTCAAAAATGACCCCTTATTGGTTTTAGCTAGATAAAAAAGATAAAGAAATTGAACATTTCTTATCACTTATAACTTGTCCCTGCAACAAATTCCATCCCCACTGAGGTTAGGGAGAGCTAATAATAATAATAATAAAACAAAAGGTAAGCTTTTCTGCAGTGGATGAGGGTTAATCAATGCAAACAATGAGGGAAAAGCACAGCATGTAAGGAGAAGTAGAATAATAACACTAATTATTTTCTGAAAAATATGTTTCTGCCTCAGATATTTATTAAAAATCTGGCTTGTTTTCAAAACATTGTCCCATGGAAGGATACTCCTAGGAATCCCCTCTGCAAGAGTTATGCTACTTTGTGGTAAAGTTAATGGTTTTATTTTGACCTGTTCAGGATGTGCAGAAGTTGCTGGTAGCCCCAATAGTTCACAAATAAAGAGCCATCAGTGATATTTTGACCCCATAAGCAAACATGAGTAAAACTACATCTTTTCAGTAGAAAAGTAGAAAACTTCGCTATTACCAAAGAATCAATATTAAATGTGATTTAAATGTCTATCAACAAATTACCTTTTCAATTACATCAGCAATATTACCATGAGAGTAAACTAGTAATTTGACCACTGCCAATGAGCGTACAGCATTTTGTTAAAACTGAAAAGAATCAGTGTCTATTCTCAGTGTCTACCTCTATAATTATCACCGTGACATCAGCCATGAGCAGGATTGTATTGTGTTAGGGATTAGTGGACACAGCTAAGAACAGGACTGTGTTGTTAGGGACCAATGAATATAAAGGAGCACACAAATCCAAAAAAATCCTGTGATCTGCAGAACCAAAGGTAATGTGTGAAAAATTGTTCTCTTCTTCCCAAAGAAAAGAAGTCTATATTCTTAAAAAGAGCATGGCTTTCTTTTAGATTTTTGCTTCTTGCTATGGCCCTTCATTCTGTAGAGAACCATAAAATATGAATAATAAACTAAACTAAAATAAACTAAACTAAACTAAACTAAAATAAAATAAAATAAAATAAAATAAAATAAAATAAAATAATAAAAAGGTCATTCTTCTTTTAAATACTTGGACTTTTTCCCAGCAAGATGCTGACTTACCCACAAACCTGTAAAGCTTCCAGGCATATTCTTATTATTAGGCATAATAAAGACTATCTTTCACTATATTTTTTCAGTGCTTAAAATATGGATGTGCTTAGTTAATTTGCTGGAGTGCTCAGCAGCTCATCTTTTAAGGCCCATGATTAATGGCTTAAGTCATTCATTCTCCTTATGCCTTGAATGAAGTGAAAATGGACTAATATTCCTTTGTTATTTACTGGTCACAGAAGATTGTGGGACTGGTATCCAGATTGAATCTGTCTTCCCTTATAATCAGCACATTCTCTTATATTGTAGGCACACCTCATTCTCTGTTCCACCACATATCTATCACTTTAAGTAGATGGTTTATCCTCCAACAAAGCATAGTTCCTCTTATTTGTTAAATTTTGTCTCTTATTTGTTGTCTTATCTCTGAGCACACCAAGTTCTTCATTATATTGGCTAAGAGTAATCTGTTTTTTCCAGTAGCACTTCTCAAGTAGACAACAATTTATTTTTTTATTAGATTAATTAATTTTGACATCATAACTACTTGTCTTCTTTCTTAACTCGACAGCCTTCACAGTGTATTGAGTGGCAAACTTAAGTACAGTTGCTTTTTTATTTCTTTAACTTTGAATGCAAAAACCCTAAACTACATTACTCATCATATAAAGACAACACATAATTCCAAGAAAAGTAGGGAGAAGTGAACAAGAGGGGAAGCTAATTATGTCAATGACAATGCATTTTGTATGTTGATAAACAGCATAAAATTACCTATTTTTAGTAGAGATAGAAGCAAAGAAAAAATCATTTTCTGATAAACTGTAAACATTTCTAAATCCCCAAATAACAACTGCATGTATAATTTCACCAAAATGTAACAACTTCTCCTATCTTAAGCCATTTCAAATATAGAATAGGAAATTATTGTTCTGGTTATAGAACAAGGAGACCTACAGAAAAAGATTAACACAAGGGCTACCTGCCTAACATGAAATTTCTATTACCAAGCCCACGTGAGCTAGGGCTTTCCTTACTTAAGCAAACTGAATTATAAATATTCATTTAACAATGAAAAAGCACAGATTATTTCTGCCTTACTGGAACAGCATAGAGGGTATAATGAAATGTAATTTGGTGTCAGATTAAATGCATTGGTGGCTTGATTTCCACTTCACCTATAAACACCACAGGATGACATTATAGCATCTTTTTTCTCCAATGCATTTATAGGAAAAAGTAAAAGTTTGGTTTTTTTCTAATGGAATGTAGAAAATGCCATAGTCTACTCAGAACTGTACTAAATTACTTACTCTAATATCTGAAATTGCACCTGGAAATTTCACAGTAGTAAAAGGTCTAGTTTATATTTACATCTTAGGTGGTTTAGAGAACAAATATTTTAAAATAATATTTATTTCTGCAATGTAAACATAATGTAGAATAAATGGAATCACTGAAATAGATTCTCCATACACAGTATTTAAAATACACCCCACTGAGCAAGTATACTTGGACTCACAAAGTCAAGGTGTATTAATGTCATTAGTATACTATTACAATTATGCATAAGACACACATGGGCAAATATTCAAATGAGAGGTAAACTGTTTCAATCCTTATTGTCTCAATAGAAAATATTGGAGAGAAAAAGGGATGCCAGAAGTAAGCAGAACCATTCACTACTGTCTTACATTGATCTTTGATATATATGCTATGATACTATATCATGACAAATGGTACTCAGTATATGTTCCTTATTCAGATATTGTATATAGCATATTACCTAGTATTAAAACCCAGAGAGTAATAGCTTGATTAAGGTTTATAGAGAAAGTACATTATGGTAGTGGTTGGAAGCCTGGTTCTAAAGTGAAAAGGAGAAAAAATAATAATTATTATTATTATAGTTATAATTATAAAAATCAATAAACATTGATATATCCTTCACAATTGTGAAAAATGAAGCATGAAAGTAGCAGTCTGGTTTTATCACTCTTGCTTCTGAGGCTGGTGCCTCATTCTATTAAACAGATACATGGAAATAAAGTCATTATGTTCAAGTGGGCAGATGATACAAGGATTAGAAGATAGAACAAATAAGGTTGAATAGTACAAACTAACTCAGGTTTTGATAGTTTACATGAATAGCAGAGCAGATGGTAAAGGTGTTTTGTTGTGCAGAAAGATGCAAAATAATTAGGCTTGGAGCAAGAAAACAAGCTATACAATATGTGGTGAATGGCCCAATAATTAGCACACTGATCAGGAAAACAATCTGAATGTTATTATGGAAAATCATTTTAACCAGCAATACAAAACATAGTAGCAGTAAAAAAGGCAAACAAAACATTATTGTGAATGTGTAGATGGATAGATTGTAATAAAAGACAATATAATACTGTTACTATGAACTTCCCACTAGGCTATATAGGAAATATATATACTGGCTACCTGGTACAGGAAGAAAATCAGCAATTGAAGTAGAAAAAACAAAAATGGGGGGAGGGGGAGGGAGCTGACAAGATGACATTAACTCTCAAATACACACACATCTAGAAGGGTATGTCTTCAATATTAAGTTTATGAAAGAATTTATGTGACAATAAGAAGCAAAGAGAAGTTTTCTTCTAGTCCTAAATTTCTGAGTTCAGGCTCCAAAAACCTCCATCTTCTGTAATAAACAGATTATAAAAGTCAGCCTTTTGAGAACAAGGTACTACTTAAGTGATAGCATCACAGTAGGTATCAGGATCCTAGGAGAATTGTATTTACTATCTATAAAGAGGATAATAAGGTGTTCCAACACCACTTCTTAAACTATAAAAATCACTAACCAGCCTGGTTGATTTAAATTTCCTTATCAAGAATGAAGGACTGAAAGTTAGTAATAAGTTAGAGCTAGCTGTACAGAAATGTTACATTTGCTTTATCCACAGTTAAAGACCACGAGACAAAGTAAATTGTATTTAAATAAATTCTAAAGCACTTAAAGCCTTTTCTTCTATAAATGTTTTAAGATTCTATTCCTGTGTTAAAATAACTGTCATATAGAATATATATACTAGTTACATTAGCAGCAGCATCAAAATAATACCTTTGTGTCTGACGTTAATAAAAACAGAGAATAATATTAGTCAGAGACCAGGCTTAAATAAAATTCAGTAAATCATTTTCTGTAATTCAGAAAGATAAATTTAGCAATGAAATTTCATAAAAGTTCAAGTCTAAAGGCAAGAATTCTTCACAAAGATGATTTCGCTGTTCTGCTGTCATCGTTACTTTCTTCACTGTAAGAAGACTGACTCACACTCACTGCCTCTTTTTTTTGGTCTTCTTAAGGACAAAGAATTCAGCTGTACTTAGAAAATAAATTTTGGTTATCCCATCTGCATTTAAAGGTAGATGAAGTACTTAGCATCAAGATTTATGAAAGTTTCTCAAAATAAGCTTTTGAAAGCTATTGAAGTAACATTTATAATTTGTTAAGCTCAGTAATTAAATGCCTTTTATCTTTCTGCTTTGTGTGTATAAAAGTAAGGTGATTTTTAAACAATATGTCTTGTTAGAGAAACATAATAGCACAGGCTGTGTTTCCCTCACTAACTTTATGGAGAGTTCAGTTCTGCTGAAGATGCACTGTATTAAGTTTATGTGGCAAGGTTTTGGTTTTGGTATGTGGGGGGCTGCAGGGGTGGCCTTTGTGAGCACAGCCCAGCAGCTGCCCCGTGTCAGATCGGCCAGCTCCAAAGGGCCCCGCCAGAGAGTGACGCTGGGTGGGCATCTGGGAAAGCAGATTGAAGAATAATATAAAATAAAAATTTTAAAAGGCTCCTTTTTAGTAATTTTTAGTAATTTGTTCTAGGTTTTCTGAGGAACATAATGACATAGAGTCTGGGGGTGCTTTGGTTTGAAAATGGCAAAAACTCAAACAGCTGTTTGCATAAATTTTTATTGTTGGCCCATGAAGAAATGTACACCTCAGACCCCTCTGCTTTGTTATTGGTGCCGCTAGTGAAGGCAAGTCCTTTGTGTACCCCAACTTCTCAAAGTTAATACATCTGCTTATTCCAGAATAACAGCTAAAATTCAGGTAAGTATATGATGCAGATGAATACATAAGGCTTTGCATTCTCTTACATGGTGAATAAAATTAGTATGCAAATATATATATATATATGTAAAATATCTCAAGTTATGTCCTAGTTAGAAAAATTAAAAAATAATAAAATAAAAAATCTACTAGTACAGCAAGTAGATAATAAGAAAAAGAGAGGCCTGAGAGGCTAATGTGGAGATCAGTTTATTCACATACATGATTTTTGGTCAAAAATAACTGAAAGCTGCATATGTCCTCAAAAGCCTTTTGGTGAACATTCTGTTAGTCACTAGACAACATCTTTCTTCTCAAAGAGACAGACTATTGAGAGGCAACAAAACAGTTACAACAGGAGAACAGAATAGTGGTTTTGTTGCTTCCAAGCCTGGTGCAATACCTAGGAAAGGGATCAGAGCTGAGCAGTGACTCTGCATAAGGAAATGGGAAGCATCACAGTTGCAGCACATTGGGAATCTCTAGCTCACTTCTGTGCTCCATGCAGTATTTCATGGAGCAGTGTAAATGCCTTTATATGCCTCCAATGCTCCCTTTTGGCCAAGTAATTAAACATGATTAAGAAAATAGGTGATCTCTTTTTCAATGAGCAAAGTCCACACTCAGCAGGTAATAAAACAGGTATCCCCTCGGATTAATTAAGAACATAAAGTAGGGTAGACAGGGGTATATTTAACTGGTTCCTTAATCTGTCCAATGAATACATGGAAATAAGAAACATAGTTGTAGCACTTGCTACCAGTTTGCAAAGAAATAGGAAAAAAAAAAAGGAAAAAAAAAAAGTATATTCATCATCTGCTCCATTTCCCATAAATAATTCAGTTTGCTGCAAGAAGAAAGTGAAGAAGAAAGAAAGATGAAGGAAAGAAAAGAAACGAAAGAAGACAAATACCATATATTTCTAGGAAATATATGGGATTAGTGTATTCATTTGCCACCTGATTAGATTAATAGCAAAATCCGTATTCTGAGCTTCAAATTACTATTTTTATATGACCAATTAAACTAAAATATGCATAAATTTCCCAATAACATATGATTTTATTTGTCTAGAGAGTATTTTAATAAAGAAACTGAGAAAAAATGTCACTTTAGAATATTAGCCTCAATAAACAATTCTTAAATATATTTTCACACTCATCCCCGCATAAATGTGTAATTAGTTTATAACAAAAAGAATACTGAGGGCTTTTGTTCAGACAGCCAAAAATTATTTGCTCTTTCCGTTTTCCCATGGATTTAAGTGGTCAATGCAAAAGCATTACAATGATATATATTATTTGTCAGTTTTAGATAATACACAATTCTTTAAATGCTTTTTCCATATTGAACCTTATTTAGCAAATCCAAACTTTTCAGAATCTCCAAGGTACAATGGATAAGTTTAATTCAAAAAAAGCATAAACATTTGTATTTGTCCTCTGGAATGGCAAGCTTATAATTATATCCTACTGTACCTCCAAGCCTCCCTTTTGATCTTTATGAGTGCATACATTTATTATGAAATTCTAAATCTGTAGGAGAGAAACTAGATTATTTTTAAATATATATCTCCTTATCTCCTGTTATAAGAAAGTAAGCTACACCATTCTGAAATATTTAAAAGGAAAATACTTACATTTTCTAAATTTAGTAATCAGAGGTAGAAAAGCAAAAATAAAAATAAAAATAAAAATAAATCTTTGTATATTATAGCATGCACTTTCATGGTTTTTATTCATGTTTTCAAATGTAATTTATGAAGAAAGATAGCTAGCTCTACTACCTCCAGAGCCTTTTGATATGATTAAAAAAATAATAATAAGCTGCAGTTGACCAGTGCAAACTGCTCTGCATGTATCTCTAGTCATACATAGTCCTATTACTACAGTTCTGAAAACTATGTCATAAATTGTGTATGGTCTGGTTTTCTTAAGCCTAGGACAAGAAATATTCAGTGTTTCTTCTGATGTAAGGACCAGTGTTTTGAGAAATACTGTTCATAAAATTCTTGCATCTCTAGAATATCAGGTAAACATCAGGTAAACAGTTATTCATCATTTTAAAAAAATAAAATAAAATAAAAAAAATCCAGGCAAACTGCAAAACCCAGAAAACCTTAGTTATTTATCTTGCAATGGAGAATGGAGTTCAGGTCCCTAGGACTGTGTTTTTGATAAAAGTTGCAAAGTTTGAATAACAATTCATCTCCTCAGACAAATCTTTTCCACTGATTGCAATGGAATTTTATAGACTATTTCTGGAATAATTTACTTTGCTTGCTTTATTTACCTGTTTAAAGACACTGAGTCTACAAAACTAAAAGTTGATTATATTTTCTTGTCAAGTTTGTGTTCTGCCACACTTTCTTAATTAGATTTGTTGATTTATTGCTAACAAAGATAAAATGTCTAGCTCCAGACACAGTTACTGGTTTTTGCAATCATTTGAAACTCGCACACAAGTAATTTCACATAAGCTTCAAAGCTGTCTAGCTCTTATTCTCATCAGAAAAGTGAGTAGGCAAAATATTTGCATCCAAGTTGGAAGAAAAATATTCAGATCTCCTTTTCTTTAAGCACAATTCTAATGACTAATTCCATGGAAGGACTACAGTAATAGTGGTAAAGTTTTGCTTACAGATTTCCCAAATGGATTTGAGCAACTTCTTCCACTTCAGAATTCAATAAAATTAGTTGTTTACCTGTGGACATATTACTAATGTTTATTTTTATTCAGGAGGAGAAGAAAATGAAAAAGAAATAAAGATTTAATATATAAATATATATATAAATTCAACTACCATTTAAGTCACCCTAAAACATTCCAGATTAATTCCAGTGTTAATGCAGAAGGTGACCAGGGAAAATAGTCTATTTCTTGTCTAGCAGTATTACAATAAGAAACAAAAGAATCATCTTGCAACATATTTTATGTAAATCTCTTGCAGGTCACAATTACGATGCTTTTCTTACACCTAACAGCATTAAAAACAAGATATGGATAATAGGCGAACTACTCAAATATTTTTCACTCAATATTTTTTGACAAACTCTTGCAGTACTTTCTGAATAAATTACCTAACAAATCTGTTTTTTTCCACCATATTTCAAGATCTACTTGATGGCCCTCAGCCAACTTAAAATATGTGAATAGCATTTAATTTCCACAATAATTAAGGTGAAAATGAGCATTCAAGACCACAGAGTCTGACTGAAAGTCTCATAATTAGGTACTGTAAAGTGGGTCCAACAGTCTGTCTCTCACTTTTCGCTCTTTCTTTAGTGCTTCTGGCCTATTCCAGAAGAGAACAAACCTCATGAGCTCTAAGGCTTTGCTCTTACATTAAACACTCCACAGGTAGACCTTGCCCCTTTCTAAGGACTAGGCCTGCACAACCTTCAATTCTTTCATTTGCATTACACTGTAAGTACCCATAAAACTTTAAAATGCATATGCCTGTAATATAACATTTTGACTGAGATCTGTATCTTTGATCATTTAAAGAGAAGTTGCAAGCGGAACATGTAGTGATGATCAATAACAGATTATTGGCATAGCAATCATAAAGGAATATTTATACAGCTACCCTAAACAAATTGACTAAAACAAAACAGATTTCCGTTCCAAATAGTTGTGAAATAAACAAATTGAAAAAAAAATGAAATTTAATAAGCATTCAAAAAAATTGGGGGTTAAAGCCATGCTTGTATGAATATTATTGATAATGTACATATATATATTGTTGAAATATTATTTTGAATTCAAATTCAAAATATTATTGATCTATGATCAAATATTAAAATAAATAAATAGAGAGAGAAAATTTTGACTTTCTGAAAGTGAGTAAATAGCAATGTTTGAAAAGTCATCCCTAAATTAGATAAAGTTAATCACTTAAGCAATTTCAGCAAACTTTCTCAGCAGAATCACACAATAGCAGTGTGGATTATCTGACAAATTATCAGTTCTGCTTTAGAGTAAGCATTGACAGGCAGACTAAGACTCAGAGAAAAAAACATTCAGTTATAAATACTACAGATATGAAAAGGAAAATGATCCGTTCATTGTTATTAGCAGGAAACATTTCAAAACTCAAAGAGATTGGACTGTAGTATGCAAGGAAGAAGAAATGAAGTCCAAGGTTCCATTACATAGCAAAATAAAATTAACAGGTGGAATAAAAATCACACAAATTGTAATAGCTTAATCACTACCCAATTGCTTTCTTTTCTGTACTACATTTCAACTTTATGATTTGTACTCTGGTTTTTGTTAATAGCATAGTGGCTAATATTGCTGTTGGTTGTGTCAAACTTCATTGCAAATGTGTGTGTGGAGACCACAAGTCTAATCAGCTGCTCTTCAAGAGAAGGAGTTAATCATTTTATGGTGTAATTGGTAGCTGGCAAAATAGGATTATCCTCTTTCCTTCTATTCTCCCCACCAGCAAAGCCCATAGCACGCTTTACAAAGTATTTGTAGAGCATGTAGGGGTAGGTGTTTCACTAGAAACTGCTTTTTGAAAACCCATGGGGAAAAGGGCAATGAAAGAAGCTAAGGCAAAACAGCAAGAGAATTCTTGGTACAAATACAAATACAAAACAAAAAAAAAATTGCTGGTATGGACCATGAGAAAAAGCTTAAAGAATGTATGGTGAAGCACTGGGAAAAACAAACTAACTAACTAACAAACAAAGAATAAATAAAAGAACTTCAACATTACCCTTTGGGCTTTTGCCACAAATGCAGCTCTTTAGTTCAATTTTGGATTTCATTTTGTGTAAGTTTTGAAATCTATCTGCACAGATGGGTCCTTTTCTGCTTAAAACTGTGTAGAATTCCTTCAGTACAATTTGTGTTATTAAAAATAATTAAACAATCTTCACTTTGGAAAAGTCTGCTTATTACTGAATATTATTGTATTTTAAAATTTTAGAGTTTCTATCTATTAACATTCTTATCTGTAGGAAAAATATCTTTCTCAATTGAAAATACGTTCCTCATCTCATTAAAATGTCCTGTATTAAAATACTATTTTCAGGCCTTTTCTGGTGAGCTTTTTGGAATGATAATGACAGGGCAATCGGAGGCTTTGAGATTTGAATGGGGAGTTTGGTCCACACTGTATAGCCTTTCAGTAATGTTTATAGAAGCATATGTAGCCTGTACTGTCTGCATTTTGCTTCCCTCTCTTTGCCAACCCCAAAGAGAATATAAGACTCTGAAAGTGATTGTCGTCTGTATATTTAGCTAAGGTTGATTCATTAACCTGCACTTGGATTCACTAAAGACCTTGGGAATTTTGCCATATATGTCACAAGATTTTATCTGCAGCATTTTGCTTTCAGATATTTAGCTCTGGCAGCCCAAATTCAGGACTCCAGATGGATGAATTAATAAATCTATCCAAAATGTTAATATTACTGAGGAACTATTTGTTTCTTTAGATCAACAGAGAGAAAAGAAAAGGAAATTATTTCAATAGGCTAGTCTCTGAGCCATCTTTTTGTTTTTATTATTTGAGACTATTTGTTATCCAGACTCATTATCCACTGTTTTTGATACTAGCCTATCATTCAAGTTTGTCAGGTTTCTTAATGCTTAACATCCTGTTTCTTTATTTTTAAGTCTGCTATAGCAGACTTAAATAAATTTCTGCCTTTGTCAGGCTTCTGAGCATCACAAAATATATGATTATTGTAATGAGTCATCAGCAATTTTTAATTAGGAGAAGATGCTCCATGCCAAAGTAAACTTGTCAACCCTTAAAAAAAAATGTAATGAAGTGCTGAACCATGGACATCCAGTGACTATATTTACTGTAAGTGTATTGTGATGGTTAGGACCTATAACCTCTGTCTACGTAATCAATGCAAGAAACTGTGCTTATGACAGACTGAGAAAATTGAAAGGATTAGTTGAGGACAGGCTTCTTCATCATTAAATTTAGCAAAGATTGCTCGCCCTTAGAAGCATCCTACAGGGTTTTTACTTTTAATTAAGTTTTAACTGCTGTTTATGCAAATTCTCCTCTAAATCAGTATCAAACATGTCTTAAAGCCATTCATACATATAGCTAATTCATTCTGTGCCTGACAATCCTTCTGCTGAAGCAATGTCAGCAAAATAGCTGATTATACTAGATTTGGTTGAGGTTCATTTGCAATTTCTGATTAAACTGCTTTTATTGTACTGGATTGTAATGCTAATCAGAATTAGCTCGGTGCTGAAACATGACCAAAACTGATCACAGAACGAGTTTTAAGAAGATCAGACAGAAAAGTATAAATGGGACTAACCTGCAGTGTGTTTATTAAGATTAGCAGTAGAGCAAAACAAACTACTGTTCACAGAAATTGTAATTTTGAGATTTCATTTAATATTACTCAGAGGTAGATAGAACTCACAACAGAGGTTCAAAGGCATGACTTTGTGTTTTAATTAAAATTATACAAGGCTCCAAGTAAACATTTGTACTTTATGCTTAAACAAAAAGACTTCATTCTGTGTTCAAATATAAAGCAGGATCAGTACCCCCCACTTTTCCCCTGTACCAAAGCAATTGCATATGAAGGTGTAAACATTATCACTCAGTTCAAACTCTGGGTGGTGGATAAAATGTTAAGCAAACCAGCTGAACATGCTTTAGGCAACTTTTTGTTATGAGAAATAACACAATACTCTTAGCCATTTTACAAATCAGGATATAAAATAGCTAGCTACTGTCAGGAACACCACTGTTCAAGTAGATCATTACCTTATTCCCTTTCCAGTACTGACGAGAAAGATGGTTGCAAAGACAGGGAAACAAAGCTTAAGGTTTAGCATCAAACCTTCAGGCTTATTATGGGGTAATTTACATGTAAACATCTAAATGTGTACTTGTGTTCCCAGTGCAGAACATGGGAGCTTGCACTACAACCCCGGGTCCCAGGGCTCTGACCAGGCACAGACCCGCAAGCAGGAGAGCTGCTTCCCCTTGCTGCTGCCTGAGAACATCAAGGCAGCAGCTCTTCTCATCCCAGGGTTCAGTTTCTCCCCATGTCCCAAGGAGAAGGGGAACGCTGAGCTTCTTATCAGCATTACTTCAGCCTCACAGGGTTCTCAGATCCACAGAGTTTGAAGTTCAGATGGAAATGTGTTATCTCACTGGTTAGGTACTTTAGCCCAGGAGCCTGAAACAGTTCCTCCCTTCATGAGGGGTAGGAGGGGGAAAGACACATTTGTAAAGGAAAAAACTTTTCTTCAGAAATCTCTGGTTCTCTCAGGCTGCAATGTAATGCACCACTGGAACCTGAGTAATTGAAAGGCAAAAACCAGTGCATTTTCCTCCCTCTATTTTCTTATAACTTTCCAGTGTTTTTACTCGTAACCTTAGGATGATGAAAGAAAAAGGAATCATCTTTGACTTGGCAACAATACACACACAGTAAAAATCTGTGCAAGCCCAATACTAATCTTTGACAAAACCCTAATGTTAATTAGGCTATTTAATTAGACTGTCTGTAATTAGAGGTAATCTCTCTGTAAACAAGAATGAAGGTGTCAAATGTGTCAAATTATAACAGTTCATTGATTACACATTAAAAGTTATGAAACTGTTTCACTCAGTATGTTCATATAACTCTGAAATGAAAAATTTTGCAAAAATATATTTTTCAAAGCTATTGCTATTTTGATTTCAGCTGTCACAATAATTTCATGGAGTTCCTTACAATTCTTTTCTATATATAATTCCTGTAAAACAGTGAATCAAGAGATTATGATTCATCAAAAAACAATTGTTTTCCCCTGGTAGGTTCAGGGAAAGTCTCAAAGAAATATTTTTTCTTATTTAGTCCAAATATATATATATATATATATTTAAAACCTGAAACTAAACAAGGTGACCTCCAGAACACCCATCATTTAGAAAGACATCTGTTGCCACTACCTTGATATTCTCTGACAACTCTTTTTGAAGTCCTGATTCAAATATACTCCAAGAGTTAATTTTCAGCACGAGGACAAACTTTGATAATCTTCTAGTGGTGAAGTAGCACATTATTTATCAGTCAAATGTAGGGTTTGACATTCTTTTCCATTAGCTTCTGATTAACTTGAAGTATTACAGTGAAAAATCAGTAGAGAACTTCTGAAAAATACTTCATCTCCTCTTGGGTAAATGAGATTAATAAAATTTACTTGAACCACCTCATTGTGGATTTCACTTCAAGTGCCACAGTAAAGTAATCACAACCTCCTAGACATTGCAAGGTATACCTCAGGAAAAAAAAAAATAAAAAAATGTCTTTTAGTGCTATGCCAAGTAAGCAATGCACACCCTGCTTGCTGCACCATGTGGCAGTATCTATACTGGCATCACTCTTTACTGCCTTGTCTCCATTTCAGAAATTCGGTTCCCCCGCAGTGCTTTCAAATGTAAAATGTACAACAAACTGTCTTACCAATATTAGACACAGACAGAAAGATTTGCCAGTAACTTCTGATCACAAAAACTTAAGGACCCAATAGGCTCCCAAGACTGAAATCCACATTGCAAGGAGAAAACCTATACTGTGTGTTAATGGAAGCAACTGTTACTTCTGAATTCTTTTTCTGATCATAACTTCTGTCTTAACATGATAGGATGTCTAATCTTAAAGGCTCAACATGGTTCTGAGATTTCCTTTATTTGGCAAACTTTCTGATTCCTACAAAAGTAAGGATTTGCAGCATTCTGTGCATGATGCCCTGGAGGCCCCTCAAACCATTGTAAGTGGCCTTGGAGCAGAAGCAATTGGTCTTACACATCAGAAGCTTTCTGGAGAAATCTTGAATTAAATGGATAAGAAAAGAACACTAAGGAAAAAATGTAATTTTCTAACACAAATAGCAAGCACATCAACAGCTATGCCTCACAATCAGTGGACTGAAAAGAGGTAGCAGATATAATGAATTTCCAAAGCTAATGCTGTTTTTAGTAATAATATAGTCATGCCTGATATAGACTAACAGAGGAGAAATACACCTAAAGATTATGCAAAGGCCATTTTTGAACTGATGCATAAATTTAATGGCCCGCAGCATTATTTTCAGGATAGTTATAACAAACAGTTCAACTCATAATAGAAGTAGATAATGGAAACTTTATCAGTCTTCACTTCAAACAAGAAATGGGTAGATAGAGGGCTGTCTCTTGGAGTTGCTGGGTGGAGATGAGAAAAAGAAAAAAAATAATGGAAGTCAAAGAGCAAAAATGTGTACAAGTACCTGTAGAATAAGTACTGGCTAGAGAATATTTGGAAGGGAAGTTAGTGGAAATATCTTTTCTGTTTGTTCCTTTGGGGAATATTTTATGTAAAATTAACATTAGAAATGCATCAAAGATAGAAGCACCAATTTCTATTCCAGCCCCTAAAGAATTCAGTGTGCCCAAATCTCAGACAGTCAGCTCATTCTATAGAAGTACAAGTTCCTGAACACACCTTTTTCATTTTTTTTCTTCCAAGACCTCTTTGTCTGAAGGGAAAAAAAAAAAAAAAAATGTTTGGGTAAAACACAGAACTGTTTCTATTCACATATCATATGTTCCTCATACTAGCTGAAGTCAGCCATTCAATTAATGATTTCCCTCATACCTTTTCACTTTTCTCTTTGTGTTTATTTATTTATTTTTTCAGAAAGTAAGAATTGCTCCTGTAGGACAGACAGTACACTTCACTGACTACATCTGAAAATATTGCTAGGGGTAGCATAAAATTTACAAAGTATGAAGTTATGAGAAACAATATACAGGTGGTTTTGTTTGTTTGTTTGTTTCTAAAGCCTGCAGTCTGTTTCCACACAAGATAGTGGTTTTGCACATAGACAAGCATGTGGGATCTGCCAGTATCAAAACACATATTTGTACTGTCCTCACTGAAAGAACAACACAAGCCAATTAATATCTTTAATGCAATTATTCTTAGCATGCATTTCACTTCTCTTAGCTAATCTTTGGAGGAGGCTATCATTATGTCAGTCCCTCTGCTAAGGATTGATGTATATCAACAATTTTTCTACTTTTCTATCTCACATACTTCTCCCTCACAATTCAAGCAATGTCTATAATGTCTGTCACTTGTTTGGCACCATGAGAACATTGCATTCTGTTCATCTGAACTTGGAACATCCTGTGACTAAACATATCATTTGAATTATGCATCATTTAGTCTGTATAAGATTATTGTTGCATACCAAATACCCTTTGGACAAAATGTCTTTCCATTGTCCTTTTTGATCAACTGATTTACACAATCTAAAAAGGACATAGATAATCTGATAGAGAAATAACATTACATGGAATAGAATTTCAGGCATTCAACATAATTCAATGCAACTGTTTACACACTTCACTGCAGAAAAATTAGTTGTCTGAAGCATCAGGCTGCACAGAAGTGTCAGACTGTGCAGATGGCAAAAGAGGTATCCTTTAATTTACTGTAACAGTTTTTATCTTACCTAGGTAGCAAAGTATCATTGTAATTCCTCCCCCACTTTAATGAAATTTCAGAATTTGTGAGTCATTTGCAATAGCAAAGCAGTAAACTGAAGACAGGCTGATTTTTCAGGAGGGACTGAAAATCATGACTAATTTGAAATTTAGCAGCAGGAGTGTTGGTTTTTTTGTTTGTAATTGAAAAAAATATATATATTTAGATAGGAAAAAAAATCGGCTATCAAAATCTTATACCATCCTGCATGCACCCTCAATATATCTTGTGTTCAGGAACGAAGTTGCTCACTCAGTGCCAAACCAGCTGGTCCTACAGGGAGACTGGAATCTGAAAGCATGCAAGGAAATGTGACGGTGTTCCTTGTGACAGGTGTTTTTTCACATCATTGTTTAGTCTTATTTCTTCCCCTCCATTTTCCTAGATTCTTACTGAGCATGTTCCCATGCCCTACCATTGCCACCTATAGTAACCTGAAAGGGGGCAGTGCAAGTGAGCAACAATGCAGTATGGCCTCTCGATGCATTTAGTAAAGTTCCAGCTTATACTAATTTCCCTGATTACAACAGGATATAGATTCCACAAGTACATTCACACACATTACATTGCCAAATCTCAAGCTGACATGGTACTTACTTTAGAAGCAGATTACAGTCCATGCCAGAGACCTGTTTTCAATTCTTGGAGACTTGTGTGAATTATCTTTGATACTTCAGCTGCTTTGAATCCTGGAGAATAAATAAATAAATAAATAAAATGGTTAAAAACCACCTTTCTCCTTTCGCATGCTAGCTCAGTTGTACAGACTTCTGGTAAAACACAAGGTGTGTTGTTTTTTTTCTCATTATAAGTATTTTGTGTTCTTTCTCATGCAGTTGCTTGTTGCAGATCTAAGTGAATATTAGTATCTGATCATTACAATGTTTACAAAAATATCATGCTTCTAGACCGATCGAGACATAAGCATAAAATTAAGAAATACTCAAATTAACTACGGTGAATATGCATTGGAGGATGAAGCACAAGTGTTTATTCCTTTAAAGCTATCTATCTGGGAACACAGTCTTGATGTTATAAGCCACTCTCAGTGCCACATTCACAAATGCGATGTTTTGCAAGGCAGAGGCACAAAGCCAGGATTTCCCTGACCTTCCCCAATATTTCAAGGATGTTCTTAATGTTCTAAAAGCTGCACAGAACCATCAGAATCATTAAGGAGCTTTCTTAGTTCTCCTGCACTTAAATGAGGGCACTGTTTGGCTGGGAACACTTTCAATGATATTAATATAGAAGAGCTATTATGCCAGTACTCTAAACATTATAGCAAAAATATTGGCATGCTATTTTTTGGTCAGAAAGTAGCAAATGAAGCTATTCCGGATTTAGATCACACAGCCAAGAGCAGAAATTAGCTGCAAAATCAAATCAAATCATCAAATGATTAAAATATTCAGTTCTAACATGTTGAACAAAACCTCTAGAAACGTGTACAATAATAAAAATTACGGAACACACAACCCATTTAAAAATAAAGCTGGTACAATGCAATTTGATGCAACAGTGACATGATAATCAAGAGAACAGTGTAAAGTATTAAAATGTCTGCTTTATAGGCACTTCAATAGCTCTTTAACAAGATAATGAATGCAAAAAAAGCTATTGTAACTATCCCAACTTTGCAAAATCTTCGTGGTAAAAGTGGAAAATAATAAAGTAGAATAAAGCTAAATTTCATACAGGTCAGAACCAAATTTGGGGCAATTAAAAAATTACCTTATATGTAGTTCATATATATGTTCTTCTAAATTACTCAAAGCACACAAATGTGGAGATCACATAAAATAACTCTTTCACAGATTAATTCTATTATTGTTGTGTTTTTGTTTTTGTTTTTCTGTTTGTTGTTTTTTACTTAAATCATGATATATGAAATCCAATTCAAGACATAGGCAAAACTGGCCTGCCTTCTGGCCTGCAATAGTCTCAAGAATAATAATAAGTACCTTTGGTTCTCCGGTAGGATTTCAAAAATAGTTTGTTTTTCAGGCATGCTCCAGAAATATAAAAATTTCAACAGAAAACATTGCTGGCTCTCTGTTTCACAGTAGTCAAGGGGCTTATTCCCACCAACAGTCATATAGCTCTGGATACAGTGATATAATAGTTTTCCACTTTAATTTTTCCAGGTTCAAGGTTATGTTGCTTAAAAACAAAAGCAATTTCAGTAAGTATTTCACAAAAACAACAGCAATTGCAGTAGCTATTCTACCGCAAAAGTCAAGCAGACGAGTAATTTTTTTTTGCCATTGCCAGCTGAATCATGAGAAATAGGAATCTGGAAATTGCCTAGAACTTGTCTGAAAATGAACTATTCACATAGCTGTAGTCACAGCTGGCAGTTCTTGTTTCCCACACTACAATCAGAATTTTTAATATCTGTGGTCTCTTCTATCAGCCTCTATTTCTGTAGCTTATAGAAGGGACTTCGTTTCCATAATTATCTTAAGACCATTTCATACCCCAAAATATTAAAGGAATAGCAATATACTGTGTTTCTGTCCATGATGCTTTCTTCCTTCCAGCTGGTAAATCCTCAGCTGGACTCTGCTGTGCACATTAACTCATCTTTTCTCCCCAGCAATTGATTTGTTTTTGAGATCAGCCACGGACTGCTTTCAGAGGCTCACTGCATGACTTCAGTAATCATTTTTAACTTGGCCCTGCTCCCATTAAAGCAGAAGTCAAATACCCATTGATTTTAATAGTTCAGTATTAGATCCTTTATGTGTAAGGGATTTGTGAAACAAGGGGAGCACTGTATCTGAGGGTGCCATATGAAGGAATGGAAGGATTTTGCATGGCATCTTCAACAGTAACCTATATCCACTTCTTATGTTTCTCTTTCCCTGTTGGAGTAGGACAGCAGGGCCTGGTGTTCCATTTTTGTGTTCCTTAACATCTTCCAGTTTGAGTTGAACACATGTACCATTACAGAATTTTGTGCCTTTTTCCTTGGACCTTGACCACCGGTGTCATTAGAGCACAAAATTCACCTAATCTGTCCCAGTTTGGTAAAATCTGTTAGAAGATAGCATGATTTATTTTAGGTAATAATTTAAACCAATACATCATGAAGAGCTTTTGACTTAGTTTGGAAGGCATTACGAGATGTTGCAGTTTTGCCTTCATTGTACCCTATTTGGTGAAATTTGTTAAATAAGTCTCAGAAAACAGGATTTCCATGCAAGAAAAATATGTCATTTCTTGTGATTCTAAGATCAATTTTACTAAACAGTTTTCTGAATATATCTAATTTTACACTGCATTTTCCAAGTGTCTCAAAACAACTGGATGAAGAATTATAATGTCAGAGGACTCACTATGTTTTTCATTTAGTTTTTGTGTGACTACAAAATGTTAGGTGATTAATTTCTTAAATACAATAATAGCATTGGCCACTAATGTTGATAGAGTTCATTTATATCTTAGGTATGTTTTTCACATAG
The DNA here is from genome assembly GCA_011074415.1 of Stictonetta naevosa. NCBI lineage: Eukaryota > Metazoa > Chordata > Aves > Anseriformes > Anatidae > Stictonetta > Stictonetta naevosa. The sequence goes on from CM021700.1 coordinate 38,216,283, forward strand.
CATTGCCACTTTAATAGGACATACTAAGAATCACAACATGATCAGAAATTGGTTTGTTTTTTAATCTGTTGCTCACCAACTTTATCTTTTTCTCTGTGAGATGATTTTCTGTATACATTACTGTGGCAAATAAGAGTTTGCTCTCATATGTTTTACCATCACTTTGCAATAAAATCAGTTTTATTCATCATCTGAGAAAGAAATCCAAGTTGTACATTTGTATTATAAAAACTTGGTATGTTTTCATATTATTTTGTATTCAGTACATGACAGGAGTGACAGAAGTTCTCAAAATCCATTTATAAACTTCTAAAGAGTTCATTGAGTACTTTAAGAAGTATTTTTTAAATACATTTGTTTTTGAAAATTATTCATATTCTAAAGAACAACATATTAGCTTTGATTATTTATTCAAGTTAGTTTTCACAGATTTACAATTGATGTTGGCATAACTAAAATTACCAATAAATTAATAAATTCTTCATATTCCTACTATTTATCTCATTCTGGATAAGACATTCTATATGTTCACAACCATATTTGCAATTCATAACCTGGTGACAAATCTCAGTAACAATACCAAGTGAAACTTGTGTAGTCAGATAGTATGAACTGAACCAAAATCCAGGTAATCTATGAGCCTTAAAGGAGCTGAATTGTTGCCAACTTTCAGTATTGCATTGCTTTGTTATTCAAGTGCCCCAAGCCTATTCACTTATGATTTCTAATATGCTTTCACATCAGGATGATTTTCCATTACTTCATTTCTGTAATAATACATGTTCATAGCTGTGGGTTAGTATTAAAGAAAGAAATTGACCTGAGGAGATTTGAGTTAAGTATTCTGCCCAGTAGCCTTATAGAAATCACGAACAAGGGATAGTTTCATGTCCTGAATAAAGTCATTTCTTTCTAATGGATTTTATACTGAATGATTTTCTCACTAGATGTAAAAGTTTATATAGCCACTATATGACCTATATCTTTATAACTGAAAGATTAAGAATAAAGCCATCATTCTGACAACTGAACATGTTTTAGGCTCATATCAAGAAATTATTTCTTAAAATAAAATAAATTCTTTCTTAAAATAGGAGCAATAATTAATTTTCAGACAGAGAGATTTTATTAATATATAGCCAAATTTCACTCATACGATATTTGAATGAAGGAGAATGATTGCCTGACATTTTCCACTTTTATTTTTTTCTGTTTTTGTAGTTCACTGTATTTATTCCCTTTTTAAAAGAGAATATGTAAAACTCTTAACCATTATTTTAATATATATTGTGATGTCTTTAAAATTCCTGAATTTTTGAAAGGGAATCAATATTTAAATCTCTGATAAAGTGCTGAAAATGATTCGGGAACAAAGTTAACTGAAAAAACAGTGTATCATTGAAATTCCTTCTGGGCAAATTTGAAGCATGTAGGGAGAAAAACATGTCACTACATGCTTTTATTTTATTGTGCACAGTTCAGGCTTATCTACTGAACATGACAGTTCCTGAACACTCATTAATTGCACTTATTTTTCCTGTATTTTTTTAAAATAAGAGGCTGTTAAATGTTTTTTCACCTTATTCCTTTTCATTTGAATCACGTCCTTTACTTTGAAATAACTTATAGGTTTGAAATAATTTATTTCTACTGTTCTATGTAAAATGTACAAAAGGTTTGCAGGCACTTGACTGTATCACATCCTTTTTCAATTCAACTGTACCAAAGCCTTCTGCACGTGTATTAACTTATTTATATGATGCATTATCATTATCACTCTAACTATATAGTACCTACTAGTAAACTCTCACATTCCAGTAGGTAGTAGTTGCAGTTTAAAAATGGACAGTGAGAGTGAACATACCTCAACACTTCATCATAAACCAAACCAGATGGTTTTAGATGTAAATAATCATGGCAAACAAGCAGCTGTCATCTGCACACATAAAATACTATTTCAACCTGGAAATACAATATTTTTTCTATTGTCCAGATGTTTTTCCAGCCACCGACTCACAACCATTACTATTCTTCTATTGATTTAAAATCCTTAGAAAGTCTGTGTTCCTGCTGTGCCTTGAGTTCCTGGTTACCAGCTAACTCATTTCCTGCCCTTGAGATGTTTGTGTATTAACAAGATTTGCTCATATGGTCTGTGCACCACACCTAGTACCACCAAGTAAAGGTTTTGGGAGGAACTGCTGGCACGCTGCAGAGTCATCTTTGCATGTTAGTGCAGAGCTAATAACACATCTTTAATTTTGGTTAAATATAATGATACCCTTCACCCTGATAATTTTCCCCTAATGAGTAAATAAAGTTGGGTCAATATTCAGGAAGTGTTTTTTCCTCATTCAAAGGCTGAGGCAAGCAAAACTATATAAGCAGCATTATTTAGTCTATATTTTAATGTAAAAAAAAAAAAAAAAAAAGTGATCAACAAGAAGAACAGACATAAAAGGAGATAGAATATAGTGAAAGTAAATTAGAGAATGTTGCTGGGTGTTCATTCATGAATAATAAGAAATTTTAATTTGCATTTAAGATGCATTGGAATCCAAGGTAAATCTCTGTTTGTAGTAAGAGAGAAGTGCTATAGAGTTTTAGTTTTGTTTTTTAAAACTTTTGAGTTTTGGAGAAAATTTTTGAGTTTTCACAAATTTTACACTTTGGATTTTACACTTCAAAATATGAAAAAAAAAAAAGAAACATAGAAATAATTAAAATAAACTAAAGAACAGGAAAGTATATCAAAAGGAGGAGTAGCCTATAAGATAAAACTTCTATTGCAAAATGTTTTTTGTAAATGTTTATTAGGTAATAAAAAAGAATGCAATTTTTCTTTACAGTGGATTGCATTTTCTGAGCAAAGAGGATTTAATGCATTTAATGATCCATGATACTACAGTATCAATGGTCTGAAAAATATCAGGAGGAAATACCTAAAAACAGAATATGAAACTACTAAGTATTTGAACAGTGAAAAGGTGAATATTAAACCAGAAGAATTATGCATTGTGAAAAAGAGCAGATGATACAAAGGAAAGAACTTACTTTTTAAATGAGACTGAAATGTTCCTTGTGATAAATGCTGTTCCTGATAGCAATCTTGCTTTACAGTGATGTCATGCCAAGCTTTAGGCTGAAATACAATGTTTTATATTGATTATAACAGTAATACAAAGAAATTCATTAAGAGCAATTATTTGCTCCTGCTGTCTGCTTCCAGTGTTTAGAAACCAATTTTATAAATTACTCAGCAGCACATACTTCATGCAAAAGTGTGCCAGAGTTAAACTCAAATTTTTCAAAAAAAAAAAACAACACAAACCTTACATAGAAACATATATACATAAGTATATATGTATATATACATAAAGTAATGGTAAATAGTAAAGTTAGGAAAAATAATGTGTAACAAATTACACTTATGTCAAACAGTGTGAGCTGTTCTTAACTTTATTAATATTTTATCTTCAAGACTGATTTTTTCTTATAAAAATGTACTTATATTTGGTTTATTCCATTTTTCTTTTCTGAAGTTGATGAGTCTCTGAAATTTGAACAAGGAAAATATGATTCTTTTTAAAAATCAAAGATTGTTTTCTATCATCATTAAATTCAATTCAGGTGAGACAAAAGAAAAAAGAAAAAAGAAAAAGAAAAAGAAAAAATCTAAAATATGACACAAAATGGAAAAACTCCTACAGATTCACTACAGTCTTTTTTAAAAGTGGACATTTGATCCTTGATGTTTGCTGTAGATGAGGAGGACAGTCAACAATTATAAATAAATAAATAAATAAAATAAAATATTTTTTCTATAGTCTTTGGCCTTTTTGGCCAGGGTGTAAATAAAAGATCTGTCAAACATCTGTTGTTACACATATATTATAATATTTTTTTAAAGTGAAGGTTTTCTTGGCAAAATGTTAAGTCATTAATTCCTATAGAAATAAATTTCTGCGCATGGCTCTTCTGACATCTAGGGCACTACTTTAGAGGTCAGTACATGAAACTAAAGAAAGTGCAAGTGCTAGTTATTTTGCCTTAGTGAATGAGCTCCTGCTTTATTTTACACTTTTAGAAAGTAACTTGCCACAGGCTACAGCCCTTTCTAGTGAAGTTCTTAGCAGTCTACAGAGAAGCAACCTCCTGGAAGGCTCGATGCTAAGCCCTGGGAAAGGTAAAGATATTCCCTTAAGTCAGTACACAGGATCAAGAATATAATTTTGTAGTAATAATAATACCTACTTGTCTCCTTGTAGTAGTTTTGTACCTGTGGTTTTCTTTTAAATAGATCAAGTCTTTTTTTCTGCAGGAAGAAATTTCAGTAATTATAATAGAATGATAATCATCTCTTCCCTGCAGAAAAAAAGAAACAATTCATGGGAACGACTTCCACTTTAACTTACCAAATAAGCTTTGCCTGAAATAGTAACTCAATGGACTATAATACAAGGGAGGAAAATACACCTAAGAAGCCACTGAGTGTGCCCAGACTACCACTGAAAAAGTCACTGACAAGATAAATAACTGAATGGATTTTAAAAGGTACATTTAGAAGCTACAACTGAAAGATGATAGATTACAACAGCAGAATTTATATTTGCAGGAATTCAGGAACAGTTCTGAATTTGACAATGAAGTTACAAAAATAATAATAATAATAAAAAAATACACGTTCCATTTCGGAAAATTACACTGGTATAATGTATGATCTACCAGATGTCTGAAATTTGAAATTCAATTTTGCTTACCAAAATAAATAAATAAATAAATAAAATCTTTTTTTCTCCCTCTTTGTATCTACACAGAAATGTGCTTAATAAATGTCATTAGTAACTTCTGCTTTGATAACAGTACAGCTAACTGCAGGATGGCAGACTGTAGTACAAAGAAAGTATTTTACACATATTTTTTCTTAATTAGGTTAAAAAAAAAAAAAAAAGACCCATTTGCATCCGTATGTGAGATGTAAAGAAAACAGAAACAAATATCAGAATACCAGTAATCAGAATATCAGTAAGCTGATGTGTTTCTACAGAAGACCTACTCCTAAAAGGAAAAAATACACTACACTAAGTCTTCTCCTAAACTCCTAAAAGTCAATAAAAGTCAGTTATGAACAAATTAGTTAAACTTTAGAATAAAAACTAAATTCAGAACCTCTCTTCTCTTCTCCTTCGCTATCAAATGAAATTCACATTACACAAGACTGTAGCTAGGAAAGAAAGACAATTTCAACCAAAATGAAATACAGCTTACCGGGGCTTTTTTTTTTTTTTTTTTTTTTAAAAAAAAAAAATTTATTTTAAAAAAAAAAATTTTTTTTTTTTAAAAAAAAAAAAAAAAAGGAAGAAAAATAAGCATAAAAGGTTACATGTCCTCAATTAACTTGCAGTTTTTGTCAGCTGTAAATTTCTTTTTCCCTAGCTCCTATTTTTCACAGTGGCCTGAATTATATAAAGGGCTCTGTATCCCCAGAAGTATTCAGTAACATCATGTTACCTAGCAGCCAGGTTTAACACACTAATTTTATTTTTTTTTCCTTAAGATTTCCTTTGGAGTGCTGAGTGATCTCTATTCTGTTCACCACAGTGATCTCTGTTCTAATCACCATTCTGCAATGGTGATTAATTTAGAGCATTTGAAAGGATCACAAACTGTGCCTGAAAAGCAATTAGAAATTGGGCGGGTCAGGGAGTTTCAAACTCTAACTCTGACTCCTTTCTTTCTCCTCCAGCCCATCATTTTATTTTTAGCCCTGTAGGAAGCCTCATCATCACTTTGCAAAACCATTGAGATAATTAAGATTGCTTTATTTCATTAAAAATATCCATTGTCTGAAGCTTCTTTCATTGATTTTTTCCTGAAATATTTGTGGAAAGTTCTCCTTCTAAAGAATCAAGCAAAGAAATCCCAGTGGGAAGACTTTAATCCATCTGTTCTGCAACTGTTGTTCTGCAACTTGCATATTTTTCAGGTGAATAAATCAACTGGAAGATTACAGAAGTTGTGCTACTAATAGTAAGTGCTGATGACCAGACACACCAAAGAAGATTGAATCATGCTACAGTGCTTTCCTTTGCTCTCAGTCGTAAGAACTGCTTTACATCCTGATGTTGTTTTGATTCCCTTTCCAGATCACTTTTCCAGAGCTCATCTCATTACTCAAAACAGAAAAGATCATTTATTTGTTTTATTTTCTCTTTCTAAGAATTCCAAACAGCTTTAACTGTTCACACACGTGGCAACATTGGCAGGAAAAGAAGCAGAAAATGGAGATAGCAGATTATAGCGTGTGAGTTCTTTGCAGATAAAATGTTTATGTGTATACTGGATGCCATCATAAAAGCAGGCATAGAGAATACTGGTAGAAGAGATATATTTAAAAAATAATAATAATTTGCCCAAAATTTGCATGTACCTGAGCTGGTTCTGCCATGAAATCAACAGGCTTATCACTGTATCACTTGTGCAATTCAATAGCTTGTCTTCAGCACTAGCTTGATGAGTTTCCAACTGCAGTTGTTAAAAGCCAAAGTTTCTTGAAGTTTCTTGAAATTTGAAATGTCATCAGAAAGGCCATTCTGAACTCAGTTTTGGATAATCAGTAACCCTGGCCATGTTTTACACTGCAGCAGATATTGAAAAGGGCATTGCCAGACAGTAGATGAAGTGCAAACAGAGTAAATTCAAAAGAGAGAATGGCATTGGAAGTAAATTTTTCTTTTAGAAACTGAATACAGCTGCCTTGCAGCTCTAGCAAGGCAGAACATAAAGAATAAAGATACATTATAATAGTCTGTACTTAATTTACACATCCTAATCAAGAAGGGTAAATCCACTTCCTTACGGTGCTCTTTTCTGTCAGGTGGATGCTGTGAAGGATCTGACTGAGAAGGATCTCCTACACACAGGATGAATGTGCATCAACATTTGCATAAAAAACCTTGATTACAAAAATACAATATTTGTCCTGGGGTGCCTCAGGCACAGCATTGCCAGCCTGTCATTGCCTGCCTGCTTTACTTTGCGCTCATGCGGCCTCACCTTGAGTGCTGCATGCAGTTTGGGGCAACACATTATAAGGACATAAAACTATTAGTGACCGAAGGAGGGCTACAAAGATGGATCTAGAAGGCAAGACATATGAGGAGCAGCTGAGGTCCCTGGTTTTGTGCAGCCCAGAGCAGAGCAGGCTGAGGGGAGGCCTCATGGCGGCCTGCAGCTCCCTCACGAAGGGAGCAGAGGGGCAGGCGCTGAGCTCTGCTCCCTGGGGACAGCGACAGGACCCGAGGGAACGGCCTGGAGCTGGGACAGGGGAGGGTCAGGCTGGGTGTTAGGGAAAGGTTCTGCACCCAGAGGGAGGTCGGGCACTGGGACAGGCTCCCCAGGGCAGCGGTCACAGCACCAAGCCTGCCAGAGTTCAAGAAGTGTTTGGACACCACTGTCAGACCCAAGGCCTGATTTTTGGGTGGTCCTGTGGGAAGCCAGGAGCTGGATTCAATGATCCCTGCAGGTCCCTTTCAACTCAGGATATGCTGTGATTCTATGCTTTCAAAGAGAGTCTTTATGAATTCTGTTCATTCACTTATTGTTGATAGGGAAATATAGATACAAACATGGCAGAGGTGTTCTTGTTTCCTAAGAAAATACACACATTTAAGCATAGTTGCTGATGTATTACACAGCCATACCATTGACAAAGTCCATGGTGATGTGAATATACACATATATCAGGAACACATACTGGTGTACACATTAGGAGAGGATTTCTACAACTGTGTAGTTCAATGGACTAGAATTTCCTTGTGAATATTGAATTGTCTTCAGTTGAGTAATACTGGGAGAACAGGCCAACAGAAACTGTATTATTTTAACGACTATGCTACCAAGGAGTATATTATGTCTATTTAATTAGCACAGATGTTAGTCACTTGGTATAAATTTAATAGGATTTAGAGATTTCTCATGTCTTTTTAAATGTTAAAGATCTCAAAGTTATGTACTATACGTGGATAGAATTTCTTGGCATAATTGATATTTGGAAGTATATTTTCTTCGGTTTTACGAATTAGTTAATGTTGCAAACAAATCTTATTAATTTGATCGCTTGTGCATAACATTTGCAACAGAAGCAGAAGGAGGCGATACATGCCTCCTCATCAGCCTTTTGCCAAAAACAAGCTTTTCCAATTATTAGGAAAAAAATGGCAAGGGCTGTTGATAGTACCCTGGCTGCCCATTGAGGATGACTGATTGATGAAAAATCCTGCCAACTGGGATTGATAATGTTGAGTAGGAAGGACAGGGACAACTAAAAACTAATAAAACTGTAGATGACTGTAATAATAAAGTTATAAGCATTTTCATATATAAGCTTAGGTACTAGGATTGTTTCTGTTGTCTTTCAAATGCAATCTCTGACAATACATAGTATATTAGAAGGACAGACATGATGTTTCCAACAAGGATTTTTGATGAGACAATAACACTGCAGCAAGAAAGTATGTGTTGCCATATTCACAAATGTGACCATGAATTGTAGTTTCCAGAATTCCAGATATATACCTTGATGTAGTTATATACATTAATGTAATCCTATAAAGCAATTACTATAACAGTGTTCACAAAGTAAAAGCAGAATCCTATGTTTTATTCTATATCAATTGTTGCACCTTATAATCATGTGTTTGCATAGTTTTTAAAAGATTTTTTTTTCCATTCTAAATTTAAATATATTATTTTTCTCCCAATTCTGCAGCAATTTAGCATACACGATTGCTGCGCATGGTTTACCTGTTGCATAAGGCTTTAACATATAAGGTGGAGACAAGCTATGCAAATGAATTCAAATAACAAAATCTGCCCTTCAAAATTATTGTGTCATCCACAAAGCCTGTGATTAATTGTCAAAATAATTTTTCCTTTGCCCAGAACAAAAACATTCTGTACTTCTCTGAAGCAAAGAGAGCCTCAGTGAATAATGAGCTGACACACGGGACTAAATAAAATTATCAGGCAAGCAGGAGTTTTGCAGCAGTGGGAGTTCAGTGGCAGGTAATAGGAGGCAGATGACAACTGGATAGACAACTATCAGGCCAAAAGAATATCAGGAGGAGAGCAAACAGGTCTACTAGAGATGGAAGACAACTGAGAAATGCTCTTCTGTCCATTCAAATAAGGAGAAGAGAACATAAGATGAAACATGCAGGTGATTTTGTCAAGTACAACTGATGGCTACCTCAACCAGGAAAAGGATATACATGCATGAATGAATGGTACAGTCTCCACAGGATCCCTTGAGAGAATTTTGGTCCCACTTGTTTTGGAAAAATTCAGGCAGACAAAGGGGATCATGGAAACACCTTCAGCCTCAGCCTGGCCAGTGTCCAGGCAACAGAGCTGATCACATCCAACCGGCAGACCCCATCCTGCTCAGGAAGGGAATGGAGAGGTGAGGAGGTTCAGAAAAGAGTTCAGACACATCAGAGGCTAACAAATGGGACATGAGCACAGTGTGTGGTGTATGGGCTAACATCCAGAATTGAGGACACCCTTCCAGAAGTGCAAAAAGATTTTGTGATTGTGGAAGACTCCTTTCTGGGTTTCTGAGCCCAGAGAGGACAATATACCTGCCAGGAAAGGCATGCAAACCTCAAATGGAATCAGCTTGGAAACATTTGGGAAGAGTCCTGTAATCCTTTTCTTAAAGGATAAATAAATCAGTATATTACTGATTTATTATTATTCAGTTTATCAAAAAACAAGTGCACTTCTAGACAAGAGGAACTGTAAAGAACCCAGGTGTTTACAACTGAAATGAACAAGGCCAGCACTGAACTTTACACTGAGTGAGGGAAAGCTGACAGGCAGAGAAGTACACAGGGCTTGAGGTAATATTTATAAAGATGAAGACGCAAAAATTTTGTATTCTCAAGAGAAGCACAGGTCAGAGGATAGAAATAATCAAATATGGAAATAGAAAATAAGCAGACTGCCATTCTAAAAGAGTGCCAAGAAATGAAACTAATCAATACTATGCTGCCACTTTGTAAATGCTGGAAGCCTAAGAAATAAGATGGAGAAATTGGAAGGTGTGATCTACATTAAGATATTAATATACCAGACATGTCGGGATCCCATGGAAGTCAGACAATCAATGTAGCAGTATGATAGCAGAATACAAAATATACAGGAAAGACTCTGACCTGAACAATAGGAAGAGTAAACCTATGTCTTAAAGTTGATTGTCAAATCAAATTAACAAATTAACCAACTAGTCAATTAGCATAAAATTTGCATGGGGTAAAATTCCAAGTCTAAATTTGAAAAATATGATTTGGGTTTTATCAACCAACCAGCCATGCCACCCACACTATATGCGACTTGCTTAGAGAAATCAGTGAGACAAAAAGGGAGGCAAATAGATTCTTCTGGGTAACTTTCACTGTTCTTAAATCTGAACAAATGTCACATTAGAACACCATCATGCAGAGATAAAATTTGTAAATATTACTGATGTGAGTGAATCTTGAATTAGATCTGTGTAATGTATGGGATCTATTAAAAAAAAAAAAAAAAAAAAAAAAAAAAAAAAACTCAGCACAATTCAGCAAATTGTAGGAGCAAAGACCAATTGTGCTAACCTTCCAAGCCAGAAAACATGGAATAGAGGGGAGGGGAGGGAAGGGAAGGGGAGAGGAGGAGAGGCACCCCCCTGCTGCCCATGGCCTCCACTGGAAACAGATCTTTTCTCTAAAGATTTTGTTTTGAACCATTTTTCCAGTCCTTATGTTCACTGTTCAACCTGAGTGAGGAACACTAAATCTACTGCAAGAACTGCGTGTAGCAGTATCCTGCCCACAAACTGTACATTTCAGAAAATGTCCAGATAGAAAATTAACTCCTGAGGAGTGAATATTTGACATTTTTCTTATTTAGATATAGTGAACCTATTAAATTTTCAAGTATTATCACCCTTACTCACCTAGACAATGAAGAAATTGTCATGAAGTTTTCTCTCAATATTTTTGCCTTTTCAATACTGACATCAAGCAGAATAATTATTTGTTTTCCTATCTTAGAGTTCAAGGTTAAAAAGGAACAGCTCTCATAAGCTATATGTGATACCTTGACTATTTTCCATGTGATCTAATTAGTTACCATTAAATATGATTTAAATAGCTCACTGGCTTGCAGATAACTGTTTCACAATATGACCTTTATTGTAGCAGTACTTGAGCTTGATGTTTTTACATTATCCATTAACTATCTTTAATTTTCCAGGAAGTGGAACACAGAAACAGTACTAAGTTGTATGGATGAATAAATACATCTATTATTTCAGATAATAATAATAATACTCATATTTGAGAGAAGAAATATGGGAAAGACATTGACATTATTGAAAAGAGTGGATTCAGATAATTAAATGACTAACGTGGATTTTAAAGAAAAATAGGGGAATTAATAGATAACACATGCTCTGTTGGATGCATTTAACTATTTAAAAGTGATAAAGTATTTATGATAAATCAGATGTCATAATTACTGAAGTCCTACTGGGGCACAGCTTAATTTGGTTACACAGAAGATGGTGTATGACAGAAAAGAGTACATACAATTTTAAAGAGACAAGAATGAAGCCAAACAAATGCTCTAAAATCTCATTAAGACAGTAAAGTCATCAGTGAGTTTGTTCTGGAAGTGAATGGAAACAACAGAAGATTATTTAAATGCACAGAATGGAAGGGATCGATGAGGAAAGCTAGCTGAACCATAAAGAGATGATGATAGAAATATATACATAGGAACAAGGCATAGAAGAAAAATTAAATTAAATTAATTCTTGTACTCCACATTGACCAGGAAAATTAAAAGTGAAATACAAGAAATGTAACATGATCTTCAGAGAGCAAAAAAACAAAGTAAGCTGATAATCACCACAACAGGAATCCATTTCCCCTTCTCTTCCTGTTAAGGTATGTAGGTTACAGAAAATTGTTCTGATGCCATGCAGTACAGTAATTCCAATAAAGATCTAACATCTTCAGGTATTAGAGACCAAGTTTAATTGGGTACAAGTCACAATCTCAGTTACTGAGTGAAGGGATGAGGAATGCAAGTGTAAGACTTTCCACAACTAAAATAATGGTTCTAACCCAAATTAGTTTAATGCCACTTAAAAGTACTATAGGTGCTACTATTGTCTGACCCTCTCTATCTTTTTATTTCCCTCTTTTTTTTTATTTTTTTCTTTTTCATGCAAACAGATCAAAACAAAACAAAACAAACAACAAGAAAAAACAAACAAAACAAAACAAAAAAACAGTATCTGTCCATGATTCATTTAATGATCATTTTACATAGATCACCAATGACTCACGGTGAGGTTTTGGGGACTGGCAGCATGTGGTATGCATCCTTGATAATTTTAATCCTGTTAATACTTTAAACTCCTTGGTAAAAGAATTTGTACATCATTTCAAATGCCCTTAAATTAAGAGCTCCTTTAGATCTCATAGAAATATTCTCAATTCAAGCTAGTTATTTCAGATATAAATTCAGAAGGGAAAAAAATGCCTCAAAAGCATGATGAAATTAAATATGCTGTTTCATAAATAACAGCAAATACTATTTCACAAATCTGAATCAAAGCAAGAGAGTTATCATCCCAGTTATAAAAAATTATCAAGAGAATCTTGGTTCACAAAGAATATTGTCTTGCATAAACACTAAAGGGGGACCATCTCTGTGTTTCCATGTGCAAGCCAGAACACAAGCTAGAATTTTGTTTGATTACTTCCACATAGAGATTTCTATGTATGTTACAGAGGGTGTTCCAAGCACCATCAATATGACTTTGATTTATTAATAAGAAGTACTATTAGGCTGCAGCACACTGAATATTAAATCCAAAATCATTAAGTAATGCAACTTAAGCCTACCCTTTCTCATATTAACATATTCTTCAGATATGTTCTTCCTTAGAAGCAGGACTTGAAGGTATAAGTAAGTTTGCATCTGATACTAAATTAGGAGAAGCAGTTGACTCTCTCAAGGGTAGAGAGGCCTTGTAGAGAGATCTTGACAAATTAGAGGGCTAGGCAATCACCAACAATTTGAAATTCAACAAGAGCAAGTGCCAGATTCTGCACCTGGGAAGGGGCAACCTTGGCTATATGTACGGACTGGGGAATGAGAGGCTGGAGAGCAGGCCTGCAGAAAGGGATATGGGGACTTTGTTCGACCGCAGTTGAACATGAGCCAGCAGTGTGCCCTGTCAGCCAGGAGGGCTGACCGTACCCTGGGGTGCATCAGGCATGGATGGCACTGCCAGCTGGTTGAGGGAAGGGATTGTCCTGCTCTGCCCTCTGCTGTTGCAGCCTCACCTCGAGTACTGTGTCAAGTTCTGGGTGCCACAGCATAAGGACATAAAACTGTTAAAAATGGAGTGCTACAAAGATGGGTCTAGAGGGCAAGATGTATGAGGAGCAACTGAGGTCCCTTGGTTCAATGCTCTCAGACAAATGGTCTGATTTTGGGGTGGTCCTGTGTGGAGCCAGGAGCTGGTCTCGATGATCCTTGTGGGCTCCTTCCAAGTTGTAAGCTCCTTCAATTCTGTGATTCTAGCACCTCATTCATTCTGTTTCAGATTCCCCATGGAAACAGGTCAGCAGAAGTATGCAAGCACAGACCCAGTAGAAACACTGCCAGAAAATATCTTCTCAACTGGTATTTCTACTGATAGACTTCAGACTGAAAAGTTTGGCAGTACAGAAAGAGAAAATGTCTAATTCAATAACCTCTAAACAGTTTAAGAGCTTTACAAAATCCGGACCCAAGCTTCTGACAGAAATTCAGAGGTGGGTTCAGGGCTGAGTCACTTCTTTCTCTCCTCTTCTTAATTTTCCTCATACACAGGTGTGATGGCTGTGTTTGCTTGTTTTATTATTATTATTTTTTCAGAAAGCATGCTGTGATGATAGATGGCTTTAGCAAGTGTGTGTTTTAAGTTCTTTACCCTATCATACATCTTCACTTTTTTTCTTTCGCTACACAGCAATATATAGCCAGCTACTCATTATAAGCTTGTTGTAATCCTGTTTTCCTCTACTACCCCACTGGAATACTGATGTCCAGAAAAAGAATGTGTGGTCCATTGTCTTTTAACACTTCTCAATTCTTCTCATTTTAGCAACTGATTACAAAAAAAGCATTGGTCAAACAGCTCATCAAGGAAAGCAAGATTATGCATATTCATACTACATCTTAGTGAAGACAATAAATGAAACATAATTACAGAATCACTCAACAGATTTGATGTGATTACCTCTCTTGAAACACTAAGTCTAAGGAGCAGCAATTACCCAGTTATGATTCTCGTAAGAACACAGGAGAAAGCATAAAAGATAAAATACATTCACCTTAAGGTAAGCACAACCTTCTCACTAGCATACATAACAGAAAATGCAGGATCTGAAAAAAGGCAGATTGGTATAGCCCAGAGCAGCGCATCTAGGCCAGCTCTGTGGCAAATGATTTAATAGAAACCTGCTGTGTTAAAAAAGGAGTAGGAGTAGGCATTGCTATCATCATGCCAATCTAGTTTGAATAGTGCATTTAAGTAAAATTTAGAAGATATTGACAGTTTGTTTTCCAAGTAAAAACTGGATATGCAATAACTGTGTCATCTACATTTGCAGGCAGTTCATAAATAGTAGATGTATACACCTATATTAATGAACGCTCGTTATTCTTTTGCTCCCCCCCCCCCCCCCAAAAAAAATAAATAAATAAAAAATTGATGGTCGTATTACATCACCAAAGTGAGGAAGGCTTTGATGTATGATGCCAGTCTTATGCATTACAGCAGTGTGACACTAAGGATACAGCACTTGGACAATGCATAACATTAAACATTAAATACATCATCAAAGAAGAATCTTTCTCGTGATTGTCCTGGTTTCAGTTAGGACAGAGTTATTTTTCCTCCTAGTAGCTGGTAGGGCGCTATGTTTGGGATTAGGATGAGAAGAGTGCTGATAACATGCTGATGTTTTAATTGTTGCAGAGCAGTGCTTACACCAAGCCAAGGACTTTTCAGCTTCTCGCTCTGTCCTGCCAGCGAGTAGGCTGGGGGCGCAGCAGGAGCTGGGAGGGGACAGACCCAGGACAGCTGACCCAAACTGGCCAAAGGGGTATTCCATACCATCTGACGGCATGCTCAACAATATCTATATAGTGTGGGTGGCTAGCCGGGGTGGGGGGCCGGTTGCTCGGGGTTGGGCTGGGCATCGGTCAGCGGGTGGTGAGCAATTGCATTGTGCATCACTTATTTTGTACACACTATTATTATTATTACTATTATTATTATTTCCTATCTTAATAAACTGTCTTTATCTCAACCCACAGGCTTCACTTTCCCGTTTCTCTCCCCCATCGCAGAGAGGGAGGGGGGAGGGTGAGCGAACGGCTGTGTGGTGTTTAGCTGCCGGCCAGGTTAAACCACAACAGTGATGGACTGCCAGCTGGAAGAAAATGTGATTCAGTTCAGGTTTCCTTTTAGAGAGTTTGGGAGTGCTTGCATCCTCAAGAAAGTGAACAAAGTTAACAGAGGCTAACCAACTTCATTCTTTTGAAGGAGCTGCTATCTATGAAGTAGTATCTGCTGGGATAACATCAAAGGAAGAAAAGTGAAAAATGTTTCACACCTGATTCTGGAGTCAGAAGACTACCTGATTACCCAGCATAATTCATGCACAATTTATGCATAATAGAAGTTACTTCAGAAGAAGTAACAACCTAGCAGCTACTCTGTAGGTGTAGATTGGAGGACAACAGTAGTCCATTTCTTGTTACCGTATACAGATAACCTTCCAGAGTCTGTGCCATAACTTTACATATGAATCTGATAAGATCTGCACACAACTCACATACTGGGGAATTTCCATGGTAATTTTTCAGTATGTACAACCTATCCTTGGTCTCTAGACTCTTTAGGTATGTGTATCCTGCACTTTTCTTAAGGGATTGAGGTATTTTATATATATTTATTTAAATAATGAAGTAAAGTTTACCTAGGAAAATTAATATCATCACAAAATCCCAGCAATTATTAAAAAAAAAAAAAAAAAATTACAATTAAAATTAGTAGCTAGCAAATCAGTAGCACCAAATTACTTAAACCTTTCACAAGGCATATCCAAATTAATAAAAAATAAATAAATCATGATAAATTACGATGTAATTACGATTTGTAATTACAACCTTTATCTCCTCCAGAATCACACTTCTAAGATGGTGAGCTTGGATTACACAGAATATTTAGAAGGTTCACAAATCGTACCTCTAACAGATTATGGAAAAAAGTCACAAACTGCTTCAAAGGAGGCTGACCTTACAAAAACACACTCTGGTTCACAAAGAGGAAACTTTGGTTTGAGCATCTCTTAAGGTCATAGCTAAAACAGTAATGAATGTTGTGGAGGCAATAGTACAAAATAATTCAGCATACCAAAACATACCAATTGGGTTCATTCAATTCACAGTTTACATCATTCAAAAGCATGCTGGCTTTTGAATGTCAGAGTCAATAGGAATATCTTATTACGGTCTCACAAAAGCTAGATGGCAACCAAAATAAAATTTAGAAATACTTCTGTCATTTTTGAACTAAGAAAATCTTACCCCTCTGCTAATCTTGACAGGAAGGTACCTCCAACGACATTATTGGGATTAACTAGAGAAAGGCAAATATGGACTAGTACCCTTGCATACATCTGCCACCTCTCCAGTCTTGTCTTCCAAGTGCAATGAACTTATCAAGAGAAGGTGTAGACCAGTCAGAGTAGCAAAAACCTCAGTCACAAATGAGATTTACATATAAACAAGATCAAGGTTTACAGTATCAAAGAAGCAATGTATAAACTGTGTATAGTATTTCTATGCCTCAAACTACACTTGTTTGTATTGACATTCAAAACATTTTCAGCTGTAGAAGCTGATTGATCAGAATAACAATGGGAAAAAAAGTTTCATAGATTTGTAATTAACTTCCAAAATAATATTTGTATATAATGCTTAAACTCAATCCCTGAAAATTATTCTATCAAATCAGAAATAGCATTTGCTATCCAGACCTGACAATTCACTCCTGATTTTTCATGCAGAATGAAATAAAGAAAACCTGGGTTTGGACTGTGTAAGAGCAACTGGTATTCTTAGAAAATACCCTTAGCCTGCTTTGTATATAAAGCATACATACAGCCATTTCAGCTATTCTCTTAACTTCAACACTATTATTATTATTATTATTAATATTACTATTAAAGACCCAGCTATCAGGCAGAAGAGTAAAACTTGAAGTGAGATTTCATAAGCAATATAAAGATGGTGTCCAGGGGTTGTTAGTTTGTGAGATAAAAACTTTGGAAGCAACATGAGCAAGTTCTGGATTTGGTCAAAAAGAGAATAAATCTTAGTACATCTTTAAAGGCAGCTAACAGATGACAAAATCATGAAGGAAAGATTTTATTTTCTCACACAGTTTAGCTAAAGCTTGACTGTCAAAAATCATCACAAGTGTAACAGGTAACATGCAAAATTCACTGTTATTTCCTCTATCCAGCACTAGTATCCACAGTGCTAGTAAAAGGAAGGAAAACATTGGTGAGAGAATAGGATGAAAACTGACAGTTTGCTATTGCTGCATGGTAGGAAAATCTACTTGGAGTGCTCTCTTCACCTTAATGAGTGAATCAGGAGTTGGCCAATGCATCAAGAATTATCCTTAAAGTCTTTCTTTTTTTTTAAAAAAAAAAAAAAAAAAAAAAAGTATCTTTTTGATTTGATGCTGTAGACCATTTAGTTATAAGATTATATTACTTTAAAGCCTCAGAACATCCAGAGCACTTCAGACTACAAGCTCAGCAACCTGTACATATACCATTTTTGTTCTGTTTGTCACAGTTCAGCACCTTGTTTAAATTTATTTGTAAAAAGGCTGTGAACTGAAGACTTTTTACTCCTCAGCTTGAAAATTCAATTTGAATAATAGCAGCATGCAAGTGCATATTTTCTTCTGCATCACTAGATGTTAAACAACATCATTCAGCTTCTATAATTAACTAAAGAGACACTAAGATCTTTGCAACCATAATGGCAGTGAGAGGAATAAATTAGAACAGAAATTTATAGTTATCCAGTAACACATGGTTTAGGATGCACTGTAATGATAATCATCTGCTACAATTTCAAACACTGGCAACACAAAATAAAAAACTCCAACAATGCATGACAGAAAGGGACCAAGATAAATTGCATCCTCAATCCTTATTTATTGCTGATGTGTTCTGCAGCAAGTAAGAGCTTTGGTTCGTGACAGAGCAGAGTTTCAATCTCTCTGTTAAGAGATACTTTTTCCTGAGCCTTTTACTACATAATATTTCTGTAACAATACAGCATTTGGCTCTGCAATTCATTGATTTCACTGACATTATTCATGAGAATAAAGGCTCCTCAGATAAGTGAAAATTGAAAGTAGGTCCCTCACTTTGTCAAACTGCAGGAGGACATTGGACTGTTCTCTGAAACCCTAACTGATGAGTTTTCTTGACAGTCTGCAATTGTTTGTTTCTTAAACTCACATGAAGGACAAATGATGCATTGCTGGTTGACAATTTGTGCAGAACTTGAAGAATTGAAGGAGTGGGAGCAAGGTGAAGAGAACTATTTGTTTTCCTCTTATTTTATGCTGTGTTAACTTTTGATTTCTTCCAAACTGAAAATTTTAAATGCCTCAGGCAATATTGCCTTAGTAGTTATAAGTAACATTCCTTGTAATAATACTGTAGAATCCAGTGTGAAAGCACTAAATGCAAGGTCTTGTTGAGCTTGATCACTTCTCATGTTGTTGCATAGATTTCCATGCTCATGGAAATAACACAAGTCATTTTTCCATATCCAGTGGGCTTTCATAGTGCCCTACAGGCAACATTTGGTCATTTGCATGAGCAAAACAGCATTTTTATAAGCATCTATGGCATTAATTGATACCAAGTATAGCCATTGTAAAAAGTAAGCTTATGGCTTGGTAATTTAACTAAAGCATAACTTGTGTTCAGCTGACTGGCATTCCAGAAATAAATAAATAAATAATCAGTTTTGATTTGAATACATCAAAAGCAAGGACCAATATTTCCTATGATAGCTCTGCTGTTTAATCATTCTTCCATAAACAATATCTAAAATAAATTTCTGTGGTTTACCCTTCCATAGCCACCCATTCTAGTGATGTCTTTCCATGCTGCACTAGACTTTAAAGTTCAATAGTCACTTCATACCCAAGGAAAGTCATAGCCATAGTAATACCTTTCTCGCAGTGTAAACCATGTTCTTTGGAATTTTGAATAATTCAGGAATCATTTTCTATAATTTTTCTGCATATTTGGCTAGAAATGGGGAAAAAGTCCACCATCCTTTCGTGATAATATTACTACCAGACAAGCCAAACAGAATACTTGTCAGAGTACTAGTATTTTTATGACCATTTTTACAGTTTAACCATTTACTAGTGATAAATACTATATACAGTTACTGATAAGGCTTATGTGTTTTGTTTTTTGGTTTGGTTGCTTTGTGTGTTGGTTGGGGGTTTTATTTGATTGTTTGTTTGCTTTATACTTCATATACTAAAAGCATCTCCTTTCTTTTTACTTTTTTTTTTTCCTTTTTTATAACCCCATCAACTTTAGTTATCCCTATTCATTTCTTATACTAAGCTTTATTTAAGTGAATTTCCAGCTACTACCACTTCTTGCATTTTTTCTGTAGACATTTCAATTTTATTTTTACTTTCATTGTTGTGAATTGGAAGATCCAATGGACTAGGACAGCCTGAGCAAAATTTTTATTTGGTGAGTACACAGTCCTGGCTTTTCAATGGTCAAATACCTCTTCTTAAAGAGTTTTGGAGTTATATCATGTCCAGGTTTTTCATTTCCACTTCATATAACTCTGATTGATGTGCCATAAAAATATTTGGTATTGATTAATAGATTAAATTTCCCTAGTTTATTTCGATATAAATGTCCATTTGCAATTACTTTAATACAGTAGCATTTTTTGAAAAGTTCACAGTAATATTATGGAAACTGTTGCAGAAATAGTCGTGAATTACAGATACACGATTACCCTCACCAGTTAATGGATAATAATACATCTCTAGTTTCCAGGATAATTTAAAACCAGCAACTGGATTCATAATAGTTCTGAGTCAGAATGGACATCACAGGGGAAAATTTCTTGACAGTGCATTCAATTTATTCTACACAATACAAAGAATTTTTGAATAAGAAAAATACTTAGCACAGAACTTCTACCAACTAGTATCTTCAGACCAACAGGGAAATACCTTTACTGAGTTATGAAAGAGTATTGGCAAACTTTTGTCCTAGAAGAAGAGCCCTGACATAATTTACCATAGGTTTCTACAGATCTACAATGTAGCTTAGAAGAAATAAAAAACTTGATGCCTCTTGAAGAATTATGATATGGGAATAGTATGTGTACCAAATTAAGAATTTATATTTGTGATGGATAAATCTAAAAACACATAAAAAACAATTCAGCAAGCCATCAGATACAAAAGATAATCTGACAAAAGCCAGATAAAAGTAAGCAATGCAAAGGTTTGTACCTGTCTGAGAAGAACAGAATAGCAACCATGTTCAAGCAGAAAAGCCTGACTGTTCTATTCCAAATTGTGCAGTAGAAAGGAGGGAGAGTTTTCTATGTTTAAAAGCTGAAGTTAAAAAAAAATAATAATAATAAAAAAAAACTCTCACGCAACTTCCATTTTTAATCACACATTTGTATAGATAGCCAGACAGGGTACACAGACCCTGTCCTATGCCCTGAAGAACCTTTGCTTGAAAGAAAGAGAATGAGGGAAAGGTGGAAGACTGCTTGAGTGTCTTCTTTCAGAAGACTGAAGAACACGTATTCTACCAACATTTTCAAAATAAAAGGAAAAAGAAAAAAGAAAAAACATTTTATCAGATACCATCATTATTTTATTATAAATATAAATCATTTTTAACTATACTGAAGTTAAACTAGATCTTCCAAAACCAGAACGATTACATATATTTAACAGCTGAAGTTCACACACTGACTTTCAAGCAATTTTCCAGTTTAAGGAGCCATCACATTTCTTTTATTTAGGTCATATAAATTGTGTAATTGTCCTTCTGAGTCATACTGGGTCTTGCTTCCACTGACTGTTCAGCATTATTTCTTGCCATATCAGCAAATACTGATGGAAGATTGACTTCTGCATTGAGCTGATACAGCTTTGTAGTTTTAGTAGCACTTCTAAGAAAGCCCCATCAGTAGAAATAGTTTAATAATACTAAAGTTAACTGTTATATATGATGTTAGTAGAAATATATTGTCTATATTTCAAAATAATAATAATAATAAAAAAAATATAATTTATTCATTGCCCAAATACTTTTGCTGCTCTTGCTCACAGCTACGGAAGTCTGCTGTTTCACATCAAGACATATAACATATATATATATATAAATATTTTTAAGTAACCTGAAAGCAAGGAAAAGAAAACAGTCTAACCACTTAACTAAATGATGGACTTCCCCCTGCAGGCATATAGTCTGTATATACAGAAGGTTGATTCCTAAGTGTAAATGTACACACACACAAGAAAAAATAAAGATAATTAATTCACACTTCTAGAAAACAAAAACATTCTATGAAAGTTAACAGTATGGCATGCCCACAATGATTGTGGAGATCAGGAATTGGCACAAAGTGATTACCATCCACCATAGAGATTAAATGAATCTCCTGGGATGGGGTGCTGTCTCCTACTCCCAGCTGCCTTCAGGAAACCAAAGGAGCACGTATGACGTTACTGATGTGCAGCAGCCTCTAACATTTCTCAGTTGCCTACACTGAGTATCAAACTGGCCACTGTAAAATTTGAAATATTTTGCAGTATCAAAATATTTGAGAAAAAAAGCATAGATTCAAATTTTACTGAAGATGATAGGGAATTATTTAGACTGCATCACAGAGATATCAGTTCAGATCTCAACTTTATACCAGACACTGAATATTCTTTGATTTTTTGCTAGCTCACTAATGTGTTGTTTACATTGACTGATGCTCATAGATAGGCTATAAATATATTTTACTGCAATATGTTGTCTCCAAGATAACCACAATATTAAATACCATCTCCCAAGAAAATCAAATATCTGAATCACCCTTGGAAACCATTTCTTATGGGGATAATATAATGCTATTCATTGTATTCACATTTTCCCAGGAGAATTCTTGTTCTGTGCACCTGAATAGCCTGTCAATGTGGCTCTCAACAATACCTCAAAACAAGCTCACGAAAAAAACTCAGCCTGACTTTATCAGCTGAAATTCACAGCTCAGTTAATAGCTTATGAACAGGAGTCCAGTTTGAATAAGAAAACAATTCTGTATCACAGAGCTTTTGTATATTCTGATTGTGATTACAGAGTAGGTCATTTCTCAAAATGTCAGGCAGTTTCTTATCAAAATGAGAATGACACGATGCACTCAGTCTTGTGCGACTTTGAACCTCAAACTAAGTCACTGAATTCAGTAAATTAAAAGTAAATTGTGGTGAATACTTTGTACAAGGTTTACTCCTTTGCTAAAATCTGCACTGTGGTTGCCTAAATCCCTTTCTTTGAAATAGTGAATTATCAATAGAATTGTGATGTACAGAACAAAATGCACCTAAAATTAATCTCGCTCCTCTGCTTTGTCTTTTTAGCACCAACAGTTTGACAGAGCCAATAAAAACATCCACACAGAATGTAGGGAAAATTTTGCACAGCCAAATAAAAGAAATTATTTGATCAAATGGTGAGTAATTATATAATTCAGAGCCAATGCTGATCATTGCAGATGGCTTCATTTACAGTATCATCTGTAAATCTTCATGGGTTCTTCTTGCCCAGTTAATACACTGTCTCTCCAGAAAAGCAAGTCTAGATGCTACATATGATTAAAGCCCTAATGTAAAATTTTATGTAATCTTATGAAAATGTTGCAAGTAGAGGAGGAACACTAGATACAAGTTACTGACAGTGACATTCTTATTAAATTTCTGCAGGCTGTGAACATGTCACATTCAAAAATATGCATATCTGCTCAAAACTACAGTAGATGAGTAGATAACTTCTAAGGGGTGGCATCCATGTACATGGCAGGGGGGTTAGAACTAGATGATTGTTAGGGTTTCTTCCAACTCATACCATTCTATAGTTTTCTGATAAGCTGCAGTTTCACTAATCATGGCTTGCACTGATCAATATAATCATCACTGATGAATATAAAGCAAATTTACTTTCAAAAGTTGCTAGTAATTGGAAGCTAATGACTTTGAAGCTAAAAAAAAACAAACAAACAAAAAATAAACATGGCAAAAAAAACATAAAATAATTTTTAATATGTTAAAAAAAAAACATAACAAAATATACTAACACGCATTATCGCTCTCAGTACATTCGTAGGAACCACTAAAAAAAACAACACTGTGATAATAAAATTCAAGATGGAAAGATGGAGATTTATTGGTTCCTGTCATTTTAACTAAAGCATAGTTAATATACACAAATACTACTCTGAAAATTTAACTCCCTTACAAGCTTCAACTCGTATGTCCACAAGCCTTGGACTTCCAAATATAATCACACACACAAACGTGTATGCATATTTAATGAGTCTCCAAGAAGACTGTAATTCAAAGCCTATTAGAGCAACTAATTTCACATTTCATACATGCATCCTCCTTGGGAGCAAGATAGAAGAGAAGAAATACTAGATTAAAAATAAGAAAAAGATCAAAGACAGAATTATAAAGATACCCTTATCATACATTTCACCTTAGCAATATTCTTCATACATTCAGACACATACCTAACCGAGATGATAAGCACTGCATATTTCCATTAATCAGTCCCCGAAACTAACAGGCCCACAATAATGAAAAAGATTCAATCTTAAGATTTTTTTTTTACTAGAAATAATTACACAATAGATATTTCAGTGTACCATATCTAGTAAAAGGGAATAAAATTTCCTCCCATTATGTACCTTTTGGCTACAGACAACTGTGACTCGGTTACCTGTGGAAAGGCAATCTCTCTCCTAGCAAACCAAATTCAAACTATTATCTTATCTGGTAACAGATGTTCAAACATTCAACTTAATGTCAAAGTGCAAAAAACTTTGAAAAACAAAAGTTGTTACACATACGTTGCTTCCTTTTACCTGTTAAAGAAGTCCTAATTATTCCCAGTAGCAGTGAAGCCTCAAAGAACTGCCACTTGACCAAACCAATTAATAAATATATCAGTAAAATTAATAATAATAATAGTAAAGAATAAGCTATGTCTAGGTCTGCTGCATTAAGAATTAGAATTCGTTCCTGAAAGCCAATTTTAATTTTAGTGAGAGAATTGTCAGACAAAAAAGTAAAAAATAAAAAAACACCTTTGTCTGAGGAGTGGGGAAATGGAATCAGTGGATCAGAAATATTGTTGGCTCAGTTAAGTACTGTTTAAAATCATTATTTTTATATCTCTTATATTCTATACTACAAATAAGAATGCAATAGATATATAAAATTTGGAGGGTGACATCAAACTTCCAGAGTCCTCAAAGAGATTTAAAATTTAAAATTTATTACATTTATTTGGCTATAGTTTTCTCTACCTTTTATTCTTATTTTTTATATTTCATGTCAGTGTTCATTCCTCTTCTTGGGAGACATTAATTCATAAATATAATCTTTCAGAATGGAAAAAACTACTTTGTCCACCAAATCCGTTGCTTTTGTTTCCCTTATCTTAGCTCTCCTGCTTTCATAGTACAGTCATTTATCACTTCTTTGTTTGAAACTCATTTAGCATTTGGTTTAACTTTCTTCTTTCGCCACACCAAGTTGGTATTTCATTTAAAAAAAAAAAAAAAAAAAAAAGTGTTTTGTTCATTGTGTAACATAGTTTAGATTAAACTCCGTATGCTTCCAAAAATCATGTATTTTGTATTACAACTTACTATGACCTTGTCTTTGTGAAGAATTTACTGGGTGTGGTTCTATTTCTTTTGTCAAGTAAGTAACATTTGTTTGAAAGAAGTATACAAGACAACTGGTTCTCCTCGGAAAGAAATAAAGGCTAATAGTGTCATCACAGTTCAGAATGACAATACCTATGTATTTGAACACAAGGCTGAAAAGCCACCTAGCCAAGGCCCTTCCAACTGCAGGCAGCTAGGTAAAATATTTCATATGTGGAAAGGTCAATGAAAATCCAATGCACATACAGTAAATTGTAAAATATTTCTTAAATTTCTAGAACCTTTTTCAAACTGAGACTAAATTCATGCACTGCCTTAAGGGAGGTTCCCCAGGAATCTTTAATAGCAGCATATGCCACAGAAAATGAATTTGTATGTATATAATATTATTATTATTCATGCCTATGAGTGGGGCTAACGCTATTTTAATATATACAATAGTTTGAATTTCATACAGAACTAGGAAAATGGAGGGATAATACAGCCCTAGATGTCCTCACTCCCACCATCTCTTCATCCTTGTCCTACACATCACACAGCACATCCAGCCTTAACAGTCACTGACAGCTGGACAAGAGAGAAATCAATTCTACCATTCAGAGTGTCAAAATCTGGATCCAGAGCATCAAATAAGAAAACTGTCTTTAATATCCAATAATACCATTCAACAGGCCTGTTAGAGAAATCCTGTAAGTCAAGATCTCAGAGTACCATGTCATCGCATGTAATGACATGGATGTAATTCATGCAATCCTCACTTCTCAACATACTTAAAATATGGTGTATTAAGTATATTACACGTTACCACTTGTTTCCTAGCCAAAGTCATTAAAGATTTATTTTTATAAAAGTAAAAAATATACACAAAGACACTTAACAAAGAAAAATTATACAAAAGTCTTAATATGAAGTTTATTCTACATTAAACATTTTGTATATCTGTAGTATTTTCTTCTCTGCTTGCTATGAAAGACTATGCTATTACTTAATTATCCTCAAACTTGTTGAACAGGAAAATATTTTTGAAAAACTGATAAATGATTCTGTATTACTGTCCTGTAAATTTCTCTTTATCTCCTTAGTTAATGTGAATTAACATGAAATTTAATTGGACTTCTGTAATCACTCTATACAATAACTTTGTGATGAGGTACATTTCCTTCAAAGGAATTATTTCTCTCATAGAATAGGAAACATTATGTAATCATAATATCAAACATCTCATGAAATGTATGTAAAGCCATTTGGCGATATTTTTATTTGATTTTTGGCCACACTACATATATTTAGAGAAAGAAATAGTGACAGCTAAGTAGAACTTGAGCAGAGAATTACAAGATTTAATGGAAATATACTGGAATGGAAAACCTCCCTCCTATAACAACATCAAAAATGTCATACAATATAATGAAAATTAACCACTTGCATGCTTCTGACAGTAGGAAGCATCTTGGTGAACTAAGGATCCTTAGACATTATCACACTGCTATATTACTCTTTGGATAGAATAGAAAAGTTCAAATTATGATGATGTTCACATGCTATTTTCTTGTGGAGGGGAGCAGTCTCTCTGTTCCTACACTGGTAGGGAGCATGGCTGAAGCCCCTCCAGCAGGCCTTCCCCTCCGACAGATATTGCTACTGGCTCACAAGCACACTATCATCTCCGCTGGATTTCTGCACTTCATCAATTTTCATGTAGAGGTTTTAATAATGTCTTAATATCACCTGCTTTTACCATACGTTTAAGTAAACCACTTTACAGGACAGAGTTGCATTTGTGTTGCTTAATATTCATGAGATGTCATGGGAAGGCAGGCAGACCTTGCAAAAGTCACTGTTTCAAAGAAGTTCCTTAAGCTCAGACTTAGCACCATTCAGGGTAAGGGCCTCCAAATACTCACCTACAACTGGTATCGTGTGTGTGCCCTGTTAATCACATCAAGTGTATACAGGATTCAGACATTATTTAGCATTCAGTATTTCCAGAGCTTAAATACATAGCTGAAGGTTTTTTCAAAATGCAAGTTAACTAATTTCTTCCTTTCAAGCTCATACAGTTTCTACACTCATTAATAACCAAAGCCTAAAATTCAACCAAGCTGCAATTCTGACTTTAAAAGCACATAACAATGAAGCTGTTTTACTTTAGGTTTTGCACATCACAGCTATATAGTCATAGACACCTGCACTCTGGATACCCAACTAGAGGTTTCAAAACTCATTTATTTGATGAATGTTGCATGTAAGATAGCCTTCAAAATTTAACATCTTGTTAATCTTTTATATGTTTGCCATTCCGTAATAATAGATTTCTTTTTGCTACTGTAATTTTTGCAACAAATTGTAGCAATCACTGAAAACTGAGTCATGAGCATCCCACTACCTTAATTAGTACCTCTTTCTTTGAAATGCTTCTTAAGTTATTATCTTATTTTCCTCCCAGTTGTACTTTGCAATGGCTGCTTAGCTCAAAATCAAATACAATAAAACAAAGGGGAAACAGAACTTCATAAACAAACTTCACCAAATTCTTCAAAGGATAAATAATTCCTTGTCAGGAACCCACTTATTTTCTTTCAGAGCCTTAGTGACTACAAGACTCAAAAGCCAAAAAGTTATGAACAAACTGCCTATTGGAATGGCACTTTCAAGAGAAGCAAGGAGGGGTGGAATACACACCTCTTGGTTATCGAGGTAGAAGTACATCTAGCGCTAGTGTCTGATGAAAAAAAAGAAAATACTCATTCCATTGACTGTACTTGTGTGCCAATCCCAAGAGACAAGAAATCCAATATTAAACCAATATTTACATAATAGTAGCCAAAAGGCCAAGAATCCCAATTTTCTTCTATCATGAAAAATTAAGACAATGGTTTGTATCTGAACTCTAAAGTGGGATCCAAAGGAGAAGCCTTTTATTTTTCAGATATACTGAATTATTAATTCCTCTGAGAGACTGCTGAGCTAGCAAAGTAAATATACACCATGGATTCATTCTTCCACCCACACCATAACATGATGGCGACATCTACAGACCTAAAATTTCTAAAGCAACTGTTCCTTGACACTCTCACACACACATCTCCCAGAGATAAAACATATTCTAAGTGTGCTTATTAAGCATGTTTTTATTAAGTGTGTGTCCCAGCTTTCATTACTTAAGAAATAATTCATGCAATTCAACTGTAACAACATTAAACTATACATATATGGATATTTGTAAACTTAAGGAAAAAATCAAACAAAAAAAAACTCTCTTGGAACATATTATCTGAAATAAAGTAATTCTTCATACAATATCCTCTCCAATTTTCTCTTAATTTTCTAAAATACTGGTAGATTCTTTAGCTGGTATAAATCAAAATATGTCAATTGAATCCAGTGCACAATTATGTCATAACACAAATTTTCACTCAATCCATTATTACAGTTTAATCCTCAGGTTCTCTGATCTTGTAACACTCAGCGGGACTGCTATTTGTTCCCAAAATTGGTTCTTTAAAAAGATAAGAAATTTTACCATGGAAATTATATTATTTCTTTACTGTTGCACATATAACCTTTTCTTATTGTAGTTATGATTGTGTCAGTGAACAAGCATAATGAAAAACAGTTTTACCTCATGGATGAATTTTTTTTCTAATATCGTGTGGAAAGATTTGATCACATACAGATACACACTCACTCTCTGAGCTGGAATAAGGTCCTCAGTTCCATAATTCTCATGAGCTAATATGGATCTACTTTACAGTATGAACACAACTGTTACCAGTTTATAAAACATACATCTGTGTCCTTTTCTCCATTTTTAACTGGCAATATCTCTGCCCATTTTTATATAGTGACATTATGTGGTTAAAAAGCAAGAAAAACACAGAGTACCTAAAAAATAGTTTTCTCACCTTTGGAACTTTTTACCACATCACTCAGTTATATGTGAGCAGAGAGATGTTTGCTTTAAAATATTCAAGTTTGCTTTTACAACTGATCAATTCTGAACATTGAAAAACTTGGTACTGATGAGAGACAAAAGGAGCATTTCTATAGTGTAGTTAGTGTTATATACTTCTAAGTCAAGGCGTTTAAGTAAAATGTGTGTACAGGTATTAAAATACCATGAGTGAACCCGGCAATGTATCTTTCAAGTAAATTTCAGAAAGCATGAGGTTAATATCTGAAAAAGTTTTACACAGAAATAAGAACACATTAAACGGGGTCAAAGAGGTCTTCAGTTTAGTTCAGAGCAGATAAAGGAAATGGTTCCCTTTATCTCATCCATTAGAAGAAAACTAATATCTGTGAACACTCCTTCCTCTTGTGCTCTTGTGGCTGGGGACAATGCTGTTCTCCAGAGCTATCACAGTTACAGGAGAATATGCACCAGACACAGCTGGAGCTTGCCCCAGAAAATACTTGAATAACCCAAAGTGAGAGCTATCCAGTGGGCAGATCAGTGCAGCTGAAGATACCCTGGTACAAATGGCTCACAGACTCTGAGCCTGCCAAGCAAAATGGCTGTTCCATTTCAAACCAGCAGAGAATTAATGACCTTTGTAGTTTCAGTTTACAAACAGATTTCTGTAATTAAATTTGGATGCCTAATTGGACAGATATCACCCCAACTACATCTAACATCTAATATGATGCAGCACAGTATAACTGCATTCAGATGCATAATACCATTGATACTTTCCCACCAAGGTCTACTTGAATTTTTCTGTACAAGTACGGTACTATACCATTCATCACAAGCTTAAAGTTTACAGAGTGAGACAAGACTGGGACTAATTTTAAAAGACTTATTTTCCAGGGGAAAACTGAAAGAAGAATGAGAATTAAAGGGCAAAGAAAGGCATGAGAAGACATGGATCAAGATTACAGAACGAAAAATAACTAGAAAATCCCTCCAAAATGCATCTTCACAAAACAGGTGTACAAAATGCTGAACAGTGTTGAGCTATGTAAAGATGAAAAAGGAAATGTAAAGAAACCACAACAAAAATCCATCTTTAACAGCCCATTATAGCTGATCATGTAAAAAATAAAATAAAATATTTTAAAATGCTAATGGCTAGTGTGCTCCATTCAAATTGTGTTAAATAGGGAAGAACATTTAAAGTGCAAATTACTTGTAAAAGATACAGACAGTAAGGAAGACAAAGATCAGAACTGACTGGCTGATGACCAGATCAGAGCATCTGCTGCTGCTATTATCCATGTTCATTTGCAGATTGCATTTTTAATGCTTATCAATTTTTTAATCTATCTTTTTATTTTCTTTCTGCTGCTGTAAGCTTCATAAAAGATAGAAGAGCCAGAGAGGATTATTTTTTTTAGAATTACATTCATCTGAGAAGTCACAGCAGTGTCGGTTTCTCACATCTTCCAAGATACTTACCTTCCTGGTTTGGGGGTTCTTTTCTTCCCCTCCCTTTTAAGGGAAGTCTTGTAAACATCCATTATGCTGAGTATTAAGGCAGAAAGCTTTTTTGATAACTTAACCAGCATTATGCTCCTATCACTTGTGCTCTGCATGATATTTGAGTTATTTTTCTGATTTTACTCTTTTCCTAGGTTTCTTGAGTTGTCTTAAAGTGAAGCTTTTCCTACCATGCATGAAGAGCTTAGATGGCTGCATCAGGTACTCTAGTCTATTTCCAAATGGAAAAGACTTAAGCTTCAATAGTTTTACAAAATTTTTCTGTGATAGAGTGAAGAGGGAATTGGCATAGCAGCCAAAATATTTTTTGTACTTCATTTACTTCCTACAAGTATTTGTCCTAGTTTAAAATAAAGTGCAAGGCCACAGCCATCGCATTTAAGAACTGACTTGTCTTTTGGAGCAACTCAGCAACCAGCTTGAGACTGACCTTGTGGATCCCAGTGGATGACCTTGACAGGCTCAAGAGGTGGCCCTGTGCAAAAAACATGCAGCTCAACTAGGCCAAGTGCAAGGTGCTGCACCTGTGTCAGGGCAATCACAAACATGAGCATAGGCTGGGCAACACGTGGATAGAGAGCAGCCTTGTGGAGAAGGATTTGGGGGGTACTGGAAGATGAAAAGCTCGACATGAGTTGAAAATGTGCGTTTGCGACTCAGAACGCCAACCATATGCTGGGCTGCATCAAAAGAAGCGTGGCCAGCAGGTTGAGGGAGGGGATTCTCCCTCTCTACTCTGCTCTTGTGAGACCCCTCCTAGATTACTGTGTTCAGCTCGGGGGCCCTCAGCACAAGAAAAATGTGAATCTGTTAGAGCAGGTCCAGAGAAGGGCCACAAGGATGATCAAAGGGCTGGAGCACCTTCCCTATGAAGAAAGGCTGAGAGAGTTGGGCTGCTTAGCCTAGAGAAGAGAAGGCTCTGGGGAGACCTTGTAGCAGCATTCCAGTATTTAAGGGGGTATGCAGAAAAGATGGGAACACCCTTTATCAAGGAATGTAATGACGGGGCAAGAGGTAATGGTTTTAAGATATCAAAGGATAGGTTTAGGCTAGATATAAGGAAGAAATTATTCACAATAAGGGTGGTGAGGCACTGGAACAGGTTGCCCAGAGAAGCTGTGGATGCCCCATCCCTGGAAGTGTTCAAGGACTTTGAGCAACCTGGTCTCAAGGGAGGTGTCCCTGCCCATGGAAGCGGGGATGGAACTAAATGGTCTTTAAGGTCCCTTCCAACCCAAACCATTCTGTGAATCTATGGTCTCACTTTCAGAGAATGCTGAGCAGGCACTCTGGTCAAACCTGGCTCTACAAGGGCTTTCAAGCTGGACAACCAAAAGAAGAAAGTGTCAGATAATCATGCCACTTTCAAAAAGCCGGAGATCAAAGTTTGTTTTAATAATTCTTATATCTTCTGGGGAGGTTGGGGGAGGGAACACAAACTGACACTGTTGTCATAACAAATATACTTAAAATTAAGCATAGTTGATTTGCAGAGTTTTTGTGTACTTTACAACTACATATTTCCTTAGCATGTGATAACTTTTTTTTCATTTTTAAAACCTGTAGTTGTGAAACACATCTTCATAAAGAGGATAAAAAAAACTCTTCTTTCACTTGAAGTTTCCTACTGTCTTCATCGCATACAATCGCAAAACTGCATCAAATAAACCAGACTTTATTCTTATTTATGCTATATATGCTAAATATTTCCTCACATCAGCAAAGGAGGAAAGCAAGAAAAAACACATCATGTATTCTGTACTTGCTACCAATTTCACTCTCAGCAGGGACAATTTCTATTGGCATTCTGAATGTATTAAATACACTACAGATCTACAGAAAGGACAGATCCAGAATTAACTGCATTCCGGTTCGTTCCAATGGTTTGTCACCTTCACCTTGCTCCTCCTTTAAGCACCCACTCAGGCAATCCAAAATGCAAGAATAAGAATAATCAGGAATGAGAATAAGATGCAATCCAAAATGCAAGAATAACCACCAATGTAGATAAATTATGCAGTTTATTGTATCATTTGCATAAAAGGTACCCCATATTTTCTCAAGTGTCACTGAATCATTATTGCATGAGCCAACATATAAAATGCTATAAAATCTTTTTTTTTTTTCATAGAACATATTCTCAAACTATTTACTATTCATGCTACAACAGTAACCATCAATCAATAATGAGGTTCCATTGTACTGGGTTCTGTATGCACAGTAAGAGTCTCTACTTGAAAACAGAGCAATCCCCATGCAGATAGTGAGTGGGTGGTCGTGACACTCATTACAGATAAAGACAAAAATTAGAATCTTAAGGCTGTGTTCCTCATGTAAACCAAATCTATAATAAAGTTTTAGATCTCCAATTGAGGTTGGGGGAAGCATATCTAAGTTCAGAAACTGCCTAAGCTTCCTGTTTGTTAATTTATTTTTCACATTACCATGGAAACAACCTTTCTGTGTATTTCTACAGGGAAAAGAGAGGGGGACTGAGGGAAGGCTGAATGCGAACAAATGTGTTCGTTCTTAATAGAGACACCTGAATAAGCCAGCCATGATTTCTGAGGCATATGGCCATTACTATGTCAAAATAGCATTTTTCTGCTTTTTACTAAAAATGTTTTTAAATACTACTTTATGTGGATGAATATGCATTAACACTATGTTAAATAATTTCAAAAGCCTATTTCAAATGAAGTGCTGAAATGCTGAACACACCAAAGAGAGACCATGCCTCCACACATAAGTTAAAGACACCTATTGGCTTATTTCAAAGTCTATTCCCAGCAACATCTGGGATTTCAATGTCGAGTTGAAAACAGTTATAAGATAACAGATAAGACAAAATTGCTCTCTCTATTGCGGCTACAGCAATAGACTTATAAGGCAAAACTGGTAAGTAATTGATCTCTTGATACGTGTGATAGACATATTAGTCTTCTAATGTCATCAGGCATTTTCTAACAACTCGCCTTTTCTCATGGTTTTGGTTTTCAGCTTACAGATGCAGATTTTGTCACATTGGGAATTTGCCCTGAGTACCTCTGCTACAGAGAGCCATTGTGGACTGTATCCTGGTTACTGTGATATCTGCTCACAACTAACAGAACGTACATATAAATCTTAGCAGTTTGGTAGCCAAACTGAAAAATAATAATTAGTAAGATAAACCCAAAATGAAAATATCTTATTTTTTTCAAAACCAGTTTTTGTCTTCATTTGAGAAATACTTTAAAAACAAAAGAATAGTACTTTACTGTCATTATTAAGATCTATAAGTTAAAGATACTTTTAGCCCTGACCAGCTTAGCAATTGAGAAATCTTGCAAAATATGCAAGATCCAGTTTCAAATTTCCTCCCTCTCTCCACAAGAACTTTGAATTATAACTCATTTAGACTGTCCTGCAGTAAACTTTTCAAAAATCTATCAAAGTTGCAGAGAAATCTATAAATATTCTTCTGAATAGAATAAAGAATCTGCTTATCCTACCACCCTGCTGAGTGATAGAACCATATCAAGATGGTCATTCTCACATGCTTTCCCTCTGTTCTAAAAGAAATTTTGGTTCAAGTGAAACAGCACCAATGGGAGGGAGAAGCACAATGCCACAATGCCTTTATCCTGCCCTATTGCAGGATCAAATGATCATCTGCAGTATTCCTTAGAAAAGTAAACTCAAAGAAAAGACATATAGGAGATTAATCCAGAGCCTATAACTTTTAAAGATTACGATTTTTCTACAAAATTCCATCTAAATAGCAGATTTGCATTGTGCAAGACCATGACATCAACTCTCAGAGCTATCAGTTTGATTTTTTTATTATTTTCAATTGTAGTTCGTAATTAGTAATATCAACATTTGTGTCAATGTCAGCAGCAAGAGCATTAAATATAATCAGTCCTGGGTCATATTCTTAAGACTTCCCTCTAACCTTTAATTAAAGTCTACTGCTCATCTTACCTGGAGCTGCATTCCTACACACCTTCCATTAAACTGCATCTCTATCATAATTTAAAAAAAAAAAAAAAAATTAAACTTCTCTATCGATATTGGATGAAATAAAAAATTGAAAGGATGAAGATGAAAGCATTGATATATTCTTCTTCGGTTTCATGTATTCAGTACAAAGTTCTACTCTTCATTTGGTTTGGATTGTTTTCCCAGACAGTCTCCCTCATAGCCACAACACACAGAGACTGTTAATTACTCATGTAGTGAAACTGGGTTAGCCTGTGACCATCACAGCTCAGGTAGCAAGCAATTCCAACTGTATTAGCAGCACAGCACATACTGAAGATTGTAATTAAACAACAAACTACAGTCATGTCATTTCTGCCAAGGAAAATGCAAAACAGAGTCTAATGTAGATTCTAAAAAAGCAATGGTGTTACCGTATACTCTGCAGAATTGAACATAAGTAACAAATAAAATGTGCAGTTTATTAAAATAAAAAAAAAAAAAGGTAATAAAAATGGAATGTTTTCCATTGGAATGGAATGGAATGTAAAAAATAAATGTTTGCATTACTTTAATGGAATTAGTGGATTCTATTAATGTCTTTTCTAAAATCCTAATTCTCTGGATGACTAAAAAGCACAAGGAATACTACTAATTAATAACACATTTTTCATGTTAATATGAACATTTCCAGATACTTTTAGCTTGGGACTGTATGGGTCTTTTTTGACCAGGGGAGATAGCAGCATAGGAAACTTTTAAGTCATGTCTGGAAGGGGAGATCAGCATCAATACACACTACCTTTTGGTATCAAATACAAATTTAAAGGGAAAAGGACCATATCCTGGCACAGAAGTCCCTCAGAAGTAAATGCAATTTATAAGAAAATCTCCAGTTTTCAAGCAGAATTAATCTCTTGGACTTCTCCCAAAAAGCCAAAAACCTACAGGAACCACTGTCGATTAAGAGTCTACCATCTCACTATGAACACTGCCCATAACATAGATTCTTGTTTTAGGCCACTGGAAACTGATCAATAATAGCAATAATTCCAAGTACATTGGCAGAAATTAAACCATGACACAAGCAGTAGCAGTACAGCAGTGGAGAATACACCTGGATTACACCTGTTACATAAAGTTTTGGTCCTGCTAGCTACTGAAAGAACAGTTCCTGGGTACGGAAAGCCACTGACAAAGATTCAAGCCACTCTGTAACATATTCAGGATGCTCCCAGTAAAGAGTTACCAGAAAACAGTGATTGTGTCATCTGCCATAGTGACTCCAGCTTTACTCTTCCTTGTTCTATTGTTGAGACAGCTGTGCTAGCAAACCCCCACAAGACCTTTTTTATACTGGTTTAGATATTCCTCATAATCAGTGTCAGAGTGAGAGACAAAGCTTGGCACCAGCTAGCATCCGAATGGTGAAAATACCTCAAAGTTGTATAATGAATGGTTATTTTATACTTAAAGAACGTTTTATACCTTCCTGAATATATGTTTTATATTTCAGCTACTATTTTACATAGCTGGTTTTAAAAATAATTTATTGTTTTAATTATGTACTATAGAGTTGCTTTCCTCATTACTTTGTAACATATGATTGAAAAGCATGACAACTGATATCTCAGAAAATTCTGAATAACTGTGAGAAAACTTACATTATTTCCAAAGAAGCTTGACTAAAACCTTCAGAGGAAATTTGTCATTCTCACTGTATTACCATTCAAATGAGCATTTTTTATATGGAGCAATTTCTGCTTCTGAGTTTGACTGGTCTGAAGATTTATATAGAGCTCACCAGCTCAAAGAAAACACTGTAGAAGACATCTAGTTCCCCACTGCTTTGCTGTCAGAAATCCATTTAAATGAACAATTGTGCAGGATTTCAATGCAATCTGTAAAATCGGTGCAGATCATTCACTTCTGAACACATTGTAAGAAAGGTTAATACATTTAATTCCTGCTTTACTGTCAGACTAATGAGTTGAAACTTGAGACCAAAATATCAAGATTTGAAATAGGTATATGTGTTTTAATTTACTGACTGGAATTCCCAAGAATCATATTTCACAAGATGCCATATATAACATCACTCTTCAGTCTATATATCCTGGGCTGGTGAAAAGTACTCTTATTCTTTGTCTGTAATCAGAACATTTCTCTAACTAGCTTCACAGGATGTTATGCTTTCAATAAGCATTTTGTTTTTTTTTTTTTTATTATTATTTGTACACATCTTTATTGAGATCAAACACCATGTCACTTTTAGTTTTGCTTAGAAAATCAATTAAGTGGCAAGAGTTCAGTCATGCATTCCCATCACCCCCACTCAACAGCCATATAATGAGTGAAATATTTACTGAAAAGCTCGTCTTGTTTCTCTTTGAGCCTACATTCTATCAATCAGACACTGCATTGACTAGTCTACAAAGAATCCTTAATTATCAAGTAACAAGAAATTTCAGGTGTTCAATTAGCCACCAGATGGAGCCCACATAGACTCAAAATGCAGCAGGAACATATGGCCATTAACCATGAAAAATGAGTACAAATTTTGTAAAACAGCTACAGAATACTTGTAAAATCAAACCTGTAAATCAAGCCAGGCTCCAGATGTCAATAAACTTCCATAGGATTTGAACTACACTCTCCATATGCTTTTAAGCATGTTTTTCAAACAAACAAACAACTCTGTGGTTTCATCTGTATTATTCTCTACCAATAAAACACCTGCTGACATTTTTTTTTTTCAATATGAGATTTTGTAGAAAACGTGGAATAATTAAAATGCCACCTCACCAAAGCTGAAACAGATAATTTTCCTGTGTATTAAATGCAGTTCTCTCCAGTAAACGACCAACACTTTATTTATTTGGTAGGTGTCTTTTTAAAAGAAAATTATTTAGACACTTAGACAATATCTAAGTTCCATCGTTTCCATAAGGTATATGAAATACTCTGCACATTTAACAGACCCACAGCAAGGTGAGTGCAGGTAGTCAGTGTTATCTCACACAGTAGGGAAACTGAAATGGGATACAAATTTTCTTAGCACACCTCGCAAGTCTGTTAAAAACTTGGGATTATAGTTCAGGAAACCTTGAGCCAGCAGCAAGATTTATTTGCAGTGTAATAGTGCTACCCCAGGAATGAGAGGCTGAAGCTAAGAGGAAGAGGAGGAAAGCCAAGTGTTAGGGAGTTGGGCTTGCTGCTGCCGTGACCACTAGAGAGGGATGCAAAGGACTGCGAATGACAGCAGCTTGAAAACGGGACTAAAATTTCACAGAAAAATGATTCTTTAGCCAGTAAGAATGAAGGCAAAGGTTAAATAGTACCAAGTATTGCCTGATTTAACATCTCCTGCTTTAAGAACCCAAGCTGAGTGAACACAGCAATGCCTCTCTTGGCTGTAAACGTGAGTAAACTGTAAAACTTCTGCACAGCATTTTCCATCCTGGTTCATTTACTGGCAATTCATTTCCTCATGCACAGATCCGGCTACAGCACATCCTAGACATGAACTACCACAAGTTTCAGCACCTCACAACCTTCACTTTCCAAAATGCAGACACTTAGGAAAAAAAAAAAAAAATCTTATGGCCAGGTTTTTCCATTTGTTTCTCATACATGGTCCTCTGAGAATCAAAGTGATTATACAGAAAGGGCAGAGTTGAATTAATTCTGAATTTATCTTCAGAGAGAGGATTTTTTCTCTATGTTCAAGCTTCAAATATTTCTCCTCCTACTGGCCTCTCTGCAATATTCTTTTTCATGGCAAAAAAAAAAAAAAAAAAATGTTACTGGGATCTGGTTTCTGTACTCATACAGCCAAGTAGTTTGATTCTAAATACAAAATGGGAGGAAAAAGTTGTTATTTTTTCATATTTTAGCACATATGCAGTTATGATTTCATGTTATTTTTATCCCTGGCCTCTAATCTCACTGTGAGACTGAATACTGCTGGGTAAACTGCAAGACTAAACTGAGACCCCATGTTGCCAAAAGCCAAATTTAGCATTTTCTTTGAACTTTGATGGATAGTTTATGGCTTTGCTATAGTGAGTTAGAGAACTGCAATATTTCCTAGTTATTGTTGTTGTTTGTTGTTTTTTTTTTCTTGTTAGATAGATATGTTAAAAAAACCTATGATGTTTTACTAGAACACTTATGATTTTATCATTTTTATGCCCCTCTAAAGAATGCTGTTAGGATACAAAGAAGTTGGAGATGGAAGCATATGCTTTAATGACATTTGGTCATAAAAATGGAAAAGATTAAAAAATAAAATGCAAACCATCTTACAAAAAAATCCCCACAGTTATCTGTTACAGCTGAGGAAAAAAATAAATCCAATTTATTAAGCAATTCTTTAGATGTGAATTTCATAACTGATAGAGATTGTGGGCTACTGGAAAAGTCATGCATTACCATCTCTGCCTCTGAACATATAATTCCACATGTTATGCTATGTTTGGACTAGTGGAAACATTTATATGCAAATTTATTTTATACAATCATTTCTTCTTGTTTTGTTTCTGTTGGTTTTGATTTTTTTTGGTTTTGGTGAAAAGATAGCTGAGTAAAACAATACGCATATCTTTCACTTTTCTCCTTAATTCATAGCCATATCTCTATATACTGTTAACAAGATTGTGACTTTAAACAGATTTTACAGCCAAATAACTTTAAAGTGTGGCAATTAGTGTCTTTCAATACACACAGTCTGATTTGTGAAATAGGATTTTAAGTAATAAGCCATCTGTTGCTCTTCATTCTAATTGTGGCACTAATTATGTATTTTTTATGGTGATCCTAATTTAGATCACACTTATCACCAAGAAATAAAGGGCACTATTTGTTTTCATCTCTGTATTGCGAAACTTTGAATTTTTTCATCTGTTTTACTGCAGAAACAAAGATCAGTTTCTGCTGAAATGAAAGCATACTTTGTACTGTGCACATATTGCAGAGGGCAAAGCAAAACAGTGTCAATAAACTTAAGTCATCCTTGGGCCTCTGTTTCTAGAAAGTGCTTTTCTACTGTTTGTGTCCTTGTTTACAAGCCCTTGTGCTTGTAAAGTCTCAACTAGCCAACAGACCGTTACCACATAGCCAAAGTTATCTATAGACATTGCAGACTCTTTGCCATGCCAGAATCTTCACGAAGTCCCCAGATGGCCAGAGATGCCTTTGTGTGTTTGCTGAGAAACCTATGTAAAGGAAGAGAGAGTTTCTCTGTTCCATCTTTGTTTCCTGGAAGTGAGATCAAGTCAGAGAATACAGCTGACCAGAAATGGAAAGATTCTTCACGAAAACTTCCTGCAATCTTTTCTGTTTACAAAACATCACAGTTTGGCCCATTCAGTGCTGGGAAAAATGACTTTGTCATAAATAGCTACGTATCTGCTCACTAAAACCCTCCATTTAGCCACCTTTGCTATACCACTGCTTCAATAATGCTATGACATAAATTGAAGGCATAAGAGCACAACACCCTATAAAACCTAAAAATGTTCAACAATTTAAAACTCTCCTAATTGCATGACAGTATCAAGGATGCATAGTTTGTGCTTAGATCATTTGGATAATGCTCTTAATAATATATGTTAACTGTCGGTTAGCCCTGAAGCCGTCAGGCAGTTGCAATAGGTGATCTTTGTAGGTCATTCCCAACTGAACTATTGTATTCTGAACTATTCTAATAATTCAACACTGAAAATTTTGAGATAAACTTTACCAAATGAAGAGTCATTTGACCTTTGCTTCAGGCCACTCCAAAAAAAAAAAAAAAAAAAAGGGGGGGGGAAAAAAAAAAAAAAAAGAAAAAGAAAAAAGAAATGAGAATGACAGCATAGACCCTACTGCAGTCTAAGGCTTTCTCCACCTGAAGTCAGAACAGAATAAGAAGCTTTTTCCAGATTTATATTCTTGACCTCTCCCTTCATAAGCAGCATTCTTCAATTCATTCCGGGAGCAGAAAATTCAATTTTCAGTAAAACAAACATTTTCCATCTGAATATCAGGAGATAATGAAAATACTTAAATCTATTAATGAATTAAACATTCCCCTGCGAATTGCAGCAGATAAGAAAAGGAGTTCATGTTCAAACAGCTGACCAGTTTCAAATAATAGAGAGCTGTTCTTTTTTCCCAGCTGGATAAGACAGCTCAGCTAAAATACATCTCATGCCTCTGCAAAACTCTCTGAAAATTATTTTTCCTGAGAAAGATTGTCCTGTTTGATCATGTGAAATAGCCTGAGCCAATTGGACAACACAAAAATTACTAAGCAACTTTCATAAAAATTGCCAGCTTCACCTTTCAGGCTGAACTCTAGTTTCACCATTAAAAGTGATCATCTCCTCATGCTGAGAGGTATTTGAGATAAGCCTAGGAAAATTCGGAAGGTATCTGAGATACCACTCGGTGGTAACCATTGGTAAATGCTAAGTTTTGAACAGCAGCTCTGCAGACTCAGGCTTAAAATGGAGCCTGAACAGCAGCATTACAGATGGTGGGCAGTGGGGAGAGAAGGAATCAGGCTCCGCAAGGGGCTGGGCTGAGGATTTTTCCCCCTCCCTTGTTCTTCTTAACAAAGCTAAATTTCATCAAAGCTCAAACATGAAGCAAGAGTGATTTATAAACTTTGCTTATTTGAACATTTGGAATAACTAAAATCATTGTTAACTTTCTTGACTTGAGTGATATTTACAGACAAAATAAACAAAACACTTTTTTTTTCCCCTTCCCTTTTCTCTTCCCTGAGGCAGGAGGAAGTGACAATCATTTTTCCTCACTTTTTAAGGTCTTGTTATAGAATTCAAAGAATTACAGAGTGTGTGTGTAGAAGTATAGAAAAAAACATACTTGTTCTGCTTTGCCTTGGGGTTCCAAATGAAATTTCTCTACCACATAGTCTTTGTGCCTCTCTTTTAGCATTTCTTTTAGTTTCTTCTTTTCAATTGGTTATATGTGTACAAATCCAGGAAAAAGAAAAAGATCTGGGTTCTTGTCAGGCCTAACATCACGTTAAAAATAAATAAATAAATAAATAATAATAATAATAAAGCCAAATTTTACTAACAGTACGTCCCCAGTTTTGAGAAGAACTAAAAATAGCAGTGGAATAAAACAGTAAGACTGATCCAGACAAAAATAAATAAATAAAACAAGTATTAAAAGTGCACAACTGAATATTTCATGTCTTCACCACTTCTTTTATAATGTGTTTTTCACACAAACACACTGGCATACCCCAGCTAGCAGGCTAATACATCCATTCTTTATACTGCCCAGGAGTTCCAGAGAAAGGAAAGCAGGTGGCAATAAATTGGACTGTAAATTTTGCATTTGATTTGACCAAAATCACATGGTTCTGCTGCAAATACTGAAGCCAAACAGATTAAGAAGCTCTGTGTTGATTCTTAGGAAATAATCTGATGATGGAGGCCATGGAAGCCACGAGACAGAAACACATTTATTTTACAAAGCAATTTTGAAATGATCTGATAAAAATCAGTGAAGAATCTCATCTCTTTACAGCATAACACTTTATTAAGGACCAAATCCTTTCTGCTTTATCAACACGACTCAAGCTGCAGAGTAAATATTTATTTTTTACTTATTACAAATCTTAAACTGACATACTGATCACTTTGTCTGTATACCTCTGCAAAGAAAGGAGTGCTTCCAGCAAAGTAACGGGGGCAATGATGGTGACACAACGCTGAAAACATTCATGTGATTTCTATCCCATGTCCACTGGCACTGGAGGGGTGAGGAGTAGCCACTCATTGGTCCACCATGCACCTGTCTGCTGAAAGCGTCACTGAGAGGTTGTTTTAAGACTTGTTCTTCTCAGTGCCAGAGAAGAGAGCATTCTCATCTTGCCTTCAAAGATTGCAAGGTTGCAAAGGTTGCAAGCTGGGCTTGCACAGCAGTCTCCACAGGATGTGTGACAAAAGTAAAGGTACAAGTCAACGATTTCACTACCAACAAATCCAGAGTGAGGTCTCCCCAAGGGACACCTCCATGGGGTGATTTAAACAGTTGCTGCCCAAAGCTGTCACTGTCCTGGCCATTTCTTCTGCCAGCAAACATTATCGCCATGATCCCCTTTTCTCTTGTGTCTTCCTTTAAGTTGATATCATCTGACGTGAAGGAATACTCAGTTCCAAGACTGTATACATTTAGAAAGTCTTGTCAAATAAACACTGAATTTTCTAAGGGTCCTCAAAGCAAATCCTTCTCTCTTGAAGAGAATGTTATATTGGTTGAAGTACTGGAAGAAGTCAGGAATGTATCAGCTTGGATGACAGATGAAATGTGAAAAATACTGCAATACTAGGTAATGTCACAAACAATGCAGCTTTCAACAGTACGAAAAACAAGCGGTAGTCACAGACATGTCAGATTTTATCTTTTTTCTTCTCCCATTACCTCAGCTTCCACAATAAACAGATCATCTTTGACCAATTTTGCATTCTGAGAATACATAAAGACTAAAACTTCCCAGCTTCAGGGATCATAAATTTTCAAGAATGATATAATAAGTGAAGATTATATCTTGAGGATTTCATAGTGCTGAATTTCAAAGGACCAAGCTTTTTCTTTCACTATGCACTTTTTTTTCTGACTACATTTTTATGCAGTTGAGTGTTAAGATATTTCTATATTTATTCAGTGATAAAGCAGATGTCGTGTTTATTAAATATATTTTATTTAATGTAAAAAATGTATCTCAGTGTTGAAAGCACAAGCATTTACTCATATTGATGAAGCAAACTATTCACAATTTCATGCTAAGATTTCTAAATCATAAATTAGTGGGAATAAAGCTATAGATTGCAGCTAATTCAAAGCCACTGAATAGAATCAATAGAGTTGACAAATATCTTCCAGAGAGGTCATAAAATATATCATTTTTGCATCCCTTTTGTAGAATTGATTTCTCATACAGTTTCACACATATTAATGGACCTGCTCAGAATTATCTGAAGCACCATAGATTTGGAATATAGAAAGCACCCTAATAGTATCTGGCATGCATTGAAGAGTTACTGTTTATTACTGA
This sequence comes from Stictonetta naevosa, assembly GCA_011074415.1. Lineage (NCBI taxonomy): Eukaryota > Metazoa > Chordata > Aves > Anseriformes > Anatidae > Stictonetta > Stictonetta naevosa. Next base: position 38,259,923 of record CM021700.1, read on the forward strand.
ATGATTACCTGGGGAACATCAATAGATGAAGGCTTCTAAATACCTAGACAGAAATAGATTCAGTGGGGTCAATTAAATGCAAGATGTCATCCTTCTCAGTGTGTTTATTTTCTTATTTCATTTTCTCTCTTACTGTTTTTCTGTGTGTATAAACAACAGGCACTGAGATATTTTTTTCTGCTCCCTTGCAGCCAGGTAAGCCCCAATGGGACTCAATTGCACTGAAAGGGTGAATGCCAAGATACCATGCCCTCTGCTGAGACTACCAGCTTCTCCAGCTGCTGCAGCGCTGCCTCATCAGGAATCCTGCACCACACAACCAGGTGATTCTATAGGCTGAAAACAGACTGGAAGAGAAGTACAAATCTCTGAATAAAGCTTGCTCTCTATTGTAAGAGAACAAATGCCACAAACTATTACAAAAAATCAGCTACAAAATGCAAGAGATACAAGGGGTAACAGGAAAAATATTTCACAAACACCTCAGGAGCAAGCAGGAAAATAAATGACAAATGAAAGTAATTGACAGATGTCACCAAGAATGTGAAAACTTCACTAATTAATCAATTTCAGCTTCAATCAAATATCTGTTAAAAATCAGATTTACTAACAAGTAGCATCAGTACTGGTCAAGCACTGGGTTATAAAAGGGTCAGAATTTGTAATCAACTAAGAATTGTTAGCCAAGTGATGATGAAATTCAGCCTACAGGAATTAGAGAAGTCAACCTCAGTTTTACTTTTGAGAACTAGTAAAAGGCCATATAGGCCCAGAAGACTGGAAAAGGACTCAGGCCACCCTTAAGAAGCTTCAAAATGGGTAGTAGCAAGAGAATTATAGATTGGTTAAATATCAATTCTTGGAAAAATACTGTAAAAATATATTAAATAATAATTTGTAAGCATATAGAAGGAAAAGATTGATGGACAATAACAAAGATGAAACCTTTTCAACTGATCTCATTTCTTTCTTGGAGAGAATTAGAGGATTTTGAAGAGAGAAATATAGTAGAAAGGAAGTATTTTGACTTCATCCAGGTTTCTGACATTTACTTAATATAACATTCTCATAGAACAAGACAAAGTAAAATAGTTAGAATAAAAGCATTCTCCAGAAAGAGTCATCACTATTGTCATATTGAAGGAACTATCACATTGTCATATTGAAGGAACACATGAAGCAAGACTTTACAAGAGTCTGTCCTCCTCCTGGTACTATTCAACATGTATGTTACTTACTGACTTAGATGCATGCATTAAATTTACAAGCTGAAAGAAGCAGCAAGCATGCCAGACAAGTGTTAGTATTCAAACCAGTCAATACACAAGGAGAAGGTACCTAAAGGATGCAATTCACAAAGGACAAATGCAAGATTCCACACCACACCCCCTGTAAACAAGGGAAATACAGTGAATCACAATGTGATCACAAATAAGGAACAAGCTGTTGTAAAAATACATACATAGAAGCATTATTTTAAAGCATTAAACAACTCTTCTACTATACAGCTGAAAGTTTACAAGCATCGTCTAGCACAATTCCACTCTGGCCACAGCAAAAATGAACCAAGTGGAGGTAGGACAGATAAGTGGGAAGGATGATCAGTGGCACAGAATATGTAACCTGTAAGAACAGACTGAAAGAATTGAGGAATTTAAGTTAAAAAGACTAAGCTGTCTTAGAAATAAAACCTTGATACTGGTTTTCAAATAGGTAAAAATGAGGAAGAGCACAGGAACTCTTCCACTAAGCTGTAGAGAGGAAGGTTTAGTTGGATATCTAAAGCTTTTCAATTGTTAAAAAAAATAAATAAAAATATTAAAAAAAATAAAAAAAGAAAGCCTTTGAGTAGTAAGGATAATTACTTCTCAACAGGTAAACTCAACAGATTTGCAAAAGGGCCTTATTTCTTCTCCCTGGGAGAAGGATTGAAGCTGCAGAATTGGGTTATGTTACCCACACGTAAATTATCTACATGCTGGACACTGAATTCCAGTTCAGGAAGGTTCCAGTTGTAAGACGAAGGTTATAAGAAACTAACAAAAAAGTTACAAAGAAAAAAAAATCTAGAAGGTTGTTGCTAAGAAAGAGAAAAATATTTAAAATGTCATAAAGATAGAGCTTTGCTGTGATTATAGTTCATGTTTTTGGAAGCCAGTGAATTCTCTGGATTGTATGACCAAGATACTGTACTGTTCCTCTTATCAATATAATTGACACTACTACCTAATACTTGTAAGGCTCATCTCCTCTCACAAATCAATACCAGCAGACAGTTGAGACTCAATACAATAGCTTTTGTGGTGGTTCATTGATTCTTCTAGTAATACCATGTCATTGTTTTACTTCAGATGAAGTAGACGTTTACTCTCTTGATGCATTGGAAAACAAAACCAAAAATAAGTTGCTTTCTCAACTATAAGCCAAAACAATGATGCTCCCTTTTCAAGTTGGAGATAATTTATTTTATAGGTGCTATTTACTTGAGAAAATTTTGAAGAAAAAAATGCATATGAAAGAAACCTTCTTATAGGCTTGCAAAACTGCTTGCAAAATATCAGCTGAGAATGTTTCTAGTTCTTTTGTTCAACTCTTGTTGTCTCAAAATCATCACAAATGTTTCTGAATCTAATGATTTTCCACTATGGATATTGCTTATGGAGTTAGAAAATTTACTTTGAAAGTGCCTTGGCTGAAAAGCTGATATATTGTTTGCTTGTCAAACAGCTTGAAGAGCTAGACAATACCATTAGACATGGTATTGAAATGATGGATGGATGATCCTTACCTGCTGTGTGTTGTTTGCTAAAGGCATTTTAGTAATACTTCCTGTTCCTTTCAGGTCTAACAAATTGCCTCCAAAATGTGCACTCATCTAACAAAAACAAGACCCCTAAAACAGGAAAAAAAATCACAGCAGTAAATGCAAATACAAAGGTAAACTGCAAATACAAGGTAAACTGCAGATTGCTCTGCTAGGAAATGTTTCTACTTGACTTTCGTTCAAAGTCATCTCTAGAATATGAAGCATATTCCTTTTTAAGGACCTGATAATAAACCTTTAAATACTTAAACCCTTTATGACAGCCCATTGCTATTTCTAGTCTTATCAGTTTCTTTTTCCTGTTTCTTCTTCCCCATCCATTTCTTTTCTTAGAAGTGAGCAATTAACATAGTTTTCATTCCATCTTGGAGTGTGATATATTTTGTTGTCTTAATTTATTAACCTCTGATATCATTTTCTCTCTTACAAACTGTATTTTAATACATAAATGTCTTTGCATGTGGGATTCTACTTCTACTGCATTTAGGCTTTTTTCAACACTGTTATATTTGGTAGAGCAGAGGATAAGGGCTAACATGCAAATTTAAAAAAATAAAAAAAATAAAAATACTACAGAAAAGGACTCCACTATTATTTTTAATTGGGATGTAGCAAATCTTGATATCAACAGCTATGAAGAACTAAATAACAAAATCATTAAAAGCACACAGAGAAAAGCATTACTAACTCAGTATATTCATTTACAAATCCCACTTTTCAGGAGTCCTGTATAACTTTATAATTACTTTAAGCTTTACCATATGATGGATATGATGGTAGATTATGGTTCGTAGAGATTTTTGGTGAAGTTTCTTACAAACCTCTGTATTTGAATCAGTTTATACACATCTATGAGTTGAATAAGCTTATACACATCACCTTCCCAATGTTAGCAACATCTTTCAGGAGTCACCTTCTCATACATGAAAATCATCCAGTTGGATTAATCTTCATGACTGGTTTTCTATGTCTACCATGGTCTGAACCTTTGGAAAGATATAAAGAGGCAAAGCTCATACAAGAAGTAAAGCTCATCATGCCAGTTTCTCTATTGTTATGTTGCTTTAAAGTATAAAGTGAGAGCAAAGTACTGCTAATTATCTGAGAGCCAAATAATATCAGAAACAAAAAATTACAGAGAGAGCCTGGTATACTGTACTGACTTTGGAAGGGAAATTCTGGACTGATCACCTTTTATTGCAGCCCTAGAAAACTATATTTAATTTAATTAATTAATTTAAAAAAAAAAAAAAAAAAAAGTCCATCAGGATACCATGTTTCTGATTTAGGTCGACATTCCAATGAGACTATTGGTAACTGCTTCATCATTAAACACAGCAAATACAATAAATACAGCCCTCTATGTAATCATTACAACCTAAGATCATTGAAGGTGGAAAGGATACTGAAACTAAAGGAGGGATAGATTTTAATATTCCCACCAGAGACACACATCTGACCAGTTTTGACAGTAAAGTCAGGCATTACTCAAAGTTTGTTTCAGAAACTGACAGAAGACATGAGTCAATCTCCCTTTTGTCTAATTTGCTCATCTCTGCCATTACCACTGTAATGTTTCCTTTACTAAGGACTGAGTGGTCTACTGAGTTGCAGTCGACTAATAAAATTATTCATATCTACTTCATTAACCCACAAACCTATAAAGGGTCTTTTGTAATCATTATATACATAATGAAAGTTTGCCTCCTAAGTAACATCAGACCCTTATTTAAACCACCTGGTTGCCTTGGCATAGTAATAATATTTTTCGATCTGATAAATCATTTTCTCTATTATCCTTCGGTATACTTCGGTTGCAGTATATGTTATGAAGAATCCAGTAAAACATTTAGTTAAAAATACTGAGTTAACAGTATAATAGAAGAGAAAAAACACTTTCACTCTGCTGAAATAATAGCAGGTCAAATTTATTCTGCATTTAGCACAACGCACATCTAAAGACTTAGACCCTCTCCATCACAAAACAAAAGTTCACTGCAAGTTCACAGGCAACATCAAGCATTTTTGAGTCTTGTCTTAGGCTGTTTCCCATTATACTGACGTAGAGACTTCACTTTCCCCACAGAAAGGAGAATTTGACAATATGGACACAATCCTTAGGTACAAAATAACTTCAATTAGAAGTGTGCCTACATCACTGTAATATTCCTTTGTTTTTGTGCAAGTTGCAGTATGCTTGTGTAATCAAAAATACATGTTGAATTTGTGCAATTAATCAGAAAATATTTAGAGAAAAAAGTTTCATGTACTAATTCTAAGCATTCTATTTGGCACTTACTGTAGACAACAGAAACCCAACAGATAAAAATGTTTATATCCTACTTGTCTTAATGTATAACGTCTCATCAGGCCAACAGTTAGCACCAGCATCCATCAAGCTGATCAAGGGCAGCTCATTGATTTCCCCATCTTTCTCTCTCTGCCTACTTGTTTCTGTGCAATCTAATGACAGCAGGCATTTCAAAGCCACAGTTCTGTTCTTTTTCTTTTTTAATATATGTTTTATCGCTTTTGGTGGTACTGACTGGCACTTGCTTCTTCCACGTTTCATGCTGACTATATTTATACAGAATAGAAGTAAATAACAGAAGACTTAGAGCTCTGTCTTGATTTTATTCTGAAATCATATAGAACAACTATAATCACTCTATTTCACAGTACCCCTTTCCCATCTTATCTTCTTTGGATCAAGACTAAATTCCAATTTGTAACAAGGGAATTAGGAGAAAATATTTTCTTAAGGGTCTGATTAAATATTTAATTGGACTATGCGCACCTCTAATTCCCTGGACAGAGCTCAGGAGACTGTGAACTCCACTGAGAGAGCTCAGTACATCAGGAACAAGATCAATGTTAATTAGAGCAAGATATATAAACTTCTTCCAAAGCGTAAGACATATGATAAGGAATTCAATGCATAATTTTAAGACACTGGCTTAGATAACTTGAGTTAGGGGAATTGAGTCCACTTTTATAAGCATTTCCATTAGTAGCAGAAACATTTATTCTGAGGTACAACAATATCAGACAGTAACTAAAGTGCACAAGAAGAAATTAGGAAACGCTTCCATCTTCTAACACGCTGCCATTAGAAACTGAGTAGCTGTGCTCTTGTGACTGGTGATTAGTATAAGAAACCATTCATTGTAAAGAAAGTGTTGCTTCTCACAAAGTAAATAATAAGACATTACTGCAGTGCAACAGTTACTTTAAAGTCTTTTCACTTGATCAAAATTCTTTTGGATATAAAATGGCCCCTAAAAGGTCTCCTTAGGAAATGAAGGACCAATTGAATTAAATAGTAAAATGGTTCTTTGGTTTAAGGCCAAGTGTTCACACCTCACCCCCCACCAGGGAAAAAAAATAAATAAATAATAATAATTTCATGAGCAATTTGTCAGTTTCTTGACATAAAATCCATTACAGTATTATATTACAGAAATTCCTAAGTCAAGATCAAAATTCAAGCCATATGTGACAGACCATGAAAGCAGCTAATCCTCTTCAAAGGTTTGGAGTGAAGTAGAAAAAATAAATAAGCATTTGCACAGAGTTGTGATAATTTACACCTGGTGGATGCAGAGTGACATTGGTATGCAGGACCAACTCTTTTTACTCTTTATATTTTCTATACCTCGTTGTCTAAATACAATTTTTTTCTTTATTGCATTGGGGCCCATGCACTAAGTGTGCTTACCTGGTGACAACTCTAACTTGACTTGCTGATTTTCAACTATTGTTACATTGGTGAGACACCAAGGAATTACAGAAAAATTGCAGTAGTAGATGATCTTTCTTGTAACAATCTATCTTACCTTGTAAAATTTACTTGCTAAAAGATTTCAGAGAGTAGGGCTTCTCTGTTTAGGCTATGTCTAAACAAACAGAAGTGCTGTTGTAGGCAGCAAAAAGCAAATTAGGTTGAGAGGCACATGATGGAAGGAACATTACTGAAGTTGATTTTTAAAATCTTCTGCCTGGATTCACCATCATTCAACAGCATAAAAAGTCATCTTCTGAGCTGATATATACTGTGAGGGCTTGGATTTTTGGTTTGGGTTTTTTTATGACCCATCCAAGCATTAGTTCAGTTACAAGGAGATAAGCATTTCCATTCAGTGTTTGAAAAATGCTGTCAAAGAGAGGAGGCGATTAGTTGGAATATAACTTATCCTGAACGAAGTCACAACTTGAAGTACAAATTCAAGCATTTAAGCTGCAACCCCATCAGCGTGATATATTGTTAGTAGTGTTGATAACAGGATTTATAAGAGCACTGCAGATCACCTCTCTGGTATAAATAAGTAGAGATTCAGAAAGGATATGTAATTCTTGTGCTTGGTAGTTTTAATGCTATTGACTCTGCTTCAGAACTATATTGGCTTTAGGATCACTTTTCAAAGTCTCCTGAGAAAAAGGTAGTCCTCGTTTTTAACCACTGCTATTTGGTATGGTCTGGAGCACTCACATACTGATTACCAAAAGCAAGAATGCATTTATTTCAACTCTAAAGTCTTCACAGTATTTTTACATGACACTAGCAATCAAAAAATAATAATAGTAAAAACTTAGTTACTGAAATTTTAAATTACTATTCTAGCTTTATGTTTATAATGTGATTTTATGCAAATTTTAAGTTAATTTAAATTATTATCTATACGTAAATTAAATTACAATATATAACTTGCTATTTTATTTAATACATAAAAAAATACTAAGGGTATTTTATAATGTTTTCATTTAATAAATCTATAAAATATTTTCCTCCATGCAAAATATCAGTTCATCAGCTTTCACTGTTGCTGTAATCTAACCTCTGAGGGTTTATGTTTATCTTTACCAGAACTGACAAGTCAAAATGACTTCATCAGAAAGACTTCTTGTAAGCTTTCTGATGGCAGCCTTTTGGAGAAAAGGCCAAAGATTTGGACAAGAGAATTGACTTTAAATTAGAGTTGAAATATCACGAACAGAGTCTTCATCACCTAGCAGTTACAATCCTATTCCAAAACAGATTGCTCAAGAGATAGCCAGAGGACTTCTTAATTAAAATCTTATTGATGTACTGTATCTGTAGAGATAATTAAATATAACATCAAGTGTTGCATACAAAAGTATATTTATCTTGCCAAATAAATAATTGAGAAAAATTACCTGATAGCTAAGACTTGATTCAGATATTTTTGTCAATTGGCTCCTATTAGCTGCATTACACACCAATGAGCTACAGTGCCTCCAGGTTTTTTGTCTTTTGTTGGTAGTGGTTTTTTTGTTTATTTGTTTTGTTTTAACTGAATAAGCAACAAAATACAGAATAGTAAAATAAATGTACTTCTCTTGATAAATTAGTTCAAGGAAGGTAAGTTCAGCTGGACTGTGAAATGGTCTAGATTACTGACATTTTATTCACTACCCATATTCATCAGCAGAAGCTGTAATATGTTTCCTTACCTATTTTAAGCAATCAATGAACTGCTAAATGTACTTTTCTATTTTTAACACACAAGCCTACCATTGCTGGAATATACATAAGCTTGACAAAAGAGCAACCCACTATTTATAATCATTGAGCACTGGCAAAATTTATTCAAATATTTTAGATTGCAGTTTTGCTTCTAGCCAACAAAATAAAAGGGAAAAAAATCTCGTGATTTTTCCATCTTTCAATGGTTATTTTAAAGAACTAGTACCAGAAAAATAGAATATTAGGTAACACTGAAAACACTCTCAGCCCACATAGTATTCAGGACTTAGAAGGAAACATAAGTTTAGCAGAAAACATAATTTAATTACTGCCTGCTGGTAGCAGGAGTATCTCATTTTAATTAACACCACATGGGAACATCTCAGTACTGGTTTTACCATATTTTACTCTGATGACAGACATACTCCAAGTTCAAATACTGGAGAATATTTCCTACAACAAAGCTCTGATAAGACAGCCCTATTACAATACCTAAAGTCCAGAAAATATAACTAAACAAATGCAGACTGAAAGAAAAGTATATTCTTCTGTTTAAAATAGGTAAGGATTCAGTGGATACTACATCAAGAAGTCTTTAAAGGACTGACAATAATATCCAATAATGCCTCAATGCAGCCAAAAGTATTTCAGCCTGGAGATAATCTTACTGTGAAGTTTACTGTGCTGTTTCAAATAATTAAGGAGAAATCAAATATATTTCTTCTTCCATGTTAGGACTCCATGAGCCTACATTGATTATTATTACTTTTACAATTTAATAGTTACACCTTATTTTAAAAATGTATTTATTGATGCAGTTAGATACTCATTTAAATTTACGGCTGCTAAATTCACTATTAAATAATTTTCAAGGTTTAAAAATAAAATCTCTCTTAAGAACTGACTAGTGACACCAGAAAAATAATTTTCTTAGGACTTTTTCTGTTTAGTAGTGTATTCTGAATGTCCATTATATCCAGAATAAAGAAGCAATATGATAGATGAGATGAATAGCCAGAGGTACCTTTCCCTGCAGACTTTGTCTTGGCTACATCTTCAATCATCACAAACACAGCAACATTTCACTTTATATTACCTATTCAAATGTTGTACAAGCAACCTAATTACAATCACTTTCCCACATCTACTCATGATATGAATGATAAAAGTTACATGAAATCATTAGATATCTGTTGGATCAGTGGCTGGCATTCAGAAGACATTTGTAAACGTATACTCCATGTCTTTGAAGTAAACAGTCACCTCCTTAGTCTGTTATATATTTAAATGTTCAATGCAAAGTGGAAAATCATCAACAGAAGCAACTAAGGCCAGCTTCTTCTTCCAAATACTTTATTTTCCAATTATTAGAATGGTTGCATAGTGGGAAACAAATGCAAACAGAATATTCTACCTCAACATCATGAAAACAAAAGTATTTTATTCTGCTATTCTTTACAACAAAATAGAGATATCACTGACATTGATAGAACAACCATTTTTCCAAATTAAGTCAATTTTAATGTTCTTGATATATCAATATGTATTTTTGAGGACCTCAGTCTGGGTTATGGAGATGAGCAAAATACAAACATAGAGTATTGCATGGAAAGGAAAGTTTGAGAGAACAAACCAAGGAAAATATCTGAGGAAAAATCTGCTGCATCACGAGCATGTACAATGTAGGTAAGACATAATAAAAGTACAGAAAAACAGACTGATAAAATGCCTCAAATAAATTATCACTGGACAGAATCAACTTCAATCAACTATCAATCAACTTCATTTAAAGGTTTCTGGACATGAAAGATCAGAGGAGAGCTGGAGGAAATCACAGCTGATCAAGTTAACATTTCCACTACCTCCACTTAAAAACTTTACTATCAGTCATTATAAAAGATATACAAATGAACATATTACAGAATGTGGGCACAAAAAAAGGAATCAGATTGCTTTACATGCTTACTATATCATTACCAAAAAAACAATTATTGCTCATCCCAGAGCATACCTGACCACACATGCTAAATTGTAACAGCTTTTATAGATATATAGATCTATTATAGATCTGTAGATATAGATCTGTTTCATGGGGTACAACTGTAAACCCTGGTTTTCCAGGGAAAAAATAGACAGTGTACTCATCCTATTATTCCTAACTTTTGAAGACTAAATTTATTCACCCAAGCCTTTATGCTGGACGTATTAAGAGTAAATAAGACTCCAAGAAGTTGGAGCTGTTTAGTTTCATATATTTCTTCAACAAGATTCAAGGTAGACAGCTATTAGATGCCCTTACCTCAAGACAGAACAGATAAATAAAACATTTCCAGTTTCATAGATTTGATGGAATTTGGTAAGCATAGCATAATGAAGAAAAATCGTGTTTATTTATATATTTCCTATTTTGGAAACTGATATCTTTCATATTTTTTCAAGTATTTCAAAGCAAAGTGGATATGCCATATGTACATGGCTGTTTCTAATCCTGTGTCTCTGTGGTGTATAATCCAGATGCTATTTTCCATAGATTGAATCAAAACCCCCAAAAAAGTGACATAATGCATAAAATGCATTATCAGAACAACAGAATTGAGGAATATTTTTTCCAGTAGAGTGGAGAGAGAGGCCAGAAACTATTCTGAAAGCAGATTAAGAAATTTAAGAAGGCTGTTTTGAAAAATCAGAGAAATAGTTTGTTCAAGGGCTGTGAGATAAATTGTGGGAGGGATTAGTATGGCTACTTTGGAGTCAAATGGATTTAAATGAAGTCTTTGTAAAACCATGGAATAAGTATTTAAATGCTATTGGGAAATAATGAATGAAATGGTGACTGGCAATAAATGAAAATATAAAAGAAAATGTAACAGAGAACAAGGGAGACAAAGGAATGGGACACTGAATAGGGCTGAATAGGGGAAAAAAATAAAAATAAAAAAGCAAAATAAACAGAACGTTATTTCAGCATACCCAGCTATCCACAAGCTGTTTTGACATTTTAGTTAGTTAAGGAAATGTTGAAGGATAGCTGGCAGAGTAGGAATTTATTCTTACTGTGCTACTAAGTACCTACATGCTAAATGCAGTGACATTGTTTAGCTTGTTTAGATTGCTTAGATGCAAATACATCTAGGCACATCAATTGTACCCAAGCACTCATATGTGTGTTTGTGCTCTAATATACACAGTAGAGAAAAACTGTTTATTCAAAGTAACTCAGATAAGTCTGTGACATCAAATTCCATAAATATTAGTAGGCTTTGCCTGCAGAACATATGCAGCAGACCTCAGAAAGACAATTCACAGAGTAATCACTGCATGATGTTCAAACATGCATTTTTCTCACCTAAACTTGAGAAAGTCTGATGACTTATGGCACATCCAATGCTTTTAAAGAGTCCCCCAGACTGCAGATTTTCAGAAATTCTTTTCTCTGTTGTTGTGATTTATGAGCCTTCTTCACTATGAACAAGTCTTTAAATGTATGGGTTTCAAAAAAAAACCCTTCCTATTAATTCCATGAATATCATCTGGTAAAAGTTTTCTAGGCATGCAGTAGCTGAAAATGACCATTGCTAGACACTTGCAGCACCAGGTCTTCCACACACATTAACTGGTGCTTTTTTTTTTTCCTTTTTTTCTTTTTTTTTTTAACATACAGTTTCTTCAGTTCCTTTCCTCCACATTGGTGAAGCTATTCCTCTGAATTTTCCCAACTGATGAGTTTATCTAAAAGATACTCAATTTAGGGTTCCAAGCATATAGCTCTGTAAGAACTAGCTAAAAGAAAACAAGTATAAAAATCTAAAATTTTTGTCCACCTTTTGAGAAGGAATTAATATAGTTTGAGAAACAGGACAAATCTGAGAGGCTGACCATATTAAAAAATTAAACAGACCTTGTAACTCTTTGAATATCTTTTTTGCCCCACAACAAAAGTTATAACATAGTTAAGATACCAACTCTATGTAAGATTCATATTTTTAGGCAATGTAAATAGTATTGGGTAGAACAGAAAAAAATATAGACAGATCGTCTCATATAAATGGATATTTTAAATGGATATTATAATCTATTTGCACTTGGAAACATTCTAATGGTGGACAAAAGAGAAAGATAGATGGGGTATTTTTCATGTCTTTCATCTTAAGCAGCCACAGCCTTCTTGGTTTGCCTAATTTTGTTAAGGAACTAAAGATGAATTATTCCTAGAAGTCCCTGTGAATGATTTGCCTTCCTTTCACAGACAGCTGTTGAGTGCCTGGCAGCAATTTGTGGGTAATAGACTAGAGATGCCCATTTCTGTAAATGAATTCCTTAATGAGCCTTTGTTTCATGATTTGACTAATACTTCTGCTTTCATCTCCCAGATTCTGCAGCAGTTCCTGTATAGCCTGACATAAGTCAGAAGAGAGACCCTAGCCTTTCCATGCATTTTGATGGTGCATGCCCTGGGAATTGATAGATAGAAGTGGTATTTGTTTTGTGAAATTACTTTCAGAAAGACTAGGCTCAGTTAAGCAAGGTCTTCCAACACACACTGATAATGTGGAAATCTGTTCTCAAGAAAGGCTTATCTATTGAGTACTCAGTTTATTCTACTGTTGAAATTCCTTCCAAAAAAATCCTTAGAAAATGGTAAGTGTAACAAAGATCTTTTGTTTTTCAGGGTAGAGGGGCAGTAGGGCTGATGATTTCATGGATTTAGAAATGTAATAAGTGATAGATGTTAGTTTTTGGTTTTGTTTTTAATTTAGTAAAAATATATTCAGATAACATTCTTCACCTGTTCTGTAGTCCACCTTAAAGTCGATTTCAAATACTTGTATTATACAATTTCCCTCGTATTCTTAATTGAAGTTTTGTTCCCCTTGTTGAGTTTCTATTCTGAACCATGTATTTTTGGATTTATTTTTTTTTTAATTCTATGAATCAGGAGAAAAGTAGTCTTGAAAAGGTATTACCAGAAACAAGCTGTATTTGTTTTCCCAGTTTTAGCATTTGTTTTTAATTCTGTCTGCTTGGAAAGTCCTGATGGGTTAGGAGGGAGATGCAAAGAAAAGAAATCAGGTAAGCAGAGTGCTAGAAATAATAACATGGTTTGTTTAAGCTTCTGTGATCTCTGGTGCTCCATGTTCTCCTGAAGCATGCACTAAATCAGAAACAGCACTTTCAGCAAAAGTCAATTTTTGTGGTCCCTGAGGTATCTCTCAGAGTCAGAGCATACTCTTCATTCCAAGCATCAACAGTATTTAGAAACTCACCAGCAGTCCATCCCAAGGAGTCTCCAGATGGAAAAAGGCTTATTGTCTCCTTATGAACCTTTCATTGCTTATGCTCTGTATTAATATTTTATAAATCTCAAGCTGCACAAAACTTCCAACTCTGGTTTCAGCACATTTCTCTTGTTAGTCCTCCTAGACTACTAATCTGAGCATTCTGATCACTATATCACAAGAGGACTTCATATCAGTCTTAGAATGGCAGTATCTGAAATTTTACCTGAGCAAATATTTCATGTTTTTCATACTTGTATTATTTATGGCTCCCGATTTAAAAATGTCTGTAAATAAACTACATGCTGTATATCTGGGACAATGACCACTTTAGGAATTCAATACCTGTGAGCATATTTTGCACAACAAGAGCAAACAAGCACACTCAATGCACACCTCTGTCAATTTCACAAGGATGAACTATCTGTATACTTGAAGATTTGAAATCTTTCGTTTTATTGATTTCTTAATCTCATTCCTAAACATTTTCTGGTATCACATATCAGTCTGACTTTCCCTTGCTTTTTAAACTGAGCAAATGGGGAGAGAACATACAGGAAACAGTAATCTACAAAGTAAACAGTATATTTTTCCATACCAGAGATGATGTGAAGTTACAGTAGGCAATAGAAATTCAAAGCAATCATTCATATGGATCTTAAATACCAAAAGTGCACCCAGAGAGCTGGTTTCATGGAAAACTGTTCTTTTCTCCCCACCCCTTGATAGCTAGCAACTTCTCTTGACCCATACACAGGGAAGGCTGAGCCAGTGACCAAGTTTTGAAGTATAATCCAATACTTCTGCAGAAAACCTACGTCTCTAGGAATATCAGTCCTGTTCCTCATGAGTGCTTTAACTTTTCATGACACACAAGACTCTGGATGACATTCATGTGATCTATAGAAAGATAAAGTAGACGATTTTTTAATCTTCAATCATTTCTTATTAAAAATGTGCATATCCTGGGAGGGGGCAGCAACGGTATATGTCCTCTGAGACCAACAAAACCTGACTGTGAGTTTCAGCCTAGTTGTGACAACAGATAGAAAAAGAACAGAATAGATAATAACTAAATATAGTCAAGATAGTTTCAGGTTCCTAAAGCTTAATGAAATTCACTTCTGAATCCTGATGTTATTGCCTTCAACAAACTCACAGACAAGAATCTAAAGATGATTTGAGAGGTTTCGCTAGTCCACAAAATAACAGATATAGATTTACAGCCAAGTCTATTTTGGGGGGAAGAAACGTACCAGGACAAGCATAGTGTTGTGTTAGCAGTTAAAAGAGAAGTTATCCATAATAGCCACCACTCGTTTTTCCAAGAAACAGCATGGAAGGGTGCTGGATGAGGGATAGATCAGGGTATTCATATCAAATAACTTTCAACACGTAACAAAAAGTGTGAATAAGGAGCCTCGGATCCTGAGAGATTCCCTTGAGCCTCCAAACAACATCTGATTGCCTGGAAGGGCCAATGCTTCTTGAAGAGACATCCTTATACAGAAATATAAACCAGCTGTTGAAAACTTGTCTTAATGAATAATTCCACTGAGGTGAAACAGGCCTGACTTCTGACACAAAGGAAGAGGCAACAGATGAGGGTTGTCTTTATGTCTGCAAGATTTTTGATGCATTCACACATATTTGCATAGGCAATGAGAGTAACTTAACTGCATGAATCTATCTTGAAACGATTGTTCATCTTGTTAAAAAAAAAAAAAAATCTGTCATTATGTATGCTTAAATACAGTGACATGCAGCATGTTGATTTGATCCATCTTTGGTCCAAGCACCATTAAATATCTTTAGATAATAAATAATGTATTAAGCTTTGATAATCTGAATACCTATTATATTTAAATTCACAATTTATCCCACATTGAAAGTATTGAAAGTATTTTTACAATGTGAGATTAGAACTAAAAATGTTGTTGATAAACTCAAAAGAATGCTTTGAAAAACAACTGAATAGAACACTCTCCTTTACACTTATTATTATTATTGCACATCATTATTATACAGGAAATTATGAATTTCATAACTGCAAGATATGGAAACATGGAACAAGGATTCCAAATCTCCTTTCTGATACACTCCTTAGTAGTATAGGTTGTGGTAACAGTGAGATCATATGACAACATATGGGAATCAATATTGAAATCCAAGGAAAAAAGAGTTTAAAAACACCAGGTACTAGCATGATCAGGCGTTGGCTTGGAGCTTTTGTTGACATTCCTCCGCCTAGCCTTTCACACTGCTCTCTACGTTGACAGTTTGATATTCTGCAACATATTTGGTTATCACCCTTGAGCCTTCTATGTTTTGTAGAGAATTCATGTTTCAGAGGTCAGTATTCCTTTTGAAAATAGTTGATGTAATCAACCATTGATGCTGATAAAAGATAAATGTTAGATGTACAAACAAAGTTTGTGAAAGTTTACTGAAAATATTCAGATGCACTAATAAATAAAAAAATAAATTGTAGCATTTCTGCTATTCCAGTTAGGTATATATTGAAATCACTATTAAGATTGAGATCCACAGCTATAGGACAGTGTGTTTGCAGTAAAACAAATAAATATATAAATATATACATAAATAAATAGTTCTTTTTCAGTTTTGACATTTCTTCATCTTTGCAACATTTTATGCACTTGTTTGACAATAAATTCTCACAGGATTCAATCATAGCTTAAGTTTGATAACTCCAATAAACTTTGAATTCACCCTGAGCTTAAACACATCCTATCCTAACTTATAATAATTCATAAATACAGAAGATATTAAATATATATAAACTAAACAACAGTCTCATCCATGTTGCTTAAGCCTGGAATCCCTTTCACCTTGACAACTTTGACAGAGCACTTTTTTCAATTGCTTGGACACCACAATATAAAGTAAAACAAATCTTCAAGTTAGAAGGTCTGAGCAACTGATGGAGGATATCATAAGCTATGGCTACTTCCTAGAGGGTCACTATTTCATATTCATTTAGGAGTCATTTTCCCTGAGTAAGTGAATATGAATCAATTTGACGAGTGAAATATCTCTGGAGGGGAAAAAAAAAAAAAAAAAAAAAAAGATTTCTGGCAGGAGAGAATAGAGTATCTTTTAAAATTACACTACTGGCTGCTCAAAGACATGTGAATGAGGGAGACACTACCATTACAGGGGTGAACAGAAGCATAACAGTGTTTATACTTACAGCACTTGTTTTTTCCTTTGAAGAACCTGACTCCTTTTTCTATTGTACATTTTTCTGTCACCAACATAAACCAACAACATACTGAGTTTGATTAACTCCGTTATGTAATATTAAATATACAGCACAAGAATACTGAAATGCAAGAATGTCATGAAGCATCATGAACATAGCCACATTGATGATAAGGGGAAAAAATTAAACATATCTGGTGGGAAGATGTACAGATGTTCATAATAAAATGATGCCTGGTTAAACAGTATTCTTTCCTCTCCTCTCCTTTTTCCTTTCCTTTATTTTCCTTTCTTTTCCCTTTCTCTTCTTTTTCTCTTCCTTTCCTTTCTTGGGGATGTTGTTTGTTTGTTTGTTTGTTTTTCTGTGGTGTTTTTTTTTTCAATTAAAATGCTGTATGACAGCTACAATTGTTATTTCCTGAAGAATCAAAAGGAATAACAAAAGTCAAGCCACAGTGAATTAAAAGGAGGGAAATTATAGGTAAATAAAAGGAGGGAAATTTATAGGAAAAAAATTTCATTTTAGCAAAACAAAAAATCCTGGCTAAGCTATTATACCAGTTTGGAAATCCTTAGCCTAGATGACTATTCAGTCCCATAATTTTGATGGCAAAAGTAGCTAACAGATTAAAGCAAAGAACATATAATTCATAATTGAATAGAACTCTTATTTTGTACCCTCTGAAGTAGATAATTAATAGGGTGAATAAAGGTACTTTCAAAAAGAAATGTTCCCAATGGAAAACAGGGTTACATAATATAAACTTAACCTCCTTATCTTTCCTGACTATTCATGCAGCAAACTGTCCCAAAAACAGCTTGGAACCAAAAAGCAGCTGCTCAGGCACTGCTGTGTCAGCATTATAAGGAGTCCAAAGTGAGAAAGAATCTTTTCAGTTATTTCGTTGTCTTACCAAGGAACAGACCATCAGTGTCTTCTGTCAAACCAGCAGTGTCAGAGCAGGTGTGTGGGACCAGATGATAGTGGGAAGAAGTGCAGGATTCAGTTTGATTGATGTTCTGTGCAACCAAAGCAAGAAACTGCCTGACCAGGCATTTCAGCATTGGGATATTGAAGTCTATTGTTTCACAACAATTTAGAAAGGGATCGAGAAAGAGAGATCACATCATAAAAGCTCCCTCTTCACCAGGAAGAGAGGAAGCAGTTATCACCTTGCAAGAAAGACAGTATGTACATTCTTATGTCACTGCAGAAAGGTAGTAAGACAGAATAAAATTATGTTTGGAGATCCTGTACACATACAGACATGCAGGCTTCCAAGAGATTTTTCTAGAGAAACATAATTTAGGCTGACTGGAATGAAATATAAAGTTAGCCTTGAAATGGAAAAAAGCTTCATTAACATGACACCAACACATCAGCCTGATTCTAGTCACCCTCTTTAAACTAATTAATTAATTCAAAAAATCAACCAGTTTTTTCCATTACAGTTAACCTGCACTGAATCAGCCCTCACATATACAGAGCCCTCATTACAACTGCTAACTTTTAAGCAAAGTTAAAATAATATTTAATATACTTAATACTGCTTGGACACTTTATGTATCGTCTTTTTTAAAATAATCTAGTGTAGGTTACAGGAACCTGTACAAGTGAAGAAATTGATTCGAGGAGCATAACAGAGGAAAATTTCCAGTTCCATGCAAATATACATAGTAGCAAGACTCCATCAGGAAGTTTTGCAAATTGAAGTAAAAGAGATTTTTGACATCTTCTTTAAAAAACTATTTTATCAAAAAAAAAAAAAAAAACAACACTGTTCTCAGACCAAAAACAAACTGGATTTTCTGCAAAGTAATGAAATTGCCTAAAATCAAACTAAGAAAATATTTACAGAAATAGATTTTTTTAGAAAGAAAATTTTTGAGAAACACATGTTCTCACTCAAAGGTTTCAATACAAGACCCTTTGTAATAAGCAGTAGCCAAGCTACAAACCCTTCCATCACTTTGAAAGTTAGTCTATGTCTCTAAAAAAAAAGTCAACCTACTAAAAAGGCAAAATGCATTAAGCATGAGAGAAAGTATAAAAAGTAAGAAATAAGTAGCCACAAGTGGCTCATATCAAAGGAAATAGTAAGATGTGACCTTAACCCAGTTCAGGACTCTACTATTGCTCTGCTGAATGACTTTGGGCCAACAACTTCTTTTCCTCAACATCTTTACTGGCATCTGTAGTACCTTGCTGTTCAGAGATTAAAAGAATTACAGAAGAGCTTAATACTAATTTTTCAAGTCAGAACAGCAAATCTTACCAGTGAAAGGTAAAATGAGAAGTCAAATATTTTCTTCTTGAAAGAAAACTTGATTTATAATCAAAAAGCCCTTACTTGTCCTCCTACTCAGCACCCCAAGCCGTAAAAGAACTACCCAATGTAGATTTTTGTTCCAGTGTGGTTCTACTACCAGAGCTGAAAAAGAGAAGTCTGATATGGAATCCAAGGAACTCTGATAAGGTAAGCAAAGCTTTGGGGGCAAGGTCCTGCACATCCTGCAACATTCAGGACATCAGAACTCCTGATACAGTACAAGGAGTGAGAGCTTTGTTTGCTTCTGAGTCATATGAGTGAGGGCACAAAAATTGCAATGAATGAGAATTATATAGACTTAAAAAATAAAAAAATAAAAAAATAAATTTCATTGTTATTGTTATTCATCCTGCTCTATATTCCTGGATAATTCTCTGATGAGCCAAGTACTTCATGCATTATATTTTTGCATATACTTCACAGTCTGCACAGCTGCCAGTTTGAAGCTAAACCAATAAATGATGAAGTCACTGATGAAGTCAAATACCTCAAATAAGACAGGCTGCAAAAAGCCTCCTCAGAGCTTTATTCCCTTGTTCATAAGGATGTAAAAGGAATTTTATGCTCCCTTGGTGTTTTGGTATTCAACAGTTCGAGTATTCAAGAATACTTGACAGTATTCATGAGCTTGAAACTGTTGGCCACAATGGTCTTTTAAAACACTAGCAATTTGTTTGAGCTATGACTGAGGAGCACCAACAAATGCAAGCTATTTAAGAGGACCTTAAAAGCAGTTCAGAGATGAGAAGCTAATTTCCTGTGTGGTAAGAATAACTATTACATATAGGCACGTAAATAATACCTTATAAAATATAACGAATATATTTTATGATGTTGGAGGTTAAAAACTTCTACAAAGAAATAGTGAAATTGAATTTGTTCTTACCAAATGTGTTGGAGTGTGTGTTAAGCAACTAGATTTATTCATTTAGGTGTGGTATTTTGTTTCTAATAAAATTAACCTGAGGACTTTCTTAATCCTTGAGATTCCAAGACAACCCTGAGAGGGGGACAATGCTAATGCAAGTTAGCAGGGTTGTACTGTTGTAGGAACTAGCATTCTGCTGATAGAGGATCCAGGCTTCTTTTGCCTAAACCAACAAAGGTTTCATTTTGATAATCCAGCAGTTTCTGACTTCAATAACACAAAATTACAAAATTCCAAAGCATCTAAATTGAGTCATTTTTAGCCTTCCTTATTTCTTACCTTAAGGAAGGCAAAACAAACCCATCACCGTAGATTTTCCACAGAATAACTTGCTTTTTCATATATTTTGTAATTTAAGGATTAACAAGTCCTGCAAAAACTCATTGTAAATAGTGCTATTTCTGAAACTGGTTGGTGTTCTCAGTCCACAGTCCTTTCCAGCCTATTTGTATCTTCCTAAATGTAAATGGCCTATCTAACATGCCAAAGAGTTGCTTTATCATGGCTCCAGACTATTTTTTCTTATCAATATCATCTTGCCACTGAGAATTAAGTTGAAGCACAGTTTCTGATCTGTTATTAAGACCATTCAATTAATTAATTATGTGACAGCCTACCTTGACACTCCTCCCAAATTAGAGTGAGAAAAGAAATATAATGGAAAATGCTGAAGCCTATATAAATAAAACAGAAGTGATCAGTGAGCAGAGGTAAGGATATTTCATGCTCCATATATATCACTGTCACCCAGTACATCATACAACATCACATACAACAGAAGAGTTTTATAGACAACAGAAAATTCTGAATGTAAAGACCAAAAAAAAAGAGTCTCTAATGTCCATAGCCTTACAGAGCATCAGGCCACCAAGCCACGCGGTTTAGGATGACTGCAAGATTGGGTCTTCACATATGGCAACACTTCTACATGCAAGCAAAAGCAGTGGTTTTGCAAAGCACTGAGGAACAAGTTATGTAGCTTCTCTGGGGGGGAAAAATGACAAAACCTTACCTACAGAAGGTGACAGCTCTGAAACAAAATGTTCTAAAACTCTTTTTTTTTTCTCATTCCATATACAAGGAATAAGGATATCCGGAATGAAAAAGAAACATTTCTATCAATTTTTTTTCTTTGTTTATGCGGTACATTTGTATTAAGCAGTATGTCTGTGCTACCTCTCCATGGAATGGAAGGGCACATAAAAATAAAATAAAATAACAAAACAAAATAAAATAGAGTAAAAATTAAAATGCAAGCAAGCAGAACTGCACACTTTTCTAAAAATTAATTAATTTTTTAAAATGTTAGAATTTATGGCAGAAACTGTTGGAAGCATATGTTAACATTACTTTTTATGTATGTAACACTTGAGTTCAAAACAGTGTCTACAGAACTTCTCAGACTTATCTGGCTGTGGATGTAGATGTGTACTTTCTCTACACTCCAACCCACAATGTTCATGCCCTGCTTGGCCAGGGATTAGAATCCAGTCCTGAGTGTTTTATACCCAGATATTTACAGAACATATCTATTATTGGTGAACCTGTATGAGAAGTTTTAGTTTGACAAGTTCTTATCTTTACTGAGTGTTTCTAAGACACAGACTTCCCTAGTCTAGGCATGGGTGACAGAAAGGAGAAGGTGGAGGGTCATTAAAAAAATAAAAAAATAAAAAACACAACTATATCTATAGTAAAATAGTCCAGAGGGGAGGAAAAATAAAATATAATAATTATAATAATAATTATAATAATAATGATGCTAGGGTAACAAAAACAGACAGTTAAAAAAAAAAAAAAAGTATTCATCTTTTCCTTGTCTTGTGTTTTTTCTTGTAAGGCAAATATTTTATTCTTGCAAGCAGAGCAATTATAGCAGCCTATTTTGGAAATTGAGTATTATTGAGCTAATTCTAAAATTTAGTAATGAGAGATAGAAATATCCATCTAGATCAAAACCATCTGAAATATAAACAAAACTAAGTTTTTTAAAAGTCAAATACGAAATATTCCACACATGAGAGAGGCAAACATGTTTTCTAACCAAGAGTATACTGAAATAAATGTGACTTAAACATAACACAAGGGAAAGGGATGTTACTGAGAACTCATGAAGCAGCAGCTCTTCCATGTTTGCTGCTTTTACACAATTTCTTTAATACATATCTGGATCTCCGAACTGTGAAATCATCTCTGCTCTGAATTACTTGGGCATGAAACCTATCCAGAATTGAAGCAATTTCACCTGCATCATATCAGCTTTTCTCCACAGCTGAGTACAGTGCCGTGGTTATCAGAATGGTTCTTCCTTTCTTCAACAAATGTCAGACTTGAAGTGCAGGAAACCATGAGAATATGTCCAGGAAAGAAGCTATATGCAGCTGTGAATATTCAATTGTTTCAGCTACAGAAGACGAGCAGAGTAGCAAAAGCTGCTAGCAGCAATCCCATTCTAAGTATTTTTTCCCATCTCCTCCTTCCAAACCCAAAATAAAATAGAATAGAATAAAATAAAACCACCACCTTTTCTAATCAGGTCTGGGGTGACATATTTGTGCAAGAACTATTTGTGCCTCAAAAGGCTGGAGATAAATTGTTTTTCCTTGGGTAGAACATTTCCTCAAAGAACAATAAGACTATGGAATTTAAATTTTGGAATATGAACGGATGTACATTTTAATGTAATTTTTGCGTTGGCACTTATTTCTCTATTTGGGCTAATTTTGAGAATAAAGAAATATTGAAATTTATGTTTGTGTGATATTGTGTATACACGGACATATAAGCAAATGCTTATGCTTGAGTCTAAAAAAGACTATTGCAGAAAAAGTCAATTATTTATCTCTTGTTGCAATAAATTGCTTGGCTATAGCTTGTCATTCATCTACTTGGAAAAACATAATAAGATTTTGTAGTGATGTTGTTGGGGGTTTTATTTTGTTTTGTTTTTCTTTGCTTTGTTTTAACAGAACTCTAATATTATTTGTCTGATGCCCCCTAACTGTTCTGAAACTTCAGTTTCTTCTTTCTTGCTTTGGATAAATGATGGCATATTAAGGCAAAGTTTCAATGTTTCAATTGCTTCAATAAGAGGTATTTGAAGAACTTTTGCTAAAAAAAAAAAAAAAAAAAAAAAAAGCTTTTTTATAAGCAAGTGCTTTTGTAAATTAATCTATATTGTCTTTCTTCCATAAATAGTCCATAAATAGTTGAAAAGTGTGGTTTCATGACCAGTTTTCCATCATTCAAAATCTAATAAGTTATTGAATTCAGGCAAAACAAAGGTCAGACAATGACTCATTGCTTCTGATCTGGGAAATGTTCCTTTTTGACATATTCGGTAATTGTTAACAGCTTTTTGACATAAGTGATCATGGTATGAAGAATTGATGGCCATGTTTCTAGTGGCTTAGAATTCATTTGTCAATAACCCACAGTTTCAATGAATACATTATCCAATATTTTTTGTACTCAGTCCAGTTCCTCAAAACAATGTTGCATTGCTTTATTTCATTGCCTCTTTAATGTACTGTATAATCTCTGCATATTTTTATTGCTTTTATGAAACAGGAGGGAGAGGCTATAAATGAACTTTTAGCAGAGTACAGTTCCCAATCCTGGGTACTTTGTTTTGAAACAGAACAGATTCTGCAGAAAATCTCCAAATGACACTATAGGTGGAAGTATGCGGAAATATTACAGCAGGGTTAAAGTCCCCCATCTTCACCTCACCCCCCTCACACACACAAAAAAAGTAAAAAATAAAAAAATAAAACTTGATAGGTCTTCCACAAAGTCACAGGATGGTGCCTATACTTGTCACCCTTTATTGTGTAGCTTCAACTCAAGTCAATTTCTCCATACATATTGGAAGAACTAATGACAAACTCAGCCTACTTTCAGCTCCAGCATCACACTTCTGAACAGAGAGAATGGGAACAACATGCCTTGCAGGTTAGATTCCCAGTAGAAATGAGTCAGAAGAATGATGTCTGTATATATTGCAAGTTAACCTCATTTTATCTGCACTTACTCGATAGCCCTGAAATGGAGATAGTGAAGTAAAAGAAAGATAACCCTGACTTTTAAGGTTTTACCTCAACATCACTGCCAATTTCCCAGATAACAAGGGTGCTTTGAAAGATAGCAAATCAAAGACTACTTTCATGCCCACCTGTAGTACTTGCAAGACCCTCAATATCAAAGTTTCCATGGTAAAATACCTACCACCACAATAATATCACAGCAAAACACAAGGAGACAGATCACTTCCCACATCTTAAGAACTAAGCTTGGCAGATCAGTGTCATATTAATCTGCTATTGCCATTTTTGAAGTTTGAAAGCATACTAATAGTCATTGTTTCCAAAAGAACAACCCTTAAATGATGGGGAGGTTTGCACTTGTAAAAGCAGGCAGTCCTATTGCCAGTGTACAAGCTCCTTCAAGGGGGAAAGGACTCTAGTTTTGAAATGTGATTAATGCTGCTTATGAAGGTGATTATCTTTTAGAGAACTATCAGCTCAAAGAATGAAGGAAGGAATTGGTATGAAGAAGAAAGAAAACTGAGCATCAGCCTACCACTACTTCAAGATAGGAAAAACGTTCCTTGGTTAAAATCTTGAGTGTTCATGGATTGTGAGCTTTCTGAAAAATGGTAGAAGCAAATTTATTACTTCACACATACCTTAAAACCTTTTTCTACCTCAATGTTTTCCCCTCACATTCCTGAGTCCGCCTTCTCACTCTCAGCATCTGCAGTGTTGACCCTTTTGACATGTCCTGAGAGTCAAGAGACTTCAGAAAACCAAAAGAAGATGTAGTATAGATTTTTTTAAGATATTTTGGATTTTTTTTAAGATATTTACAATATTATATGAATCAGCCACAAAATTTTAGAAACACAGCAGAAAGAAAAAAAATACTTAAAATATATTAATATATCAATTTTAATATATATTAATAAAATATATAAGGCTTTAAAAATATTTTAAGTCTTTAAGAAAATAATTGCTGGCCAGCCTCACTTTTAAATTTTAGAGGTTATATTTTGAGAAAATGGTGATCTAATTTCACATGCAGGTAATAACCTCAGAAGAATATAATTTAATGCAAGAAGAGCAGTGCTTCAGGGAAAATTCTTTCCTTATTATCTAATCACTAATATAAAGCTGCATTATTACAAATATAAGTAGATGTACTTAATTTGTCACCTGGTTTCTAGACAGACCAGATCTCATCTTTAGCTTG
The DNA here is from genome assembly GCA_011074415.1 of Stictonetta naevosa. Classification (NCBI taxonomy): domain Eukaryota; kingdom Metazoa; phylum Chordata; class Aves; order Anseriformes; family Anatidae; genus Stictonetta; species Stictonetta naevosa. Next base: position 38,285,241 of record CM021700.1, read on the forward strand.
AGGGTTTTTCATACACCTTAGCTACAGAAATTAATCTTTTTTTTTTTTTTTTTTTTTTTTTCTCCTGTGGTCAATTCTAGCCAAGATGAAAAATTTATTCCCTCTGCCGTTTCCTTCCCATTCCTCTTTCTGTTTTAGTTCCCATCATATCTCCTCTTGATCTCATATGTACTTAAAGTCCTAACTTATCAAGACTTAACTTATAAAGCTTTCACCTAAATTAAAAAAAAAAAAAAAAAAACTGCATATACATGTCAAATATATAGATATATATACACAGACCCCCAAAATAACAGGGTACAATCCCAGGGTAAAATCCCACTTAATTTGCACATCCATACATTGATGTACAACTCACTGATTTCCTGAAGAGTATGAGTTTATAAAAACCTTACTAGGATATAAGAGTTCAGGCAGTATGTGGCCCTGAATGCAAATAAAATCTTTAGAAAACCTCCAAGCTCTCAAAAGACTCTACTTATCATGTGCACCTGACACTACCATCACCAAACTTTGACCTTAATTTTGATCAAATGTTAACAAAAACAGAAAACAACATACATAGCACAATGTATATTTGATGGCTGCTCAAAACTAGCTAAACCTTTCTTTAACAAAAAAAAAAGAAAAAGAAAAAAAAAATAAAACACTTCCTACCACTATGAAGCCGAGGCAAGAGGCAAGAGGCAATGTACACACTAAAACACGGGAGGTGCCTTGTGAACATCCAGAAGCACTTCTCTAATGTGCAGTGGACTAAACACAGGCACAGGCTGCCCAGAGAGGCTGTGGAGTCTCCTTCCTTGGAGATCTTCAGAAGTGTCTGGATATGGTCCTGGGCAGCATGGTGTGGATGGCCCTGCTTGAGAAGATGACCTCCAGAAGCTCTTTCCAAACTCAACCATTCTGTGACTGGTACTCTCTGCAACACTTTAGTATAAATTTCAATTATAATTGAAATATTTGTCATCAAGATTTTATCCAAAAGTGGTGTGCAAAAAAGGTATACCTTAAGAAAGGTATGGATTTTCTACTCCCCATTCTAAGGTGCAAACCAAAACAACCTATATAAATAATCTGGGGTAAAAAAAGTATACGTGTAACAGTATTAAAAATTTCAGTCTTCAGTTTAAACATATAACAGTGCTAAAGACTAGATTTAGATACTTTAAGTAAATGATTTTCCAAAGAGTGTACCTATTTATGTAAACAGATAATTTTACAAGACACAAAAACCAATAAAACAGAAATACCAATAAACTGCAACATTTGAACATAATAAAAATCACATAATTGTCTCAAATATGTGATACAATAGTACAAATAGGTGTGTCATTTCTATCACTGTCCCTATAGTATTTCAGAGCTGTCCTACATTTTGTATTTTCTTCTACAGGTATACTGTACACATGTACTCAAGAACTAAAGTAAAGGATCAGGGATCAGTTTTGTAAGCTAATAATCCTTAAAGCTGATGTTTTGTAACCCTTGTGAAGAGATATAAAGAACAATTTACATAGGAAAATTAACACTAAAGGAGAGAGAATAGGTAAAAGAAAACTAACTCTGGCTGTCTAGCTGTTCTAAATAAGGTTCTTATGTAAATAATTTGAAGTTCAAAAGATAAAAATCATACTGAAATTAAATACAGTTAGATTAGAAAAACAACTTCTATCTTGAGTACAGAGAAAGTGTAATAGCATTCTAACTCCCTCTACTGGACTAGAATCGTTGTGTTTATTAATGTCACTAATTGTAAAGCATTCTCTTTCATCACGTTATTGGTCAGATTAGGCAGTTTCTTTCAATGAAAGATTTGTCTTTTCCCTAAAACTACTTCTGAAAATATTGTAAATGGTAATGTAATTCCTGGAAACCTTTTTTCTGGTGGAAATCCTAAAGGATTTTCCTACGGGAAAGTCAAATAACAAAAATGCAATGGCTCAAATCTTACAGTGAAAAGCAATGTGAAATTTTTTTATGAATTGTTCTAGAAATAGGTACCGGTCCCTAACTGCTGTTTGTACTATCCTCTGTCAAGCAAACAGGCTTTTTTTTTCCACAACTTGTATCTGCTAGATAAGCACCATCAGAGAGGAATAGTGAAAACATTAGCAGAAGATACAAGTTGAAGAATTGCGAGAAAATGCAATTCCTACGCAGCAAAATTAGAGGACTGCTACGTAATAATTTAAAATAGATATTTCTGTACACCAAAAGACTTTCAAAATGACAAAACAACAACAAGAAGAAAACTTCCATTATCTTTCATTGTAAATTTATCCTTCCCCATTAGCAACCTAGATCACAGTCTTTTCATTGCCTTCCTCTCTCAGGAATGAAATAATCATTTTCCCATGTGAATGTTTTCCAACACAAATCCAATCTGACTGTGACTTCTTTAAGGCTATTTTATCTAGGTGAAATCTTTATCCCTAAACAACTGAAAAGGCAATATTGCTATTTATGGCCTTCAGTTACTATAAATTGTTAATTTAAGTAATTCCTGATAATGAAACTGCTCACAGACAAACAGACAACAGAGATACGAATTACCTTCTCAGGAGATAAAAACCTTAAAAGTCCTATGATACCACATCAACTCCAGCTTTTCACTTAAATCCAGATCCACTTTTCTGGGGCACTTCAAGACTATAGCATGATTAGCACAGATGGAGAGATACCAAAAGGCAAAGGTGTTAGGTCCTTAGAAATTACTTGAAAGAACAGAGATTTTAGCTTTGGAATAAGTGTCAAGGAAGACTTAAATTTCAGAAATGGAGAGCTAGTTTCTATTACGCCTCTGAAAGTTAAACAAGGAAATCACACAGAACAGTGACTGAACAAAACAAACAGAAAACACATTTTTCCCAAGAATACTAGGGTGTCTTGAAAGTTCTTCTCTCTCCTGATTTGCCTTGAGTTTCATTTCATAACTAAACAAAAAAAAAAAAAATGGTTTAACATAAATAATTTAACTGATGTATCAGCCAGAGAAAAGACTAGTATTTCAGCCAGCAGGAAAACAGAGAATGTGAAGCTGAAGGATTTTTCTAAACAAATACAAATGTTGTAAATCATTATTACAGGTGATGCACTCACTACAAGCATGTGCAAGACTGAAGATGTCTCATCAGCCAACCCAGACCTGAGCTTCTTATCATGGTTTCCTGTACCTGAACACAAAGTAATTTGTTTCAAAAGCAGTTTAGCAATGGGAGCTGGTGTTGTAAAGTACATCAATAATAAATGGCTTAAAAAAAAAAAAAATAGGAGAGGAAAGCTGAGGAAAGGAAGCTGCTTTACTGCAGCATTTTGTTGTTCCCAGAAATCTGCTGAAGTAAGAAAAATAATCTTGTTCCACAGGCTTGAAGATTGTCAATGTGCAGATATAAACACATCAGTGAAATCACTTCATTGCTTTGGTCTACACACAGAGCTTGCCAATGTTGCCTGAACTTGTTTGGGGTGTCTGATAAACACATATAGCAAAAAGCTCAAAAAAGAACTGCAGCAGTAATGCTGTATATGGAGAGAGAAAGAAAACATCCAGTTTATTCACTAGATCTAATTGCTGCTAATAATCTATGGATTTAAAACAGCTGAACTCCAGTTATGCTCTATTATTCATCAGAGTTCAGTAAAACAATTTCCCTAAAGCATTTACAATCCACAATATTCCCTACATGCTCGATGAAAATGAATGAGAATGGCAGAAAAACAGTTTTGTTTTATCTTGGGGTAAGGAGCCTCAAATACTACTAAATTGCCTATGTTTTTCGCCAAACACAGCTAGTTAAGTAAGGCCATCATGTGACTGAATTCTTCTCCATATATCCCATTTTTAACAAAGTTTTACACAGAATACAAAGCTGCTTTCTGAAAAGATAGTGTTCAAATGTGTTGCATGGGATTCAAAGCTTATGAACTCGGTCTGACTTTCAGAAACACCGTATATAGCAAGGGACACCAACTCCACCACATTTCTTAACAACATCTGTATAGATCCACACTTCTGAAAAATCTGAGTAATGTCTGAAAATAAAATCTTGTCTCTCTTTCATCATGCCTCTTACAAACACATCTGAAATGAACTGTACTACTTTTTAATCCGCATACCCACCCAATTAAATTCCTTTTGGGAAAAAAAATAAAATTAAAATAAAATAAAATAAAATAAAATAAAATAAAATAAAATAAATTAAATTAAAATAAATTAAAATAAAATAAAATAAAATAAAATAAAATAAAATAAAATAAAATAAAAAATAAAATA
>CM021700.1:38289916-38312686 GCA_011074415.1 Stictonetta naevosa
TAAAATATTGAGCCTCCTATCTGCTGTCTTCCACATGTTCAAGTTTGTGATGTGGGACATAGCTTTACTAAGAAAAGTGAAAACTAAAACAATGTTTGGACGTTTGTTCCAAGCACAGTCATTTTAACAAGAAATAATATCCAGTTCAACAAATTGTTGATGCAGTTCTTGACTTTTCTTACTTAAATATGGATAATTCCTAATTGCAGCAAGGCATATCTTTTTAGCCTTGAAACAAAATGGAAATGGCCTACTTCAAAAAAGTGACTTATTCTGTCAGCTTGCGATCTCGTTGCAAGGCGAAGTCAGATATCTGTCACAAATAAGCAATGCTAAAGAGCTGTGTCATTATGACATCTGCATCAGGACCCTTAGGAACTGATAGCACATTGCCCCTTTCATCACAAGCACAGCCACACATGAAGAGACATGACTTTCTTGTAGCTCAAAAGTCATTAAGGATATAATTGTTCAGATATTGTCTTACAGGGTTAGACCTGTATATAATTATGAAATATAGCCTGGTGGATGTAGGTGCTGCCTACAAGGAAATTATGACTTCTCCAAGTGCTTTGAGAGTTTTCTGTCATCTTCCTCTGTAAAATTCAGATCAAAGAGGAAGAGAGAAAATAGTACAGAGATTTAAATAAGTAACAGAAACATGACAGCAAACAAGGAAAAGTTACATTATTCACATTGAAATTTGGCCAGTGACCAGGCTAAAATATTCAAATATATATATATTCAAGTTTATATATTATATATATATATAAAAATATGGTCCACTGACATGTTAGACATGGGTTAAATTGGTTCTCAGGCATATGCTGACTCTTCCTGCTCCCCTGGAACAATGCAACATTGACTCCCTACATGGACATTGTGCTCACACTAGCTTAAATTAAGAGGCCATTACCTTAGTAGCAAAGTCTACCAAGCTAACTACTGATACTTATTCCAGAGAAGTTTCATATGAACAATACTATCAGACAGAAATTGATTTTGCAAAATTTTGGTTTGGTTTTGTTTTTCTTTGTGCAACAACTATGAAAAACAACAACAAATGAGCTGAGGATGTGGAGTTTACTATTACAAATGGATTGTATCCATTCCTAGATTCCTAGAATCTGGTAGGAATCTGGTATTCCTACCAGATTCCTAGAGCTGTGCAATTCCTGGAAATCCTTCCTGCCACAGAAAGGTTTCCACATACCACCTCTCTGCCTTATATTTTGATCAAATGCATTGAATCATTTAGTAAGAACAAGACCCTGAATCAAAAGCCAACTATTATATCATAATAACTAAAGGAGGGAAAAAAAAATAATATTAAAAAAAAAATCAGAATATAACAACCTTGAGTCTGTGCAAAAGCTCAGAACACTTTACTGACAATAAGAAAAATCGTTTCACCATCTCTCTACTCATAAGAGTGCTGAAATTGTCACAGTCTATCTTCATCAAAGGAATATTTCCTTCCTTCTCACTCTTCTTTACTCATAGTTTTGGTGGTGGCATTCCCATCAGCTCTAGGCAATGAGAAGAAAAAAAAATAATATCTTTCATAAGTAACAGCAATCTGCTCTCTGTGGAGTGATGCTTGACCATGAAAGCCTCATTCCTAATTGTTTTACTCCCTGTTAGACATAGTAAATTATTAGGAAACATACTTCTGGCAGTATCCTGGCATTTACACAGACCTGCCCTGCTCTATGAAAGCTTGTCCAGACCTAAGAAAATTGCTGTCCAGGCCTCACAACCTCTTTGGTTTCTTGATATGATTTATTGCTATGTTGCAAAATACAACTGACTGCTAGCAAACCAGCACTGGATGTAAACAATATCTCAAGACCTAATTAAAATGCCCTTTCAGACCCAAGAGAGTGAATGACTGGACTCCTTGGTAATCAGTGTAGCTACAGAAGAACAGAGAGAGTACCCAAAGCTATACACTGCGTGGTGGGTCCAAGCAGAGCCACATCAATAAGGAGGCTTTGTTAGGTGCAAAAACTGGAGCAAAGACAGTGAAAAACAGGTGAAGACAATTTCAACGTAACCAGAAAAAGGACAGAGGGACAAGTCTCGCTGTGCACAGAACTTACTGAACTCAATAAACTGGGGGATTTCTGAGCAAAGTAACAGAGAGATTCGGAGGAATAGGACCCCCACCCTTTTTCAATAACAAAAAATTATGTGTATATATAAATATACACCCGATTTATTCCACAGACCAATCATTTTACAATCTAAACTTGTATGACCGTTTCCAATTGTATTAAGAGAAGTGAAAATAAATGTTTTTGTGTGCTACTGAATTCTTTAGAATGCCCCAACTAAATCTACATCTGCCTTGGGTGCTCTATACAAATGCTACACCTGCACAGTAAGGGGCACTGCGTGCTTCAATGATTTGTAGTACACTTGTGATCAGAAACCAAGTTTCTGAGGTCCACTCAGGTTTTTAGGATTTGGAATTCAAAATACAGGAGGAAATCCAAGAATGTAAAACATATTAGTAGAGCTGGATTTGTCCGATGCTTGAGCCTGGAAACTGGCAATATTCAGCTGCCAGCACATCAGCCTTTGTAACTGAAAAATTCTCCCCTAGACAGCTGGAGACACCTCATCTCTTACTTGATTTTTGTTTGTTTGTTTCATTTATTTGAAGAATGTCCATATCCTGGAAGTGCAAGCACTTTAAACAGATTGCTCTGACTCACAAAAGCCAGGAAGTCAAATATTATGGTGTCTATAACAGAGGCATTTGAGTCTCATTTTGTATTTAGCGATTTGCCAAGGTCACCCAGAAAGCACGGAAATAGAAATCAGTTAGTCTTTGGTTTAAACCAAAAGGAAGCAGTACCTAACTAATCTACGAAACACAACCACAGGATGGTCTGGATGTCAAAAATATAAAAGAGGTCTGAAAGGTCCACATTTTTATGGATATAAGTCCATAGGATGTTATTATGTACTAGAGTTGGCCTTCCATCATGGAACTCAGGAAATCCCCAATCCATTAATTGCAAATAGCAGCAAGGATATGCTCACAGAGGGATAATTCCAAAAATACCATTTTTTTTTTTTTTTGCAATTTCCCTAAGCATCAGGGCCTGTCACAGTCCTATGCAGACATACACAAAGAGATTATTCATACCATAAGGTTATCAGCTGCATATTCAAGAGGGAGACAATGACTACACACTTATGAAGGAAATCACAGGCAGCCAAATCTTATTATGACCATAATAATAAGTAAATATAATAATAATCAACATGAAAGCTGTGCAAGTGTCAGCCCTGTACAAGGTTAAAACTTGTTTTTTATCAATGTAAACAGTTGTCTTGGAATGGCCTGCTCTATTATTTCTCATCTTTGCATCAGTAACAAGACAGGAGCCAGTATAAGACATAAGCATACTCACACCAGTAGATAAGACTACCAGAGCCAATATTTGCACTACAAAAACGTAGGATCCTGTTCCTACAAACTCCCTGAAGTCTGGGCTCTCTGCGGCAGTACTATGAAAAATTGTTAACGTGACCTACTCAAGCATCTGATGTTGGTTTATTTGGCCAGTGAACAGAGCCTCCAAATATTTGTCACTGTCACTATTTTGTGTGAGAGCAAAGGGATAGACTATGAAGGTTGGCTCTGAACTCTCCATAATGAACACAGGCAGGAGAAACTAATCATACAAAGCAGAAGAGAGGACAAAGCCTTGACTGCACAGCAGATTATGAGACAGTAACAGGGAGAGTGGGGCAATTATTGTGGGACATCACGGGTTGATCACATCTCTAAATTTGAGATACAAGAATTTGACAGAGGGAGCCTTCAGTGGGTCAGGGGGAATTGGCTGTTGGTGGCACTCAGGGAGTTGTGGTCAATGGCTCAATGTCCAGGTAGAGATGAGTAGCAAGCGGTGTTCCTCAGGCGTCACTATTGGGACCAGCACTGCTTAACATCCTTGTTGGTGACATGGACAGTGACATGGACAGTGACATTGAGCACACCCTCAACAAGTTTGCCAATGACACCAAACTCTGTGGTGCAGCTGACACACTGGAGGGAAGGGATGTCCTCCAGAGGGACCTGGACAGTCTTGAGAGGTGGGTCTGCATGGACCTCATGAGGTTCAGCAAGGCCAAGTGAAAAGTCCTGCATCTGGGCCGGGGCAATCGCAAGTACAAATACTGTCTGGGCAGCAAATGGATTGAGAACAGCCCTGAAGAGAAGAACCTGGGGTGTGCCAGCTGACAAGAAGCTCAACATGAGCCAGCAATGCATACTTGCAGACCAGAAAGCCAACCATATCCTGTGCTGCATCAAAAGAAGCGTGGCCAGCAGATCAAGGGAGGGGATTCTCCCCCTCTGCTCTGCTCTCATGACACCTCACCTGGAGCACTGTGTACACCTCTGGGGCCCCCACCACAAGAACGACATAGATGTATCAGAACAAGTCCAGAAGAGAGCCACACAGATGATCAGGGGCTGGAGCACCTGTCCTATGAGAACACACTGATGGGTTGGGGTTGTTCAGCTTGGAGAAGAGAAGGTTCTGGGGGGACCTTCCAGCAGCTTTCCAATACCTAAAGGGACCCTACAAAAAAGCTGGGGAGGGACTCTTTGTCAGGGAGTGGAGTGATAGGACAAGGTGCAATGGCTTTAACCTAAAAGAGGGTAGGTTTAAATTAGATATAAGGAGGAAATTCTTTACTCTGAGGGTGGTGAGGCACTGGAACTGTTGAAGCTGTGGATGCCCCATCCCTGGCAATGTTCAATGGCAGGCTGGATAGGACAGCCATCCAACCTGATCCAGTGGCAGGTGTCCCTGCTCATTGCAGGGAGGTTGGAATTAGTTGATCTTTAACGTTGGATTTACAACCCAAACCATCCTATGGTTCTATGAAATATAGTGAATTTGAATGCAGCATGGTTCCTCTAAATGTTTTATTTTAAAAAGAAACTAGGGATTATTTAATGTGTGAAAATACTTTGGGTCATATTTTCCCCCTGAAGAGAATGAGAAGAGATTGTGATTTCACACTTTAATGACTTTCAGAAAAATAATGAGCTGTCTCTAGCATACCCAGTTTTTTTTAATGAAATTGAGGTATTAAGCCTTTCTGTTAAAGCAGAACAAACAGCTATTAAGATCAAAACAATTTCTAAGAACCTGTGTTTTTTGTTGTTTTTATTTTTTATCCTCGTCTCCTTAACATGTTCTTCCTTTTCAGTGCAGTAAACTTTTCTTTGAAAAAAGTTTCTCTTTTTTAAAGTAATCCTGCATGTTCAACATGTTATTTTAATAAGCAGAAGTATTATTGTGGCCTCTTAGAGCTATTTGTCCTCAGAAAAGATTAGCCTACAAATAAAGAAAAGAGGGGTGATTATATTATGGGAAAACTTTCAGTAACTTGTATTTTCAGGTTTTATTTTTATCTTCAAAATTAGATGTTATTTGGAGAGAGATTTGCAACAGATAATTCATGTGTCCTCCTGGAGACAAAGGAGTGGGAGTTTTTAATATTAATCTTTATATTAATATGTATTTCTACATGGTTCAGAAATGAAACTGAACAGCATCACGCTTGTTGCTATGACTACACAGGATGCAGAGTCTGACTAAAGAAAAACAGTCCTTTTCTGTTGCTAAATCACATTAAATTGTAAGTATCTGAGTACAAATCAACTCATAGCAAGCATTTCTTATGTTTGAAAGTGCCATTCAATGATTTGAATAAAACATTTACCTACAAAAAGGCAAAATTGGCTGTTCAGTTAAGCACTACTATGAAATGTGAGTTGGACAACTGGGACTACTTCACACTTATCTAGACAACTTGAGAAATACCTGGCACCCCAGGAACCTAATGCAAGAGACATATGTGTATAGCTTGCTCCATCAGTCATGCCAGTTTCTCCTCCACCAGAATACAACTGAGACATTGGTGCCAACAAAAGAGAAACCTCCAAATGAAACCCAAGTTACTCGTTAGTTGCATTCTTCCTAACTTCAGTTACCAAGATATATTGAGTTCCCTTCTTCTCTTGACTTACTGTCCAGAGCTGCCACCCAGCCTAGCTATGTGGTGCTAAGCAGCTGATGGTGTTCACTTGTGAAGGAAGTGTACAAAGTGGTGCAAAGATTCATCAGTAAAGCCCTATGCTTTCAAGGAAAGAAGGCACTCTAGAATTCCATATTTATTGCTTATTTAACCTTTGTATTTGTTCACAGAAAGTGGCACTAATAAGAAACACAGTTGTTAGTAAAAACACACATAGGCGCTTAATGCAAACACTAACTGTACATATGTGCATGACATCAGCATAGAAGACCATAGATTATGACAATTCTCAGTGGAAGAACATGATCTGATTACAAAACTACATAAGATTTGTAATTCAATATTGCTTTGGTTGTACCATAGATGAGGGGCAGGGGGATGAAGCCAGACTCAAATATCATTTAGGTTCAGCCTTCCCTGAACTTCACACTGCAACTGAATAAAAAAAATATTCAGTGTTTGGCTTTTCCCATTTCACTATTCATCCTAAAACCACAACTGATCAGACCAAAGACTATTATTCTATTAAGATATATTGTTTTGGTAAACTCTCACAAAATCAGAGACATGAAATATTATGCTTGGGTAAATAAAAAGTGATTGATCAGCAACAAGGTGATCACATTCCATATTCAGTTCTGGTCACACTGACGATGCAGTGATGCAAAGATTTATTTAGTTCCAGTACTCCATAACCTGGCCTGATGTGATCAAGGAAATTGAATCTCTTTTTCTGTTGTTTCTATAATTCACTGTATTATTAATTCAAAGAATAGATCCTATTTTATCCTTCTTGCTATATTTTACACTTTGAATACATAAAAAAATCTGCAGCATTAGTAACTATAAAATATTTTTTTGCTTAGTCTATACATCATTTTTAATCAGAAACAGATTGCCTTTCTGTTTTACTCTGAAATGTTTCCTGATATCTGTTTTACACCAAGCTAAAAAATTCTATATACTGAGCATAATCAGTAGCTCTATGATTTAACATTTAAATCCTAAAAAGAGTACATCATGTTCAAAAAAAAAAAAGAAAGAAAGAAAGAAAAAAGGAGTCTGCCATTCATACCCTGTAGGAAGCTGGTATTTACAACACCCATTGCCACCAGAATTTCAACAAGTTTAACAGTTGGAGCTAGCAATCATCTTGGATACGAAGCACACAGAACAAGTTTGTTTACTTTAACAGCAGTTCTAGGAATACACAACTACAGTTTTTATCTATGAAAAAGGTAAATTGGGAAGATAAACAACACTAGACAGCAAGCAGGCATTTTTCCAGCATGATGTAGTAAATTTTGGTTCCTTTTGTCCCAGCAGGATCAAGGCAGAAGAAAAGGTCAACAGTATATAAAGCATCTACACAACTTTTCATTACATCACATAATTTGGTTCACATCTTAGGACAGTTAGGAGAGTTCAAACTTACAATCCACTAAAATAAAAAATCACTTTCCACACTAAAAAGCTTCTATCATATCTGCTTTCCCTAAAATGTCTCTTAAAGTGAAACCTTGAAACAAAAAACCAAGAATGAAGAAATCCTCCTCAAAATTTGTCAATGAAGCAGACCAGAAACAGATAGCAGTGAGCAGCAAGAAACAGTAAGAGAATCTGAAGTCTGGTATTGAAAGCAGATGGAGCTTTCAGCCACCCACAAAACACAGAGCAGAACCCTACTCAAAGATTGTAAGCAAAAGCTTCCAACTCTGGTCACGGACCACTGGAAAGCAAAAAGGAAGAAAGTCAAAATGTTACTGAATTTGTTATACTTGGGAAGAAAAAGATTTCCTGGCACCAACTGAAGGAATTTTAAACTCTAGGAAACAAAGTTCATTAGTATGCAGTCTGAAAGTTGCCTGAAGCATATTGTTTGACAACTAGTCAGACTTTCTTCCAAATATAAACAGTGAAATATCAACAAATAAGAAAAAGGAAGTAGATTACTTAAAGAAATAAAGAAAAGAGGAAAGAGGCAGAAGAAAAAGAAAAGCCAAGCAAATTAGACTAGGCTATTGAAGTGTGTGCTAACTTTCCAACCAAAATCTGCATCTCTCTATGCGAGATTTTTCTTTCTTTAAGAGGATGATAAAAACATACTTCACAATAGGAATCTTTGGTTCAAGATAATTATTTTTATACATTAGTAAGACATACCAAACTCTCTTTGTGAGTTTTGATCTGTACTGAATCAAGCAAGTTCAGCTATTAAAGCCAAAGATTTTCAAATGCTCTTGTAAATTAGGCATGTACTTCAATGCTTCCAATAGTAAAAGAATACTTCTTTGTTGGATTTTCTTACTGCAGAAATAGCACACCTTTAGCAGGAAAGAGAGCTTTGTTGTAATCATGGAAGATATTATTTTGGCAGTTATTATCTGACCTTACTGTCACACACTAAGTAAAGCAACATTGTTCCTTCCCTCTGCAGAGAAATGTGTTAATCCTTGCAAAGCCTTTTCCAGAATGTTAACAGAACTTTAAAAAAAATACAATAAACATTATAATAATAATTCTGTTACTGTGTTGATATCACTGTAGAACCATGGCACTGTGATTTAAATAATTACAAAATAAAACTAATTTGATAAAATATTCATAAATATTCATAAAGCCCTACAAGTAGACCAGTAAAGTACACCAGTTTTCCAACTATGATTGATTTATTCTTATTTAAACAATATTCGCTTCAGAAAGACATGAATGAGGTAATAGCAAAAGACTGCTATTTCCAGTCAAAGATACAAAAAATAATAACTTTAATTCTTTATTCTGTCTTATCTACAAGAGTTCATGAGTCTTTAAGAAAAAAAGCTGATCTTATTGAGGGAAGACATCAGGTATCTAATGAAGAAAGAAGGCTTAAGACTTGAAGGAAGATTTTGGGTAGAGAAACCTGTGACAGACCTTTTCCTCTAAAGTCTCAGGAGTTCTTGAAGCTATTCATCACTTCTCTTCTTGATCCATGAGCCTGCTCATTCCCATCCCAGGGAACTAACAAATGTTTAATTTTTCCTCTACCCCTGTTAGTCAAAGATGGTGTATCTGTTTATTTACCAAGGTTTCAGACCAGCAGACAAATGAATGTGATCCACACAGAGAACACTATGCACCAAAGCTATTCGGTTGGTACATTTACAAACATTTGTCAAGTATAATATTGATAATTATTATCAACAGAATAATATCTACAAACACACTCTTAAGGCTATACTCCTTATCAAAGAAACTGTCTGAAAAGCCTTTAATTACTTGACTGTGTCTAATGTTTATGAGAGAATACTTGACAGGTTTCACCTTTCACACGAATGTTGTCATCTTGCATTTTGGAATGGTTACATAAATCTTATATTACTTTGACTAGGGACAGTAATAATTCAAAAACTTGTCCTTTTTTTTTTTTTTCAGGGGTTTCAAAACAAGCCTTTTAGGTCTTAGTTTATGACACCTAGATAGTTTGGTTAAGAGATTTTCTTTCCAACAATTTAGACAAGTTTCACCTTTCTCTTTACTACCTCTCATTCCTGATGAAAAAAAAAAAAAAAAAAAAAAAGAACTAACAAGTGATTCATTAGTCCACATCCCATTGTTCCAAATAACATATTATAAATATATTTGATATTTAGAACAGAATATTCTGTTTACCATTTGGTACTTGTGAATTCACATACCTTGCCTAAGAGTCCATTGATCTGCTAAAGCTTGGAGTTCTCAAAAACCTAGATCCCAATGGTGCTCCCAATTCTCTTAGAGACATATTAAAGACGATGAATCATCTCTGCACTATAAAAAGTTGAGCTCAAAACACCAAAGGAATAGGTAAGTGCAACATAAGTATATTTACTTTGATCAAAACCAATCATTTATATTTCACAGCAATTCACTCAGCCAACATTTAATGAATCCTTACATTCTCATGAAAGAAATATTTGACATAAAGAACAATTATAATACTTTTTACATGTATCTGCATATTTAAAAATGAAACACCCGTGGTCAGGCAACATGTTCAGATCAGTCAGTAAGACTCTAGAATGCTGGTATTGATTTGGGGTGTGTCTGGAAAGGAACAATACCCTGCAATACCTTTGCCTTCATTACTACAGCTGCATCACAAAGCATCTATGTTACAGTAAACACAAAGACCATTAAGCAAAACGATGGATAAAGCATCTTAGTCTTCTTTGGCAGCACATTGGAAGCTAAGCATTCCCAGAGCAATCACAAGAGTTATAAGGATTACAGTGGATATAAATGCATAGTAATTTAGAAAAGTTTCATAAAAATACTGTCTAACCTACAGGAGGGATTTGAATGTCTGCTTTTACCCCAAAGCAAATATCCTACCACTGAACTGTTAGAAATAGGAATGAAAAAGATCGCTATCTATGGCAAGTTTGTCTTTTAAAGGACATTAAGAGCATTCAAACTTAGAGAACAAGGCCTGTGAAGTAAAGCAGCTAAAAATAAAAAAATCCAAGATCAAAACACAAAAAAAAAATTCTCCCCTTGGTCTTTCAGTATAAGTTCAAGATGGTTTCTCAAGAAATAATTTGCCTGAGTCATCATCTGGTGTTAGCTTAGGCAGACTGAAATGGAATTACTGTGCAGCACATCCAGGTTGCATCTTGATACTCTTAGATAATTCACAGCATGAACCACACCTGATAAAACCATGAAACAAGTGTGGCAAAGGACACAGCAGAGAAGCATGCAAACTGAAGATAACAGGGAGTGTTTCAAAATCCACACACTCTTATCCCCCAAGACAAAAGAAAAAGAATCAAGACAAATATAGATTACTTGAAGAATAATTTTAAAAATAACTAAATAACTAAATAAATAAACCATGCAGAGCAGAAAGTTATATTGAGGTGCTGTGAGAAAATGTTGAGCTTTACTAGGAGAATGATGATTTATACAAGGTCAAGGTCCACTCTGTTTCTAAAATCATTCTTTTTTCTACTCATGTAAAGAACCAGTTCTGATATTGTATAAACTGGTAATTTAGAAGGGCTTCTATTATCTAGCATTAGAAGCTTGATTTTATTTTCTGCCCTGATCAGAAAGCACATATACAAAAATTCACTCAGACTCTAAGCACGAAAAAACAGGAGTCAGAGACTTAATAAACCTTTGCTTCCATTTGCACCTTATGCAAACATAATTCTGTTATTTTCTGAAGAACATTAAATTCTGTCTGCATTAGGTTGTCATGCTAATGAAACTGTTCAGTCCTCCAAACACAAGGAAATTAAAGTTGGAATAAATCATATGTTTTATACATATCAGAAACAATGAAAACATGCAAGCATCTAAAATAAAAACTGTAGCTGCTTCTGAAGGAACTGAAGGCAATAGATTTATTTTTTAATGAAGCTGAAGATGAATTTGGTGTGTGTGTGGGGGGGGGGGGGGTATTCTTAAGCAGTTGGCATTGCAAAATGTTATGCTGTATACAGACTCCAATAAATAAGGCAGAAGAAGCATCAGACTTTAAATTGACATAGTCTGTTGGTGGCAAAGACAATAGTAAACTGTTTATCACTGTGAGCAGCCAGCACTACATATGGTTGTGACATGCTCTCATGCACCTATGCTTTTTCATATTCAGATACTATATATCTGTCCTTTGAAGTAGATTATTCAATTCATCATCCAACTTCACACACACAGTTTTAAAGACACTTCAGGCAAAGGGTGTTCTCTCAGTTGATCTATTTGTTGTTGCAGCACCATTACATTTTCTACACTTAATCCATTACTTAGGGCCAAGAGAATGTTGTACAATCTTTCTTTTATTTGAATTATTCTCCAAGATCCTCATAAGCCTATCCAGCTGCATCACAAACAGCTTTTACATACCTCAAAAAAACCCTAAATTTGTCATAGTCTTAACACCATTACATTTCTTTAACTGACTTATTTCAAAAAGTGAGCAAGAATGTTTTGTCTAAAATTACTAAGCAACATCCACTGAATAGCTCCAGAACTTACCACTACATTGTGCATATGGGTGGTTTATCTATTATTTCGAATACAGCATCTTTCTTTTGATGTCCAGGCTTAATTAAGCCTGATTAATTATTAAACCCAGGTTTAAGATTATCACTATTGTAGGTTACTAAACAAGTAATCTGTATATGCAAATGTCACAACCCTGTATTACAGAAACAAAAGAAATAAGTTAATACAAGCTTCCAGACTTTTTCCAAATGCTAGGTTGTATGAAAGAATGCATTCATGTGTGCACATAGAAAAATCATTTGGGGATCCCAAATGGTTGTTTTTTTGGGTTGTCAAAGTTCTCACTTTACACATCAGTCATGAAAACAGTCCTGAAATAATTATATCTACTATACAATTTCCCAAAGACAGAAGAATGTACACCAGATCTTTCCAGGAGACCATAACTTTTTTTTTTTTTTTTTTTTTAAAAAAAAAAAAGGGAAAGTTTAGAGTTGTGCATTTTTTTTTCTCTTGTCTGTTGACCACATCTGGTCAGAGCTAACACAGGCCAAGGTTTCAGTTTCTAGAGTGGCAGAGACACAGATTGTCCACATTTAGTCACAATGATTTATTAAGTGAATTTGGCATGACAGAAGTTTGGCTATTCAGAGGAATTGCAATTTTTAAGACTACTACTAACAAATAATTTACTGATTACACATTTTTAAGTTTCTGCATTTCATGCTACAATCGGAAACACCAATGCAAACACTTCACATGTTAAGCCAAAATGGAAGTGCAGGATGAGATGTTACTCTGTGTGTTGTGCCAATGAACTTGGCTGCTGGAAAATTTATTTGTACAATACAGGAGAAAGGAAAGCACCATCACAAAACTTCATGATCCAGACTGATGCAATAATACATGCAGTTTTCCATTGTGATGGCTCATCTCTGGTTTGGGCTAACCAAGGCGTTCCAACTTAGACGCTAATCACCACAGCTGACTTTGCCAAAAGAAAAAATTAAAATAAAAAGGTAATTTTAGAGGCCCAAACTAATGAGAAACATTTGCTTGGTCCAGAAGTCTAAAGTCACTAAGCAGTAGTTCTTTTCTAACAAATCACCCAGGGCTTGCAGGTAAATCTATCATTATTTAGAAAGTTAGTTACCTATGTTAAAATAAAGGACTGAGATAGAATCGCTGCCTCCATAAGGAGCATTTATATGGACCAAATATTTTATTTACAAAGTTATATTAAGTGGTTAAAATTAAGGACGGTTTTTCTTAAAAGTCAACAATTTTGGTAAGTAGTTCTCTTAAGCTGCAAGATCTGTTCATAATACAAGTTCCGCAACAGTGACAAATATCCCTCCAACCAAAGCACAATCTAAATGACACTGTGTAGCAGCCTTCTAGGAAATTAGAAATCAACTTCATTATTGATTTTTTTTGCATCCAATGCTATAAGAATTCATTCTTGCTGGGACATTTTGTTACTGGCATATACTCTACTTTAGGAAGAAAGATAAAGACACGCAACATGAAAAGAAAATACTTGATATTACAGTACTCAGCATTAATGCTTATTTAAAAAGAAAAAAAAAGAAAGTTACCCAATAATTTTTGCTTACTATAGGAAAAAATGCATATTTTTCTTTTTCAGTCTTTACTGTCAGCTTTCAGTTTCAGTCATAGTCATCTAGAACGACCCAATTTATTGAATATATGTAAGGGAGCACTTTTGTTTAGCATATCTATATTATTTCCATGTTCTCACAGGAGAACGAGAAACTACAGAGCAAAAAACACGTTTTTTCTTTAATTTTCTTTTTATTATTATCTCGTTAATGTTATTTTTTTATTATGTTAAATTGGGACAAGCTGTTCTAGTGGTAGGTGTCCCTGCCAATGGCAGGGTGCTTGGAAATAGATGATCTCTTAAGCTCCCCTCCAACCCAAATCATTCTGTGATCCCACTCCTAGTGGAAGAATCTCATGGGAAGTTCAACACAGCACCCTTTTGAAGTCAGTTAAATCTTTTCCCCTAAAACTTTTAAAGATTCAACTCATATAATTCAAAGGACTTTTGTTTTATTTCTACTAATAAAAGACAAATATAAATGTTATTAAATTCTTCAAATATTTCAAATTTACAGTTCACTTCTAAAGAAATTGAAATAAAATTTCAAAACTTTCAACAAAATCTTAAGATTTAGAGAAGGTGGACAAATATCCTTCCCTTCTTTAGATTGTCCCAAGACAAGCGATTTAGAAATGTTATATACCCAATATGGCAAGGAATTAATTTTACAGTGGTGAATGATGTGCTCTCCCTAGCAGGACATCTTATGATGCTGCACTCCAGAACTCTCTTACTTACCTTATAATCAGGTGTTCTTCTTCATGTCAGTGCTTTGTAGTACTTAAAGTTCTTCACCAGGTTATTTAGTTTCATTGACAGCATTCAACAAAGTTTCACCTGCTCCTGAAGCTTTATGTGTCTCTTACAAGTTCCTTTCAAGGTTTTTACAGTTTTATAGCATAAAATTCAGAGCTATCCATTGAAACTGTTTTGTTGTTTGTTTGTTTTTTAAGCAAGCACTATTTTTTATTACTAAAGCATCAGTTTTCAAGGGCTCTTGTCCAGCAAGAAAAATTCATGAGTAATTAGCATTTTTCATAGTATATCATCTCATTATTTGTTTTAAAATGTAGCTCACAATAATAAGAGGAACAGTAACAGATCATTGAAATAGAAAAGTATGAGTAAGACCTTTTTAAAAAAGTTACAGAGCACTGAGGAGTCTTTCTTTTTTAAAATGTTTTGTCATTGCTTGCTTTATAAAGAAATTGCTCTACCAGGAGATCTCTACATTACAGATAAAAAGGTCCATCAAATCTTAAGATCAAATTAAATTAAATTTCATATGAAGAGAGTGGGATCAATAATCTGCTTAGACAGTCAGATGTGGAAAGAGCAAGAGAAAGCAAAGAACTGAAGAATACCAGCTACTAAATTCACCACAGCTCTACACATATGAGCATGGAGGAAAATAATAATAATAAAAAAAATAAATTTAAACCTTTCTCTTTCACATTCTCTTACTAGGTCTTTCCCATAACTACCATTCTCCTTTTCTGTCAAATCTAATCATCAGAGGCACTACACACCGACTTTGCACAGTCACTTAGAACGTTACTACTTCTAGCATGTCTGAAAGCCTGTGAGAGCACAAAAGAAAACACTCAGAATTGAGGGTAACTCTCAGGCAAGTAGAAAAGTATCTTCAAATATTTCAGGTAGACATATTTCAAGCCTGAAGATTCAGTCTGAAGTCATAGTACTTGATAGCAAACAACACCTGCTTCTTATGTTCTACACAGTCTTTCTCCTTATCCTACTTCCTCATATCCTAAATCAAGCAAATAAGCACAGGAATTATTGCAACAAAAAGGGAGTCTCCCTCTCAAGTAGAAACTCAACAACAACAACAACAAAATATACACCACACATATTCATGGTGCTCTATTATGATTATAAATTAGCTCTCTGCGTTGTACTTAGAAGTTTTCAACAACAGGCACAATAATCAGTGCACTCAAACTGGAAAAAATAATAATAATAAAAAAAAATCTTTGCATGTCTTTACTTCCCTAAGGCAAAGAAACTATTACATAGCATACCCAGCAGAGGCCCTGAGAGACAGAGGTTGTCAAGACAACAGTCTGAAGTTGGTAAGTAAGATCTTTCTTCAGTTCAGGATTTTTCTCTGCAGAAATAGTATAAAAGAAATTACCACAAGCAAGGCTGAAACTGTCCAAAATACTCTGTCTTTTCCATCATCAGTTGTCAAACCCTAAAAAGGAACCTTGTTCCTGGACTATTTCCCAAATTTTACAGTCTTTCCACATGATTGTACAGATAAGTTCTCTAACTACTCATTAATAGTTATTAGACAAAAAATCCAGGAAGAACCCTAGAAGCAGGCACCTACCTGTAGCCACGTTAAGTCTCATATTGCATGAAGCATAACTCATGCACACAAGCCTTTACTCTTCAGAAGGTTTCTACAGTACAGGTTTTAAGTCCTCTACTAACTACTTTTGAGTAACAACACATCATCTATGCTCGCATGAAGGGAACCTCTGTTCAGCGGCTTGTGTCATGATGATGACGAAAAAGTCATCCCTTTCTTACTATATTAGCTGTTACTGAATAAAGAAAGGCCTTTTAAGCTCTCAGCTAGCACAGAGCTTCCAACAGACTCCTTTTAAAGCTTCAGCCCAGACCTGACAGGAAGAAAAGCAAAGTTCAAGCTGTTGCAATGACAGGAACTTACTTTCCTGCTGCATAGATCAGGAAACAACTCCTCATGGAGAAACTGTTCTTCAAAGTAACCAAGAGACATTTAGGGCAACTGGAAAGACACAAAAGCTGTCTCCTAACTACAGGCTTCTTAACTTTCTGGAAAGAAAGAAGCACAATTGCAGCAACAGGTTAACACCAGGCAGAGCGAGGGCAAGGGGAGCTTTCATCAAGTGAAAGAACTGGAGGAAACAAAGCTCTGAGTTATGCAGGGTGGTGTGATCAAGTCAGGCAGCTCACAGGTTAATTAAATGAACAAAGGTGCACTCTAATTAAGCCCACCCTTCACATTTTTTTTCTTTTGGGTCATAGTCAAAATTAGCTTTTCTTTTGCTTGCTGTGAAAAGGAAGTAAGGAATGTACAGTAGTTTGTGAAATTTGGTAGCAAGTGGTTTACTAGCTTTGTACACATGCTGAAATCACTTTAAGCTGGTTATCTGCTAATTTGCTGGTTTGCAGAATTTGCGTTTGCAAAAAGAGCTACTGCTCCTATCTTGTAATAGGATCTGTACGGTGGACT
Organism: Stictonetta naevosa; assembly: GCA_011074415.1. Taxonomy (NCBI): domain Eukaryota; kingdom Metazoa; phylum Chordata; class Aves; order Anseriformes; family Anatidae; genus Stictonetta; species Stictonetta naevosa. The sequence continues at coordinate 38,306,833 of CM021700.1, forward strand.
CTCCTGCAAAGCATCTTATTAAAAGCTAATTTCTGTGTAAGCAGATATTTTTGCCGGAATAGGCTTCATAGTCATAAACTGTGCAAAGGAAAAAGCATCTGTAAATAAAGTACATTGGAAGCTCCTCTGGAAAATTCAGAAGACCTGTAAACTGTCTAAGCCAATTATCACTTGTTTAGTTCTTCACAAAGTAACAGAGGATGTTAAATTCAGTATTAGCACGTACTGAAATCTGCAGTTTCCCAGTGATATCAAGGGGCTCAGATTCAGCCCCACATTGTTTAACAAGAACACCTAGTTTGAAGCAATTAAATTCAGGATAGCCACAGGGATTCTAAAAATCCTAATATTTCTGGATCATAAGGACAGAATGAAGGCTTCTACACTCAACCTTGTAGGCAATCAAACGCATAAGTTACATTACTGTTGCTTGTGAATGTAAAAAAAAATAAAAATAAAAAAATAAAAACACCAAACAACAAAAACAAACAAACAAACCTACAGAAACAAAGACCAACATGAAAAATTGTAAACATTTTTTGCTCTTGTTTTTTTCAATCACCTTATACCAGTAGTTCTTTTTGTGGCTTCTACAGAAAAAGAAATGACATAATGGCAAATACAATAATATTAATTAAGATTACAAGGGTAACTGAGAGAAAACTGCAAAGCACTAGTAAGGGAGAAAATTGGATAGGGTCTTAACCCTAAAGGGATTAAGAAATAAAACTCATAAATGAAATGAATTAGAAATGTCTGAAACTGTACCTAGAAAACCAAGCAGGGAAAAGCAAAGAGATAACTGGAGCTGAACAAAAAAACATAGAAGTTAAACAAGTTGCTGGTGTTGTCAATGGAGCTAGAAGCCTGTTCTATCCTAATTCTTGTATTAATTTACCTTTCACTATATTAAACCCATATCTTATTTAAATGCTCTGAATTGGGCCTCTTTAATCATCTTGGCACCTAAACGGTTTCAAAAGTAGACAAAGAAACACATGACATAATAGCAAGAAAAGGAAGCGAACATTACAAAATATTCCCAATCTACAGACACCAGTACAGGTCATACTTCCCAGAAATCTATCAGACAAATAAAACAAATTCAGATAAAAAATATACTTCCTTACTGAGAAAGCTGAGCTACAGGAAAGAAGAAGAAACAGGAATTAGATATTTCTTTACATTTTATATTACTGGCTTTATTTAATAATTTACAGTTTCATAAGAGTGTCATCTATCAGTTTTATTGAATTATTTCCTTCTAGAAAGAACTTGTGATTTTTACATGATAGAAAATATTTCTTCAAAAAGATTCTTAGCAAAAAAATAAAAAAAATAATAATAAAAAATTACAGAACCCATTACATATGTAAATAGATAGAAATCTAAAATTTATCCAAAATAGAATTAAATTTGTCTCTTCAAAGAACTGGAAAAGAAATAAGTTCTAGATTGTTAGTGCCAGTGTTCATGAATTAGATACCACTGTCAAACATTTCGCATCCTTCATAAAATTCATATGACTAATGCAGCATACCAGATGAAATTATGCTAGATTACAGATCACAGCTGACAGTTACTTAGTTAAATATTTTTCAAGAGAGCAAGGCTTAACCACCCCTCAATAAGTGCAGAGTACGCACTGTTGAACGGTCTTGTGGCAAAACGTATGAACTAATAAAAGATGCTTAGGAAAGCTGAAGAGTTGAGATCATAATTCCGATGCATTGCTAACTTATGGAGCAGCACCCTGGGAACTGGAGTTGTTGCTTGATGAAATATTGCATTGCAAAATATTTGAAGATGATTCTAATTATGAAAGCACATATGTTAAAATGAAGGATACTATGGATTCAGACAAACACCAGAGAGAAAATATAAAACATACCAAAATAAATAATAGAGAGTTAAAAGCTTTTTCACTTAAAGGCATCATTTGAAATTATGTGAGCGCAACACAAATTGATTTTTGGGTAGCTCTGTTCTCTTCATTGAAGTTGGTACTGAAGAAAAGACAAAAGTAAAAGAAGTACAACACACTTTCTGACAGAACTGGAAGGAAAAGAGAGATACCTTTTTGAGATCCAAAACCAGAATGGGTACAGAAGAGAACAATGAATTGAACTGAGCAAAAACCAGTGCACATTATGAAACCCTGGAGATACTTGAGGTCTGCTGGAGTCAGTCACATCAGTTGGAGCCCATTGGTGCAAATACTTTGGCATGAGGGACACTGATCTTTTTCTGGAGAACAAGTCACTCTTTAATTGGATGTTAAAGTCACCATTTACATTACTGGGGATTAGTGTCATGCCTTGAATCAGAATCTGATATTCTGCATGGGTACACGGCCGTAACCATATGACCCAACATTTAGATACTGTTCCCCTGTGCTTTCCTCAGTTATATGTATTTTTATACTGAATGGACACTAAACATAAACTAGTCTACATAGACTGGTCCTACTGCACCTCTAAAAATTTTATATATTTTTTTTCATCTAATCTCCAACTGTACTGCATAGCTAAACTGGAAAAAAAAAACCATAGCCCACTATAGACTTTAACATGCTGGCATATGCTGGGATCTCTTCATGCACATCTGGAGAGGGAGATGAAACTTATACTTACTGAGTGCAACCTTACTGGGATGCCACTTGCTCCCTAATGTTATGCATTTTTCATAAGCAGAAGCATTTTTAAATGACCACCAGCACAGCAGTCAGAATAATTTATTCTATTTTTAAGAAAAGATTGCCTTTAAAATTTAAGTTAAAAGTTAGAAATAATTTTATAGTAAAGCCCTAAAGAACAATTAGCGTGTTCTTAAAGAAGAATGGGCAGATATATTTTTAAACAGCTGACACACATTTCCTCAGAGGTATTTCTGCTGTGCAAGGGCAGTAATTAGATGCCACTTTAAAAAAGCATTATGTTAAACACAAACTTATGAATGCATCTTTACGTCAAGTAGATAAACCTTCATATACTTTATTTTTATGCAAAAATCACAATGAGTATCTTGAGGTTCATAATTTCCTCTGATGCATAAAATTGTGAAAGTAGTGTCTCAAATCTGATTTCATAATGACAAAAAGGAGCTGCCACTGTGCAGGATCTTGGCAAATCTCATACAGGAGGAGTTTCTCTTAGTTATGTATTATCTGCATTGCTATCTGTGTGTACATATGTGCATATATGAAAACTTACTTTTATCCGTTACTGAGAACACTAACTGCATGAGAGTTGGGAACTGTCAAATTACAAGCCAGTTTTATCAATCTAGAATAAATTAATCTTTAAATGGTAAAATTTTTTATCGTTTCAAGTAGCCTCATTTTCTGAAGCTTTCAGCTAATACTGCTATTTATAAAGGAACTGTTGTGTTTTTTTTGTTGGTGGTGGTGGTGGTTTTTGTTGTTGTTGTTGTCTTTTTTTCTGGAAGCCAAATAAATATATAGATTTCTTTACAGTAACCTGTGAGTCTATTTAGAATTGGCTGGAAAAAAAAAAAAAAAAGTGGAAAATTCTAAATTTCTTTCATTCTAAGGTGGTCAGAAAAATGTAGAAATTATAAGAGAATATTAAAAACCTGTTATAATACTTATTTATCTGGCATTTATTCATATATTTTGAGATATCTTTCATAATAGCAAAACACATTCTGTAAAAGTACATTCTGGTCTTCTCAAAATAATTCCATTCAAGTTTTTATGAAAGGGAATTCAGTGTTGTCACAAAGATAAATCCCCAGAATAGAGATTCTTACATGTTTAAGTAACATTTGATTTTATTATTAAAGCTAAATGGTAGTAAATGATGTATGGAATATTTACATAAAGATCTATTGAGAATATTAACTTTGACAAAGTTCCTTATAGCACACTTTGCTTCAGTTAAAACATCTTTCTACCCAAAAAATAATAAAATAATAAAATGATAGATAGATAAATAAATAAAAAGCTCTACATATGGGAAGTTCAAAAAGAAATATTCTGCTTGTGAACTGCTACAGATCCTAAACTACCAGGGCAATTTAAGCAATCAGATCTCTCTGGTTTCATACGCCGTATTCTATATATTATATAAAGTAGGTTCAAATAATATGCTGAATTACCAGTTCTGGAGCTCCACTTAGCTCAAGTGATTTCTTTAGAAAACAAAGATAAATGCCAAAATCAGTTCAGTTATGTATATAGGAAGGTGCAAGATTGCCATGTACACAGGTAAGTGTAGCTCTGCTTCCTTCCCTTGTGTGGGCAGTCAGCCCCAGATCTTCCACAGCAGGCAGCACGGGAGGATCCCCAGGCACAAAGGGACACTTTCTGCTTTCCACCATTGCCCTTTATATTCAGTAATTATGCAAAGTAGAAAAAAAATATAGTTTTTTGTGACAAAACGCAAAGTAATACAAAACTATCTCTGAACCATGACTCAGGACATCAAAGGGGCTCTATGAAAAAAAAAATTACCAAAAGTCATTCCAAATGCTGAAGTAGCCTCAAAAATATGAAAAAGCATTATGGAGGACTCCGTGGTACACAAGTGGACAAGCAGGGACAAGGACTTTTTTTCAATAATTAGCAGACACAACAAACTGCTGTATCTGCTTGGTACCAGGGCTCTCATAAAAACCCAGTGACTGCCAGCAATAGCTCACTCAGTGTCAAACCATGTCAATATCTCCAAAGTGGAGTAAATTTGCTGCTCCTTTGCAACAAGTTTCACTGGGGGAAAAAAAAAAAAAAAAAAAATACAAATTCTATATACCTGCTATTGGGTTGCTGCCAAGGGGCATAGAATTATATAGCGAGAACACTCTTGAATTAAAATATGCCAAAGGAAAGTAAAACATCTTCATCCACTACAAGCATACAGCTCCTTCAGGCAAAATGGAATAAAAACATATGCTTAAAAATCTTTTAAGCTACAGTCTCTTTAATCTTACTCCTGCTCAAACTGTGAATATAAAATACAGCAAATTATTCTTCCATGTTCCTCTGTATAGAGTTTGTTACTCGTTTGTTATCATATTCATTTTTCTTTATCCTTTTTAGTAGAATTTTGTTGAGGAAAAGAAAATAAGTACAAAGACATTAGAGAGGGAACACAGTTAGGAGTGTCATGGTTTTATCCTGCTGGGCAGCTGAACTGCACCATAACCACTCTCTCACTCCCCTCTCCTGAAAGGAAAGGGGGAGCAAGCATGATGAAAAATAGTTCAAGGGTTGAGATAAGGACAGGGAGATCACTTGTCAATTATTGTTGTGGGCAAAACACACTCAGCATAGGGAGAGTAATATAATTTATTGCCTATCACTAGCAGACTGGAACAACAAGAAACTAAAAGCAAACTAAAAACCCTTCCCCCCCCCCCCCCTCATTCACCCTTTTCTACATCCTTCCTCTGAGCAGCACAGGGGAAAAGGGACTGGGGGCTGTAGCCAATCCCTGACTCCACCACTCCTTCATCTTCGCTCTCTTCCCCTGCTCCAGCATGGGCTCCCAGCATCGCTCCCTGGCTCAGCTCTGGCCAGCAGCTGGTCCCTTTTGGAGCTATCTGGAGCTGACTCTGAGCTGACATGGGGCAGCTGCTGGGCTCTGCTCACAGAGGACACCCCTGCAGCCCCCCAGGACCACTCCCTTGCCATGTAAACCCTATACAAGGAGTAATAGAGAAAAAAAAGGATAGAGAAAAAAAAAGGATAGAGAAAAAAAAGGATAGAGAAAAAAAAGGATAGAGAAAAAAAAGGATAGAGAAAAAAAAGGATAGAGAAAAAAAGGATAGAGAAAAAAAGGATAGAGAAAAAAAGGATAGAGAAAAAAAGGATAGAGAAAAAAAGGATAGAGAA